>WNGS01111181.1:14034996-14046211 GCA_020271785.1 Procambarus virginalis | reverse complement strand
TTATACAGAAAAAAAGAAGATGGTGAATGGGAAGAGGGTCCACATGAGGGGTACAGTCCAAGCACAGCATAAGCGAGAGTGAGGATGTTGTAGGGACCGCACAAGGTAGCGAAGGCAGTAACGATCATGACAATTCTGCACAGACTGGAGAATCAGAAGGAAGATGAATTAATACATCTCTGTATGTGTGTATGTACATCATATACATACACAAGCTTCCTATTCCTGAAAAAATTAAACATTCCCAACCTAACTTAATGGGATGAAAAAGCTTTGAAAATTGAAGAAATACATTTGCTTGGTCACTTGACTGATTTGATTTAAGTGAAATACACTGCAATATCCTAATAAATCTCTTGGCCAATTACTGTATGTCGATACCTAAGCAGTAATCTTGGGTTAAGCCGTTTGAAGACCACTGTGCTTAGAAACAGTAAATCTAATTTTGTTATTGAAGAGAACAAATGGCAGTAGGGAGTCAGCTACCTGTGCTCAGCCAAATCTAATGTAACCTAACCTAACCATCCAACCCTTGACTAATATAAGTTAAAAAAAAAAAGTGCCTAGCCCAAAAAATAATTACCTACTGTACATTTATTTCATATACAACACAGTATCCCTGTCTTGTTTCATACATTCCAATATTTATAGTTTCCAACATTTTGTCTGTAACTCATTTTGCATGTATTTTCCCCTCTAAATAAAATTATCATTATCGTACACTTACCTTGGGGTAGGTGTATAAAACTACCCTGGAGGTACGGTCAATACGCGTTTTTTGTTAAAACCGTATATACAGTATGGTTGCTAATTCATTGTGTTAGGATGTATTTGCTAAGGTTGTGTTAGGCTCTTCTTTTTTGCGATACATGCAGCTTGCACGAAGGTTTTTCCTCCTGATGCCTGCCCGAGTGGTGATGTTGAAGCTCAGACGCGACGGGTTAGCTTGATTTGGATAATGTTTGGTCGCTTTTAAAATTGATCTGTGAACCATCTCGCGTATGATGTGACCGGTATCCCTTGGTTGTAACAGAATACTGACTACTTATATATATATATATATATATATATATATATATATATATATATATATATATATATATATATATATATATATATATATATTATTATATATATATATTATTATATATATATTATATATATATATATATATATTATTATATATATATATATATATATATATATATTATTATATATAATTACATTCTTGTAAAGCCACTAGTATGCGCAGAGTTTCGGGGAGAAACTTCAAAGTCTATAGTGAATATTGTATGGCTCATTCAAGTTTGAGAATATACTGCTAGGCTCTTGATTGACATGTTGACGACCCCCTTAGTCAATGGCGAGGCTGTGGCAGAGTGGTCACCCACCCAGTTACTAGCCACATTCAAGGAACTTAACACAACCGATCTGTGAGGCATAAATTTTCGAGTTAATACTTTCTTTCATGACTAGTGACGATACACACTCCACTGAAGTAATTATACACACACAATAAATCAGCCAAGATTACCTTAAAATAGGTCATACAAGAAATCATATAAACAAAAGCCATATATGAGTAAAATGGTGTTACCTTGTGAAGGGTTTTACTAAAGAGATGAATACAGGAGTGTTGTGTAGAGCAAGAGCCGCACCCTTGTCCTTGGTGGACTATAGGCGCCTCACTCATACTCACTACCGCCCAAACTTATCATTACGCTCAAATTCATGCCCGCTGTCGGGGACAGGAAGCCTGTGTATATATATGCTTATCGAGATCCACTTAGGCAAACTACTGACCTCCAGGACCTAGATTCACGAAGCTCCAAGTATATTTCTTCGTAAGTAGGTTTGCTACTTGTTCCTAAGTGCCGGCAAGAACACGCCAAAGGGCAATTCAGAAAAGTAAACTTACAAAAATTTCTAAGTAGTTCACTTACGTCTCGCTAGACGTCACTAGGCTTTTAGTTTGGCCAATCAGAGAGAAGGTAACATTTTTCATCTTACAGTTGTAGATGTGACGACTTATACTGAAATTTTGTAACTAGCTCATCAAGATTGTAACTTGCTTAGCTAAATGAATTGTGGGGTTCAGTCCCTGAGCCCATTATGTGCCTCTGTAACCCTTTCCACTACCGCCCACAAGATGGGTATGGGGTGCATAATAAATGAACTAAACTAAAACAGCTGTAGCCAATCACGACGCTGCCATATCGGAGCTTATTACCACTTGCGACATATTTACGTCGATTTTTCTTATAAAATTAGTATATTTCAAAGTAAAACAATGTTTTTTCAACTTGTATAGTCAGCACCGACATTGTAGTATACAAATATGTTACATTTTTTGTTTACCTATGTAATTCTAAGAGATAGTATATAGCTCCTCTTGTCGCTCCCAAGACTTGAGAAGCGATGGTATCTATTTACGTATTTATTTACCTAAATTTACCCAAGGGCCACTAACTATCTAGTGGCCTCGACAAGGACAAAAAGTCGGGGGCTTGTTAAGTCCCGCCAATTGTCCTAATGATATTTTCTAGCTGGATTTTGGCAGGTACGGCTTCAGCGGGTAGGCGGTTCCAAGGGTTTTAACCATCTGGATAAAAAAACGTTTTCAGTCTTACTTGAGGGGACATACTCTCCAACACTATATCTATGATTGCCCTGTTATCAGTGACTTCATACCAAATGGTATGAGGCACTTTGAGCTCTATAATTACTTCATACACTCAGGAATATTGGAAGATATTCTTGTACTGTATCCAGATTTTGCCAGTGGAGGATCAGCCATTCATTTTATGTTCTCACCTGTTTTTTAGTCAGAGTTGATTTGTTTTTGTATTAAGGCAGGTATTTTCTCCCCTGATTCCATGTATGGCTAACCATCCTGTGAGATGGGAATATTGGATGAACTTATTACCTGCTGATTAGTCAGAGCTGGTTTGTTTTTGTATTAAGGCAGGTATTATCTCCCCTAATTCCATGTATGACTAACCCTCCTGTGAGATGGAATTAATAGTTGAACCTATTGCTAGTTCTTGATCAACACTGTGTAATATCTCATATAGAATAGGATAGCAGCACATTGAGATTTTTTTTTTTGAGATATATACAAGTTGTTTCATTCTTGTACATTGTTCATTGTTGCATTACCGTGTATACCTAATTTTGCTAACTAAAAAAAGAAAGTACTCTCTTCAAGTGTGTGATTATCCTCTGGGTTCTCCCAGTTGACCACGGGTGACGGGACTCATGCCTACTGTATATGATAAATCTCAGGATTAACAATACCCAAATTTGTAACAAAGTAGATGACAAATTCCTTGGCGTTCTCATTGACCGCAAGCTGAATTTCCAGGGACACATTCTAAATATATCAAAAAAAGTTTCGAAAACTGTTGGCATTCTTTCTAAGATCAGATATTATGTACCTCGCCCTGCCCTGGTGACACTATTATTCTCTCATCTATCCTTATCTCAACTATGGTATTTGTGCTTGGGGTTCTACTACCCAAAATCATTTACATCCTCTAATTACTCAACACAAAGCTGCTATTAGGACAATATCTCACTCTGGGCCCAGACATCACTCGGTACCCTTACTCAAATCTCTGAATATGTTAGATATTAAGTCCCTGCACATCCTCTCATGTGTATTATATATATATAAAATGCTGAACTGTAATGTCAGTCCTGACCTTAAAGCTTCCTAGAAGGTTGTAACAGATCCCATGAGCACCACACCAGAAACAAATACCTATTTGATATTCCAAGATTATGACAGTCAAACTAGAAATGCTTTACAAATCAAGGGACCTCGAATGTGGAATGACCTTCCCAATTATGTTAAAGACTGTACCTCTCCCAACCAGTTTAAGATAAAAACCAAGTACTACCTAATTAACTCAATGTAACCTACCTCACCCCCAAAATGTCAACCCATGTCTTCTATTTTAAACAATGCTGTTTTGTTGACCAAACTGTATTTTTGCTTTTTTTTCTGCCATGTTTCCCCCCCTCCTTTTTTCAATTCTTTTCTTATTTTTTCTCAACACAATTTATACCTTAATCTCAATTAGTATTAAGTTTTAGTCTTAGTGTTTTTCCTGCCCGAAACGCTTTGCATAATAGTGGCTTTAGGCATTGTATGTACTAGCTCTATCTCTAAATCCATCAACTTTTGTATCTTACCTTGTATGTATGTACCTTACCTGAATAAAAAAAATTAATAAAAAAAACAAAAAAATTAATTTAATTTAATGATTGCTATTTATTTTGTTTGAGGTCCTTAAATGTTTCATTAATACCGTCTGACACTCGTGTAGTTTTGTCATCAATATTTTCCTATTGTTCTCATTTCTAGCATCTTTCCGATTGCAGTGCTGGGTTTATTGTGTAGCAAGTATATTAATTAATAATATATTAATTAATATATACTTGCTCTATATTCTCATTAGGAAAGAGGGTACCCTTCCCCTGCAGCTTATCAGGGGAAGGGAAAGCTATATAATTGCAGTACTCAATAGTAATTGGGTTCATTCTCAACTCACAATCAGGAATCCCAGGTTCGAATCTTAGGCAGGACAGGAATGGTTGAGCATGTTTCCTTTCAACTAATGCCTCTCTTCACCTAGCAGTAAATAGATACCTGGGCGTTAATGAACTTATGGGGGTTGTATCCTAGGGAGGGTCAGTACAGTACTTGGATCATGGAAAAAGGATCCTGATAGAATCCTAAAGTGTATTTTATGCACAGGATGTCTGTCTCAGACAAAATAAATTATTATAATGTACAATACTGTGTGTACCTGGAGGAGATTCTGGGAGTTTTTGAACTCCCCAAGCCCAGCTTAGAGCCAGACTTGACTTGTGAGAGCTTGGTCCAACAGGGTATTGCTTGAGGTGGCCTGCAGGCCCATGTATTCACTACAACCAGGTTGGTCTAAGTATAATTATACTACTTGCATATGGAAACTATGTTTTTTTCATTGATATAAATATACAGTATTTGCAAATATCTACCATCAGCACTTATTTAAAAAAATTTGGGGCTGAAAACTAAATAGCGACAACTACTTCACGACTCTTAGATAGAATAAACGAATATATTTACTGAACTGGGTCTGGCCCTAAACAGAGGTGACAAATAAAACAATCAAGTATACTTCTGAAAAGTTGTATTCATATAATCCTCTATGAATCAATTTATGCTATCTAAACCTTATAATAAACATTACATTTTTTAAATGCAATACTGTATAAAAAAAAATTAACCTGTAACACTGGACATTCATACAGCATTTATTGCTTAAAATAACTTAAACGACAAACAATGTCGTGTAGCATTAGGATGGTTGAACGTGATGCCTCCACAAATGCATAATGTAAAATAAAATTATATTTGTAGAATATACAGTACAGTACAGGTATTATGATAAAAAATCTAAGTTAAATAATAAACTACTTAATACTAAGACAAATCTAAATGTGTATAATTATTTTGTACTTAAATATCCATATCTGAAATTATTGTACCATACATCTCTGAATATTTATAACAAACTACATCAGACAGCTGTTAACAATCACCTTCAAAATTATCATGTGTGTGTGTACGTACTTATAGCAAGCTGCATCAGACAGCTGTTGACAATTAATCATAATAATCGTCTTCATAGTATTCATCATTCCCATTATATTCTCCTCTTCTTCTCTGTAGAAGTTGTAAGGTGGACAAGCTACTCTCATCTTCCTCCTCCTCCTCCTCCTCCTCCTCTTCTGGGTCATCTTCCTCATTTTCCTCCTCTTCATCTTGTTTAGTTTTAACAGAGTCACAGCTTATATCATGCAATGGTTTTTTAGACAAGTTATCCTTATCATCTTTGCTGGGATTCCTAGGTCGCTTTCCTGTTAATGAATGGAGTACAGATGATATACCCTTAGGAGTTTCCACTGGAGCAGCTTTTATAAGCTTTGGATTTGGCTTCTCTTCCTTAATATCTACTTTTCCTTCTTCTTCATCACCATTCAGGCTACGAAGGACATCGTAATTTATTTTATTTGACAGTCTCTTCTCTAAAAGCATTTTCTCAATTGCTTCTCCAGCTGTATTTGCAGGAGTATTACTCTTTGACTTTTTAGTATAGTTTTTCTTCTTCTTTGGTGGCTTTCCTTCCTTTTCCCTTTCTTCTGCCTCTTTCTTTTCCCTTTCTTCCTTAATTTTCATTTCCTCCAAGTATTCTTTGTTTATTTTCATCCATAATTCTGTTTTTAACTTTATCTCTCTATGAGACATTATATATGAATCAATTTCAACATCGTCAATTCCAGCCAAGTCCAGGACTCCATTATCTTCTGGTTCTGGATCAGCAGGACGAATCTCCATGCACTCTTCTATAGTCTCTTTCAGGCCAAGACTTGCAGCAGAAGGCCCAATTCCCTGAGGTTTTATTTCTTTCTTTACTTCATCTTCACATGAATCATCAAGGCATTTATTTATTGTTTCTAAAGTTGCTTCTGTTATAAATTTGTGTGTGTCAGCATTTTCCTGTTCAACAAATTCTTCTTCCACATCTTCTTTATCATACTTTGCCCAAATACCTCTAAGTTTTCGTTTTCTTTCCTCCAAATGCTTCTCTATCTCTTGCTGAAGCTCTGTTAGTTCACTGTCTAAGTCTTCCTGCTTATCTAAGAGCATTTGAACCCTTTCACGTTCTCGTTTTCTTGCCGCCCTAAATGCTGGTGGATCTTGTTCCTCTGCTAAATCCACTGTCATGAATTCTTCTAATGTCAGGGCACTTGATGGGGTCTCACCAAATTCTGTCAAACGTTTTCGTAATGTTGACTCATGAACCTTCACAACTTTTATAACATCTGTAATGGTACGATTGAAGTTGTGGAGCCTAGCAGCTATAACTAGTGCAGCACCACATACTCCAGATGGTCTTCTACCAGTGTGCATCCAGTCACGTTTCATTCGTTTAACTAATCTTAATGCAGTTTCGGATACATCATGTGCTTTATCACCAAATGATAATTTATATGCAAATCTCCATATATATAAACATGGGTCCATAGCAGGGATATTTATACACAGTGCTGTAGATAACCGAAGATATGTTCGACCTAGTTCATAAACATCAATTTGGAGAGCATCACTAACATCAATGAGCATGTGAGCTGTTTGTTCAGTTCTGCAAGTGATGTATACACAAGCACCAATTACATGGTTAGTTTTTCTGCCACGTGTAAGTCCTTTACTTAACCCTAATTTAAAAAAGTTAAAAGAAGTCTCAATACTTTGTTGCTTGAGACGCAGCTGCTGTGCAAGTGCATTTATCTTTTTTTTAGCATTATTGAGTGTAATTTCTTTGCTTTCTCTTGCAAAAGTTCCATGAAAACCTCTAAACATAGGCCGTTTACTAACAGCATCTGAGGCAACAAACTGCCCAACAGCTGAACTTCCTCCATGAGAATTGTCAAGAAATTGAACTTCACTAACAATGTTGTGTTCTGACAAAACTGTACCACAGGAGGTGCAAACAGCATCTCCACGAGCAGGATCAATGTCAATTTCCCCACAGCCACAGTAATGACAACGTGACGACATCTTGTCTCTTTCATCTGAAATTGAGGAAAGTATCACGATGAGCAAACTTATAGTTTCCTTCTTTAGTTACTTGCTCCTAATAATAATACTGTACTGTACTTTTAGGCAGCATGCTACAATTCTTACATTAATACAGTATTTAAGACTTATAAACAGAAATGTTTTGATCACACGAGACGAATACTGATAGGAAAATGTGTGCAGGCTTGTGTACTAAAGAGTGGTAGTGGTGTCTGTAGTGCTCGAGATGACCGCAGTGACTGATATGTATGCAATGAATGTTTTGTTTGTAATGACTGTGAAGGCTGTAGCATCTGCAGAGATGGGTGCAGTTATTGTGGGCATTTTGTTCAAATTCAGAAAATTCAAAATTCAAATGTTTATTCAGGTAAAGTACATACATACAGGGTGTGATACAAATATTGATGAATTTATAGATAGAGCAAGTACAGTACATACAATGCCTAAAGCCACTATTACGCAAAGTGTTTCGGGTCATTAGTGTTTATGTATGGCAGTTGCTGTGGTAATAAAAGTTGTTATAGTTTTGGTGGTAGTGTTGGGTGTAGTTGTGATGATTGTAGCAGTGGCTGTGGTTGTGAAATTTTTAGGTGATGAATTTGCCTGCAGTCTGTTCCAAGAGTTCTACTCTCCAATCCCAGCCTGGGGTCAGGTTTGTCTTGATTCCTGTTTTCCATTTAAGTTCTTAATTTGTAATCCTTGTGCATACCTGGAGTGGGTTTTGAAACTTGTTCTACTCCCAAGCCTAGCCCACAGGCTCTCATATACAATACAACCCACTTGGACTGGTACTTCTTGCAGGAACTTGGATAATTTTTCTTGTCCAGTGGAAGATTATATATATCTGTTTGCATTTTTTTTAGTGTCTTTTAACAAGGTAATTTTCATGCTGATTTTGGTATAGTAACCTCTGCATAGGATGATATGAAATGGTGACTTTATTCTTGTCTATATGTGATTAGGATATGAAATAGTGGTGGTGGAGGTGTGGAGGATATGAAATATTCCAGAACCAAGTCAACTTCATACCAGGAATGGTTGAGGGCCATAGGACTAACACTGCAAAACCAGGCATGACAGGGTGGATCTCATCGAAACTTTTAAAATACAGTACTGAACAATTTGGATAATGTTAATCCAGACAATTTCTTCAAAAGGTCAGTTGTAACACAAAGAGCAATGCTTTCAAACTCAATAAGCTACAATGTAGGATTGAAAACAGGAGATGCTTTTTCACCTACAGGGTTATAAACCCATGGAACTGCCTGGCCCCCAAAGCCATAAATGCCAAAAGTCTGCTGAACTTTAAAATCCAGCTAAAAAATCATCTGAACAAATGGGGGGGGGGGGAGCCTGTAATAAGCTGCCGGGGGTTATGTCTCAAAGGCCACTAATCTGTTAGTGGTCCTCAGCTAAATTTAGGTAAATACAGATGACAAAGAGAGTTGGCCCCAAGATGGAACCTTGTGGTACTCCACTCAACACATTTTTCCAGTAAGATTCATTTTCATTTAGGACAACCCTTTACTTTCTTTGTTTTAACCATAGTTTTATCCATTCTAGTATTATTACCATTCATTCCATGTGCTTGTTATTTCCAAGGCCATCTTTCATGTAGTATCATATGAAATTACTTTCAGTAGATGTATTCTACATCTACTGAAAGTCCTTTAAAATACCTGGCTACTGTTCCCCAAAATTTGAATAGGTTAGCAAGGTAAGCCTATTTTTTAACAAAAACATATTTTGGTGATTTTACTAGATTGTCAACTGTGAGATGGTAAATTATTCCCTTTTAGGATTCTCTTCATAAGCTTGAAGATGGGAGGTTAGGCTGATTGGTCAGTAATTCTCTGCCAAACTGACTTCTTTTTTTGGGGGGGGGGGATGGGATGACATTTGTATACAGTACTGAATTTTCAATGTAGCAGGACTTCCTCTTGGTCCAGAGATTTCTGAATTGGAGTGTCAGTGGTACAGTTTGCTGGGCAGTTCCTTTACAATTTTAGATTATATTCTATCCATACTGGGGGCTTTAGATTCCTTAAATTTGTCAAAGTATCTCCTGTTTTCTGTCCTATATTGTGGCTCATTGAGCTTCAAGCTGTTGCTCCTTGTGTTACATCTGACTTTTTGAAGTGACCATATTTTTTGCAATAAACCATATATCAGTACTGGGAATTATTAATCTTTAAGCTACCGAAAATATCTTACTTAGGTGTCTGAAGACCAGTAAATTTACCCTACTGGAGTATACATATCTGACAGAACATGCAACCCATAAACAAGAAACTTGAAGTACTGAAGTTTGTTTCCAATGTAAGAACAGAGAACTAACCTAATAGGATAAGTTTAGGCAATTCAATCACACACAACTCTACAGAGCAGTTCTTACAATCCTATACACCACTAGCATGCATAGCGTTTCGGGCAAGTCCTTAATCCTAATTTTCCCCAGAATACGACACGCCAAATTTGATTAAAAACCAGGTACCCAGTCACTGCTGCGTGAACAGAGGCTACAATTAGGGATTGGCACCAAGTAAATCCTCCCTGGCTAGGACATGAACCCAGGCCAAATCGCTTGTGAAATGCGAGGCGAGTGTGTTACCACTTCGCCATGGGAACTGCTAGAGAGCTAATAGGATATGATAGTAGTAGGACTAATAGGATAGTAATAGGATATCATCACTACATACATGATAATGAAGGGAATATATACAACCCATCCTCCTGTTTAGATAGTAGTTTTTGTAACTATGTGCTCCATAGTACAAATATGATGTACTAAGCAATTACATAGTAGAATTTGGTACTACAGTATTCACTTTATAATCCCCCCCAAAAATGAAGCTAAAAAAACAAATATTCCTAGGCCTAGTATAGCACACATATGTATTACATTAAGCCTCAGATATCGTGTATTAGGCTTAGGAAGGTTAGGTTAGGTTAGGTTAGTTTGTCTTTGCAACATAAATACTGTATAAAATCTTTTCCGTTTGTCAAAATTCAATATAAAGTTCCAATTTCTACTTTCTAATCGAGTTGAAGATTGGTATATGTCCTCAGCATTACAATAAGTACTACCAAAATAGGAGGATGGGCTGATATGCAAGAAAACAAGGCCAGCCTATTTAAATTGAGAGGAAAGAGAGAAAAAAAAGGGCATTGGTGGAATCTGGAAACTAAATGTCACAAATATTATGAAATTCTTAGTATTGCATATGCAGATTGAGCAAGTGGAATGCACTGAAAGGGGAAGTCTTTAAACCCATTTCCATCCACACTTCAAAATAGATACGCTACAGAATTTGGATGTTAGGGGTACAAAATGCACATGAAGTACAATGGCAGTCGCCGATAGTTAAGCACGTACCATCTCTCCGTACTTTCTGATCAATTCATACCATAGTTATTATGTAATAATTATACCCTATACCGTATACACATTACAAAATATGCATCAAATAATGAACCTATTTATTGTAACCTAATCCCAACCTTGACTAATTATATGAATGGTTTGTGAGCAGCTTCTTGACGCTTTATAAACAAATACATAATATTCAGTGTTCATGT
>WNGS01111181.1:14021660-14033996 GCA_020271785.1 Procambarus virginalis | reverse complement strand
GTCCGATATAACTGGAAAAACCCTTTAGGATTTTCTTTGCTTGCTCTGCTATACGAACTTCATAGTTTCTTTTTTGCTTTCCTTATCTCCTTTTTAGTATTTCTAACCAGTTGTACGAATTCCTGTTCTAAACTGATTTCCCCGGTCTTAATCCTTTTGTACCACGCTCTCTTTTTACCTATAAGGTTCTTCAGATCCTTTGTTATCCACTTTGGATCATTAGTATTCGATCTATTCAATTTATATGGTATACTACATTCTTGGGCTTCGCTTAGAATATTTTTAAATAAGTTATATTTTGAGTCCACATCGAAAACCCCTTTTACGTCAACTATTGCTGGGTTCACGTCTAGCTCCAAGACCGGCCCACACCCCATACCCAAGACTTTCCAATCTATTTGACTCAATAAATTTCTTAGGTTATTGAAATTAGCTTTTCGAAAATTAGGTACTTTAACAGAATTTTCTCCTACAGGTCTATTCCATTCTATGCTAAATCTGATTTCTTTATGATCACTGTTCCCTAGCTCACTCCCTATTTCGATGTCCTTAATTTGTGTTTCCCTGTTAGTTAACACTTAAATCTAAAATATTATTTCCCACAAAACACCCCATCATGGGCTAGCTGGGGAAATATTAACTGTACAAGACACATATGTAATTATATTTGGTAACTGTTCAACCTTCATCGCTATCAAAGTTACTCCTCAACACCAGGATAATTAATAACACGGTAGACTGTCTGCCGTATATCGATTTCGTACCTTGGCGATATCAACTACGAAACGTGTTTCTCGCAGTTTAGAGGTTACTACTTATTAATCTACTTACCAAGAGTTCACACAGGGAACACTACTCATATGTGGATAAGTATATGAGAATAACTATTGTTTATCCTGTGTACAACAGACGACACGGGCGAGCCAGGGAGTCTGGGCGGTTACTCTCCGCCTCCACACACACACACACACACACACACACACACACAAGGGTTGGTGAGATTATCAAAATCAAATCAAAAATCAAAAAAATCAAAATGTTTATTCAGGTAAAAGTACATCCATAGAAGATGAGTTACAAATATAATGTTGAATTTATAGATAGAGCTAGTACATACAATTCCTAAAACCACTAATACGCACAGCGTTTCGGGCAAGGTTACACAATACTGGGCAATTACACAAGATTGGAATTTTTACATTCATGCAAAGACACTAACACGCATAGCGTTTCGGGCAGGTCCTTAATCTAACATATCAGGTAAGATGAAATGGTACATTATATCCAAGTTTTTATATCAACAAATAACTACAACATAAGTCGACAGCGGTGATTAGTCTCCGTGGTGTAGTGGTAAGACACTCGCCTGGCGAGCGCTATGTCATGGGTTCGTATCCTGGCCGGGGAGGATTTACTGGCGCAATCCTTAACTGTAGCCTCTGTTTAACTCAACAGTAAAATGTGTACTTGGTTGTAACAACGATTCTTCGCGGTGGGATCGTATTCCAGGGACCTGCCCGAAACGCTATGCGTACTAGTGGCGTACAAGAATAACAACTCTTGTATATATCAACTCAAAAACAAAAACTAACTCTTGTATATATCTCAAAAAAAAATTACACTGGTAAAGATATATGTCTTAAGTACTAATATTGGGGAAGTGAGTATAGTACAAGATACAGTGTGAGTTTGAAGCACAAGGTAGGAACTATGAGGATGAATTAAGTACTTTTGGGTTTTAGTTTTGAACAAGGCATGGAGTTGGACAATTTTTTAATTCATCAGGGAGGGAGTTCCAAAGACTGGGTCCTTTTATTTGCATGGAGTGTTTGTGCATATTTAGTCTAACTCTGGGGATATCAAAGAGATATTTATTTATGGTGTGGTGCTCATGGATTCCACGGGAGACATCTCCCGTCACGCAGGGTGCAGTCGCATCTCCACAGATCTTCAGTATCAGCTAATGATACTGGTAATGGCCCAAAAGGGCCACCACTTACGTGCTATTCGTGCCCGTGCCACCTTTTAGGTGGCTTAATCTTCATTAACCGTGTATCAATTGGACACATTGAACGGGAGACATCTCCCGTCACACAGGGTGCAGTCGCACCTCCACAGATCTCCAGTATCATCTATTGATACTGGTGATGGCTCAAAAGGGCCACCACTTACGGGCTATTCATGCTCGTGCCACCTTTTGGATGGCTTAATCTTCATCTTGGACACATTCGTGGGAGACATCTCCCGTCA
The DNA here is from genome assembly GCA_020271785.1 of Procambarus virginalis. Taxonomy (NCBI): domain Eukaryota; kingdom Metazoa; phylum Arthropoda; class Malacostraca; order Decapoda; family Cambaridae; genus Procambarus; species Procambarus virginalis. Next base: position 14,031,746 of record WNGS01111181.1, on the reverse strand, counting down.
CGCAGGGTGCAGTTGCACCTCCACAGATCTCCAGTATCATCTATTGATACTGGTGATGGCTCAAAAGGGCCACCACTTACGGGGTATTCATGCCCGTGCCACCTTTTGGGTGGCTTAATCTTCATCAATCAATCAATCTGTCTGACCATTGCACCTGAACGATAATTAACCACCGGTTCGTAGTGGTCCACTAGTCAGCGCCCCGGGGCTACACAAGGCAGGTAGTCAAAAGCTACACAAACGCGCCTTAGGTAAAAATCAGATGCTGGTCCCAGGACACGTCCCCACAGTAGATTGCTCTAGGAGTTTAGAAAGTTGTTTGGTAATGTTGACCAGACCACACACTAGAAGGTGAAGGGACGACGACGTTTCGGTCCGTCCTGGACCATTCTCACAATCGACTTGAGAATGGTCCAGGACGGAACAGACTTGCGAACCAGGACGGACCTTTCGTCCCTTCACCTTCTAGTGTGTGGTCTGGTCAACTTACTTTAGCCACGTTGTGACTCATCGCCTGCACTACATTAGTTTCTTTCCAGTTCTATATTACATCCAACAGTTCACTCTTCAAGCGGCACCCTTGTCCTTCCAACCCCTTCCTGCAGTTAAGATGCCCCTCTAACTCTACCCCAACCTCAACCACAGCTTCCATTGGTCCCTCAGCCTAAATATCTCAGCCTTCAATAACACGGCAAACTCCACCCTTCATCCTGTGGAATACCTGGTAATATGATGAATAAAATGTTCCAGTTTGATTTGGTTACTCGCCAAATCCCACAGATCAAACCAGACATGTGCTTGGGGTACCAAAGATGCAGGTTAGATTCCTCAACATTGCTCTTATTGCTCTTTTTAGTAAATTTGGATTAATTTTTCAGCTTCAGATACATGAAACGAGGGCTGGCAAGACCTGCCATTTCTCATGGTGCGTGAATACTAATGACTACAGCTTGGATACAGCACTCTTACTGCTAGTCTTGGCAGAGGCTTCCAACTAGTTAGTATCAAGACTAAGTATCTCTTCGTGAAGAGATTTATCGCAAAGAAGGAGTTTACTTGCCATTAGTGTTTAAGTTATATATTATTGAAATACATGTGCATTAAACTCTAAATTTGGTCATCCTGCTGGACTAAGATTTACTGAATGACGAAGAAATTTGATAAGACTACATAATATTTGCTTTGTTAGGTGGGTTAAAATTCATGTGGACACGCAGCAACGGCACGACGACCTGGAGGTGGTCATCCGGGTGCCCAATACCCATCGGCTCTTTGAGGGCGGCCGGTTCAGAGTACATGCGGTGGTGGGACTGAACCCAATATCCATCCTCTGGGTGTAATGGTCCCTATTCCCATATCATGAGGGTTTGTGGACCCTATATATAGCCATCCTATGAAGGGTATTGGTTCCCATGTCCGGTAGTACAGTCAGATAGATTCTAGACGCACAATCCGGAATTCCGGGTTCGAATCTCGGGCGGAACATGAATGGTCGGGCACATTTCCTATCATCTAATGCTTAATACTCACCTAATTGTGCTTGCGGGGGTTGAGCTTTGGCTCTTTGGTCCCGACTCTCAACTGTCAATCAACTGGAGTACAGAATACTGAGCCTACTGGGCTCTATCATATCTACACTTGAAACTGTGTATGGAGTCAGCCTCCACCACATCACTTCCTAGTGCATTCCATTTATTAACTACTCTGACACTGAAAAAATTCTTTCTAACGTCTCTGTGGCTCATCTGGGTACTAAGTTTCCACCTGTGTCCCCTTGTTCGTGCCCCACCCGTGCTGAAGAGTGTGTCTTTGGCCACCCTGTCAATGTCGCTAATGTTCACCTAGCAGTGAGTAGATACTCAAGAGTTAGTCAGGTTGTTATGGGGGTTGCATCCTAGGGGGTCTCGATATTAGTCTACCGTGTATGAATACTCTGGCTTCCTGTCCCCCCGACAATGAATTAGAATTATACCTGTCCCGTGGGCAGCAGTGTAGTATGCCTTATTGTACAAGAATGTAACAACTCTTGTTAAACTAAAAAAAAAAATTAATTCGTTTTCTATAACACAATGTACGATCCATTTTCTTCAATTTGCATAGAGTATACCCTATACTTGCCTGGAGTATACCCCTATTGTTTTTATTTATTAATTAATTAATTTATTTAATTATTTATTTATATACAAGAAGGTACATTGGGATCATGAGGATACATAGCATAGTAATTACATTCTTGTAAAGCCATTAGTACGCGCAGCGTTTCCGGCAGGTCCTTAATCTAAGAAAAGCGTTATAAAACGCTGAACTGTAATGCCAATCCTGACCTCAAAAGCTTCATTGAAGGTTGTAACAGAACCCATGAGCACCACACCAGAAACAAATACAGTTTTGATATTCCAAGAGTACGACTTAAACTAGAAATGCTCTACAGATCAAGGGACTCAGAATGTGGAATGACCTTCCCAATCATGTTAAAGACTGTACCTCTCTTAACCAGTTTAAGATAAAAACGAAGCACTACCTAATAAATTCCCTGTAACCTACCTTACCCCTCTATTGTCAACCTATGTGTTTGTAGCGAGTAATCCTTATACTCGCTCCATTATCTCATTATCTTAATGCATTACTAATCACACAAGCTACAATCCTTTCCCCAATTACAGGTAATACTCTTCTCACCTTGTTGGAGGGAGCTGAGGTGTAATCACCATATAACCCAGCGATGTGAGACTAGCAGATTACGGGCTATTCATGCCCGTGCCACCTCTTGGGTGGCTTAATCCTTATCAATCAATCAAGACTAGCAGAGACTTACGGGCTATTCATGCCCGTGCCACCTTTTGGGTGGCTTAATCTTTATCAATCAATCAATCGACTAGCAGAGCACCATTTGGTCACCATTTGGTCCGGGAGACATCTCCCGTCACGCAGGGTGCAGTTGCGCCTCCACAGATCTCCAGTATCATCTTTTGATACTGGTAATGGCTCAAAAGGGCCACCACTTACGGGCTATTCATGCCCGTGCCACCTCTTGGGTGGCTTAATCTTTATCAATCATCAATCAATCAGACTAGCAGAACAGTACAATCTCCAGTCAAGAATGTAGTTCTCGGCTTGGGCAGTTCTAATCGACCCAAGACGCTACAGCTTGACACAGAGCAGACAGCAGACTACGACCGCATCGAGCCGCCACGCTCTCACTCCCCGAGTTCAGACACTCACAATTGAGCCGCCACGCTCTCCCACATAGAGCTCCACGACTCCGGCCTCACTCAGCTCTCTGCTCTGCTCCAGGCTTCGTCTCAAACGTCTACGACACTGCTGTACCCAGGACTACTAAATAAATATGAAACTCATTAAACACTGTGTATATAATCTACCCAACAACGTAACATAACCGTACGCTACATGTTTTTTTAAACAACGCTGTTTGTCGACATAATTGTATTTGTGCTGCTTTTTCAGCCATGTTCCCCCCTTTTTTATTTTTTATTTGTATTTGTTCTCAACACATTTTATTCTTTATACTCAACTAGTATTAAGTTTTAGTCATTAATGTTTTTCCTGCCCGAAACGCTTTGCGTAATAGTGGCTTTAGGCATTGTATGTACTAGCTCTATCTATAAATCTATCAATTTTTGTAAAATCTCTTGTATGTATGTACCTTACCTGAATAAACATTTATTTATTTATTTTATTTATTTTAAAATTTTAAGTAGGTAAATACTAGCAAAATTTATAAAAATAACAGGTACATAGCAAGAAAAAATGGAAGATGAGAGAAATTTGTAGGTATATTAAAGCACATAGGTAGCTCAGATTGATTACACTGACAGTTTGAATAGTAGTTTAACATATTACAATTTGGCCTCAATTGAAACATATACAGATAATATTTCATTGAATAATTCTTATAATTTACTGAGAATTACCAAGATTTCTCAAAACAAAACTACGAACCTTCAATAGGATGTAGCTGATCCGTGATATTGACACCACTTACGGGCTATTCGTGCCCGTGCCACCTTTTGGGTGGCTTAATCTTCATCAATCAATCGTTTGTCCACGGGAGACATCTCCCGTCACGCAGGGCGCAGTCGCACCTCCACAGATCTTTAGTATCAGCTTTTGATACTGGTAATGGCTCAAAAGGGCCACCACTAACGGGCTATTCATGCCCGTGCCACCTTTTGGGAGGCTTAATCTTCATCAATCGTGATATTGAAATAGGATGGAAAATGTTACGAAAATCTTCCACCAGAAGTGGGAATGGAAAATTACAATTATTTTTATAACTTGAGCAAACGGACTATTGTGTTGTCCACGGCGATGGGACGCGTACTGTGGGACATACCAGGGCACGTGAGAACTGACACTAATAGTGTAGTAGTAGTAGTAGCTACCCAATCTCCCAATCTTCATGTACCCAATCCAAACAACTTTATCATTGTGATCATTGCTGTCTTCTTATATGTACCTTCAATTTGCTGTATGGTGCCTATTAATTACTATTTAAATTATTCAATTAAATTAATTGGCAATTTAAATTACCAGTCAAGCTGTCAATGCAATCAATATCAGAGCTTTAATATACCAATGTGCTTTAATATACCTACTAATCTCTCATCTCATTTTTGTTCTTTCTTGCAATGTATCTGTTATTTTATTAATTCCGCTAGAATTGACCTACTTAAAATTATCTGTTAGATTAAGGACCTGCCCGAAACACTGCACGTACTAGTGGCTTTACAAGATAGTAAATTACTATTCTATGTATTCTCACAAACCCAATGTACATTGTATATAAATAAATAAATAGTGGATTGTTCAGTGTAATACATGAGGTGACTTGCATACTGTACAAATGAAAATTTGGTACGCACAAAGTTAAATTCACATAGACTATACCAGAATTTGACTAAAAACTGGCACAAAATATATAAGAAAATCCCATCTTTTACTCGTGTACAGAGGGGGGGGGGGATGAAGACAAGTCGTGGTAGGATCTGTATATCCGAGGCTTAAAGTTAAACAAAAAATACATTTCCAGTTCACATTATTATTCGTTTACTCTTACAAATATATTGCTATTATCTGACTTGCTACATTTTAACATATTTGAAATCAGATTGACCAGCAATCAAATTTCCGCTATCTGAGGAAGGTAGACCTCAAATAAACACTTTACTTTTCTAAAACATGCTTACAAATCAATAATAAAATTAATGACAATTCGATAAATATCAAATAATTATTACTGCCCCCACTTAACCAGGGGTTATCTTGGTGTACACCTCACCAAGACTATGATTTTGTTGGCCAGACCACACACTAGAAGGTGAAGGGACGATGACGTTTCGGTCCGTCCTGGACCATTTTCAAGTCGATTGTGAGAATGGTCCAGGACGGACCGAAACGTCGTCGTCCCTTCACCTTCTAGTTTGTGGTCTGGTCAACATACTTCAGCCACGTTATTGTGACTCATCGCCTGCATATGATTCTGTTGACCACCACACTATCACTGACCTACAGGACCATTTGAGGCTTGGATGATATGCATAGATAATTGCACGTGCAAATGGGTGCGAGAGCTTAACAACTCCATAGCCATGGTTGGGAACAGTCCCAGGGCAGCAGAACGCTAGCCGCAGAATAGCAATTACTGCCTCGCCACCCATTACAAGCAGTGGATGCTTTGGTTTATTTCATGTTATCAACTGTTCCGTGTCATTTGGATTGGGCTGTCGGTCATTTAGTCTTTTTTGTGTGTGTGTGGGGCGCCCAAACTAGATATCTAACAAATCGAGGTTTTGTAAGTTCTACATTTTCATGTGGCTTCAACGGGCGATAGACGGTTTAACCCGAATGCATACGGGCGATGGGAAGAACACAGTCCAGTAGTAGTATCCACTGCTTTTAGTGCATGGAATACTTAGTACTGTTATCTATATAACAAATTAAGTTCCCAATCTTCGCAATTGCCTAGATGTGAAGTTGCCAGGATATAGGATGCATTTGATGCCTAAGATACTGATGTAGACTGGAGATTTAGGTTTGATAAATGAGTTTTCGAAATAGAACCGATATTCATCCAGTTTTTGTTTCAGTAATTCATAAACCTGTCTTATTATGGAAAGAATTTTGACTAAATTCCAAGTGTCCCAGAGGAATCAAATTGAGCTCACATAAGAGAACTAGATTGAATATAATGAACTATGAAATCTACATAATTGGATACCAATATGACGCTGATAAATAATAAAAAGATGAGATGAAAGAACGAGACCTTATGGAACTTCACACTTGACGGAGTAAGAGACAGACGCTGAGCCATTTACAAAACAAGAAAATAATAAACTTACCAGAGAAGGAAACAGGTACAATGACAAAGTACAAACCAAAGCTGGGAAATTTGGAGGCAAGATTTGTGTTATTCTGTGGTTTGTTTGAAAATATCAAAGGCTATTGATAATAAGGCTTGCTAATAGGAAGAGAAATATGATCCAGTCCATTCCTCTATTTTGAGAGGAAACTAGATTTATAATAAATTGAAGCCACGTACATCCGATGTCAAAATAATACATCTGGGAAGTATGGTAATTTCAAGTAGTGTGTCATTCCTTTTTCATGATAAAAAAGGACCGAAACTACAGGTTTACCAACACATAGAACTTTAAACATATATGTTTAATTCGACCAAAAGGGGTGATAAGAACTTTCAAATACCACATTATTCAGACACTGATCATTCGTCCTATTAATTACAAATATAATAGGCCTATATCATGTGAAATACATTTCTTGTGTTTTATGATAGCGAAAACATGTATCTTCTAATAGATAAGTCGAATGCACTGAAAGAATAAGTTGAGAACGTCACCCGATCCACAACTTTAAGGGCAGGTTTGACAAACATTTCGAACGTCAGAATAATGACATTTAATGCAGCAAAGCTAGCAGGGGGGATGACAGAGCTAGACCTCATTCCCTGGTAATCACTGATAGGTAAGCACTTATCAGGAATAGACCTGTATCAACACATGAATAAAAATAATTCATAAAGGAATGTAGAATGCTACAGATGGTAAAGCATTTCATAATATAAGCATAGTACACAATTATCACAAGCAAGGGCCAGCATGGCTGCGAAACAATGTATGTTACAGAATATTTAAGATCGCAGTATACGAGGAACAAAGACCAACGAAGCCAAATTGATCAGATTCACCAAGGATTGTGCGAGGGTCAGATGACTAAGGGACACTGGGAAAGCAAGATCTATCATCCTGAAAATAGGACATTCTTCGTGGAAAAGCACAACCAAGTAGGACAATGCAGTTCCGACAAGACGGTTTTTTTTTGCACCATTAATTGTCCACGAGGTAAGCGTGTGGGGTCAACACGAACGCTAGCAACAGTACTCACATTACTGTCATGATCGAATATCGTCACTGATAAGCCATTTAAATAAGTAACCATGGTATCAAGATAGATTATTACAAATGCATAGCACGGGAAGCGTCCACCAGTATAGAGAAGAGCCAAGGAGGACAAGAACAAGGTTTTCCAAAAGAATGCATCTAGATTCCGTAGGGTGATCCCCCACAAACTGCTTACAATTATAGTCTCCTAATGAAAGTACGGGTTCGGACAAAGTATAAAAGTAGCGTAAAATCAAGTATGGAAAAAAAAGACAGATTAACTGTTTTCAAATCAGTTTTATAAACCACAAAAGGTGGCACTTATCTGCTATTATAACCGGAACAAGGATAAACCTATTTATATGCTGCAATACAATGTAAATAGCCAGCATCACCGTACTTTTCAAGGTGACACGGGGGGGGGGGGGAATTAGACGTCACAAGCAGTCAGGGTTGACCCCAGTGCCACCATTTAAGAAATGTTGGCATCATATGTAATCTGCTGTGATGTTCATGAAGTTTGAAATATGTATGTGTATGTATGTGTATGTATGTGTATGTATGTATATATGTGTGTGTGTATGTATATATGTATGTATGTATATATGTATGTATATATGTATGTATATATGTATGTATATATGTATGTATATATGTATATATGTATGTATATATGTATGTATATATGTATGTATATATGTATGTATCATATGTATGTATATATGTATCTATGTGTGTGTGTGTGTGTGTGTGTGTGGGTGTGGTTGTGTGTGTGTGTGTACAAGTGTGTTGACACGCTTGATCATCCTTAGTGACACGAGCTTCTTGTAACAATTATCTGACGTACATGTTACAGTTGGCAAGGACAATTGTTGATTGTCAGCATTTATGTGACACATCAGCATCACACATCATCAGCATTTATGTAATATTAATTCATGCGTATGCGGCTTGTTTCACTTTAGAGTGCCACCGCATGCTGCCATTCATATTCATTAAACTCTATTGAAAGAATCAACGTGTGGTGTGACCAGTACTGAGATGGCAGTGTTAGCCACTGACAGTACACGACAGTGTGCGCCTCTGTCAGTCAGCCATGATTACCACAGCAAATGTGTTGACGACCAGATAAGCGGACATCCTCGCCCTTAACCATCGACAAACCACGGGCTTCCTGTCCCAGACATAAGTACACCAAATACCGCTGCGGCGCTGGCACTCTCTTGTGTCGTCTCTGAATGACTTGTGAAGATCCATAGCGAGGCCAGGCAGGATAATCAAATTTAGTTTCCTTTCCCTTGTTGACATAAGCCAATACATGTCAAAAAGTTCATTGATTTAAAAAATAATATTTTTTTTGTCTATTTCAAGTTATGTGGTTAAATGCTTTTTCATTTTTTCCAGCCGAGACTACGCTTGACGTCCTCGAGGCACTGCTTGCCGTAGGTGGGCTTGGCGAGGTCGGTGACTGCGTCGCGCACCAGGTCGTGGAGGACAGAGGGCCACGTCGATTGGTGGATGTTGAGGCGGTGGAGGGAGTCGTACGTCCACACGACCAGCTGTCGCGCCTGTCGTCCAGCGCACACCAGCGACGAACTCTCGTCCTGCCGACACAAATAATGTCAGCTGGTGAGGTTATTATAGAGATAAAGTACAGCAGGTAGACACACGGGTGACCACACATACGTGCTCCCATAACACTTACAGATTTAAATGTGTGAACAAATCTACATGGGCCGTGATGAGGGTTCGAACCTACGTTAGGGAGGATCCCAGACGTGTCTTAATCGACTGTGCCACGACACGGTCAAGGCCGCGTCTGGGAGCCTCTCGGACGTTAGGTTCGAATTCTCATCACCTCCCATGTGGATTTGTTCATTTGATGCGTCACGCTATTGTGATTTGTGTGTTGATTTAAGTGTGCCCCCCCCCCGGGCAGTGTTACTTTCTGATTACTTATGCCTGTTTTGTCTATACAGTATACCTAAGTCATAAATGTGTGTGTGTGTACGTCTGTTACAATACTACTTGTGTAAAGGAGGAAATGTATATGTTTATCTCTCAGAATGTTTGGCATATGTTTATTGTTTGTGATGTGTGTCTATGTATGTATTAACACGATGTACTGAACGGGGTGAGAATAGCTTGAGCTACCTCATCCCTTTGTGTGTATTTTACCTCAATAAACTTGTTTCATTTCAATATGCCTGTTTGTACCTGTTGATAATACTCAAATTTTACTATAATGTACCTACTAATCTTCCTTAATTTTTCTTACAATGTACCTGTTAACCTTTTTCTATTTGCTAGAAATTACTACTACAATTATTTGTTAGATTAAGGACCTGCCCGAAACGCTATGCGTGTTAGTGGCTTCGCAAGAATGTAAAAACATCAATGCTATGTATTTTATAAACCCAATGTAACCTTCTTATAAATAAATATATAAATAAATGCCTCCAAAGTATACACAATAGCTATTATTCCCTCAAACTTTCCTCTGACTTTGCATAAGACAGCTTAGGAAACCACGCCATCAAGGTACCTGTAGATAAGGAGTGATCAAGTCCTATCTACAGCCCATCAAGTACCTTGAGGACGTCTCCCCTAAGCTGTCATAGGCAAACGTCAAAGCAAAGTTTGAGGAGAATAATAATAACCATTT
>WNGS01111181.1:14009515-14020660 GCA_020271785.1 Procambarus virginalis | reverse complement strand
CTTCACCTTCTTGTGGTCTGGTCAACATACTTTAGCCACGTTATTGTGACTCATCGCCTGTGTATGAGTGCTGTTTACAGTAGCTTACGAATTCTAATTTATAATACAGATCATATCTTGCTGAATAATAATCGTAAATATGTGCATGACGCATTGCAATGATTTAAGTGATAATACAGTAGGCTCCAGTTGTAGTACTTTCTAACAAGAAATTAAGAAATATTGGGACACCTGTTGACTGAAATTCATTTTAGTGATAAAGATACGGAGGTTAGCTCAGGATATTGTTGGTAGTGGATGTGAGAGATTATGTATGCTAATTACGCATTTAGTGGTGAGTCAAGTTACACATTATAACACATTTTTTTGTTCCTGGTAGTAAGTGGTATTTCTGGTTGCTTATGTCGCCAAAGTTTACAAAATGGTTATTATTATTCTCCTCAAACTTTGCTTTGACGTTTGCCTATGACAGCTTAGGGGAGACGTCCTCAAGGTACTTGATGGGCTGTAGATAAGGACTTGATACAACTCCTTATCTACAGGTACCTTGATGGCGTGTTTCCTAAGCTGTCTTATGCAAAGGTCAGAGGAAAGTTTGAGGGAATAATAGCTATTGTGTATACTTTGGAGGCATTTATTATTTATTTATAAGAAGGTACATTGGGTTTATAAGAATACATAGCATTGATGTTTTTACATTCTTGCGAAGCCACTAACACGCATAGCGTTTCGGGCAGGTCCTTAATCTAACAAATAATTGTAAGTAGGTAATTCTAGCAAATAGAAAAATGTTAACAGGTACATTGTAAGAAAAATTAAGGAAGATTAGTAGGTACATTATAGTAAAATTTGAGTATTATCAACAGGTACAAACAGGCATATTGAAATTGAAACAAGTTTATTGAGGTAAAATACACACAAAGGGATGAGGTAGCTCAAGCTATTCTCACCCCGTTCAGTACATCGTGTTAATACATACATAGACACACATCACAAACAATAAACATATTGCCAAACATTCTGAGAGATAAACATATACATTTCCTCCTTTACACAAGTAGTATTGTAACAGACGTACACACACACATTTATGACTTAGGTATACTGTATAGACAAAACAGGCATAAGTAATCAGAAAGTAACACTGCCGGGGGGGGGGCACACTTAAATCAACACACAAATCACAATAGCGTGACGCATCAAATGAACAAATCCACATGGGAGGTGATGAGGAATTCGAACCTAACGTCCGAGAGGCTCCCAGACGCGGCCTTGACCGTGTCGTGGCACAGTCGATTAAGACACGTCTGGGATCCTCCCTAACGTAGGTTCGAACCCTCATCACGGCCCATGTAGATTTGTTCACACATTTAAATCTGTAAGTGTTATGGGAGCACGTATGTGTGGTCACCCGTGTGTCTACCTGCTGTACTTTATCTCTATAATAACCTCACCAGCTGACAATATTTGTGTCGGCAGGACGAGAGTTCGTCGCTGGTGTGCGCTGGACGACAGGCGCGACAGCTGGTCGTGTGGACGTACGACTCCCTCCACCGCCTCAACATCCACCAATCGACGTGGCCCTCTGTCCTCCACGACCTGGTGCGCGACGCAGTCACCGACCTCGCCAAGCCCACCTACGGCAAGCAGTGCCTCGAGGACGTCAAGCGTAGTCTCGGCTGGAAAAAAATGAAAAAGCATTTAACCACATAACTTGAAATAGACAAAAAAAATATTATTTTTTAAATCAATGAACTTTTTGACATGTATTGGCTTATGTCAACAAGGGAAAGGAAACTAAATTTGATTATCCTGCCTGGCCTCGCTATGGATCTTCACAAGTCATTCAGAGACGACACAAGAGAGTGCCAGCGCCGCAGCGGTATTTGTGTACTTATGTCTGGGACAGGAAGCCCGTGGTTTGTCGATGGTTAAGGGCGAGGATGTCCGCTTATCTGGTCGTCAACACATTTGCTGTGGTAATCATGGCTGACTGACAGAGGCGCACACTGTCGTGTACTGTCAGTGGCTAACACTGCCATCTCAGTACTGGTCACACCACACGTTGATTCTTTCAATAGAGTTTAATGAATATGAATGGCAGCATGCGGTGGCACTCTAAAGTGAAACAAGCCGCATACGCATGAATTAATATTACATAAATGCTGATGATGTGTGATGCTGATGTGTGTCACATAAATGCTGACAATCAACAATTGTCCTTGCCAGACTGTAACATGTACGTCAGATAATTGTTACAAGAAGCTCGTGTCACTAAGGATGATCAAGCGTGTCAACACACTTGTACACACACACACACACAACACACACACACAACACACACACACACACACAATTATACATATAACATACATATACATACAATATACACACATAGTACACACACATACATACATATACACACATACATACATATACACATACACATATACATACATATAACACATATACACATACATACATATATACATACACACACACATATATACATACATACACATACATACACATACATACACATACATATTTCAAACTTCATGAACATCACAGCAGATTACATATGATGCCAACATTTCTTAAATGGTGGCACTGGGGTCAACCCTGACTGCTTGTGACGTCTAATTCCCCCCCCCCCCCGTGTCACCTTGAAAAGTACGGTGATGCTGGCTATTTACATTGTATTGCAGCATATAAATAGGTTTATCCTTGTTCCGGTTATAATAGCAGATAAGAGGTGCCACCTTTTGTGGTTTATAAAACTGAATTTGAAAACAGTTAATCTGTCTTTTTTTCCATACTTGATTTTACGCTACTTTTATACTTTGTCCGAACCCGTACTTTCATTAGGAGACTATAATTGTAAGCAGTTTGGGGGGATCACCCTACGGAATCTAGATGCATTCTTTTGGAAAAACTTGTTCTTGTCCTCCTTGGCTCTTCTCTATACTGGTGGACGCTTCCCGTGCTATGCATTTGTAATAATCTATCTTGATACCATGTTTACTTATTTAAATGGCTTATCAGTGACGAATTCGATCATGACAGTAATGTGAGTACTATTGCTAGCGTTCGTGTTGACCCCACACGCTTACCTCGTGGACAATTAATGGTGCAAAAAAAAACCGTCTTGTCGGAACTGCATTGTCCTACTTGGTCGTGCTTTTCCACGAAGAATGTCCTATTTCAGGATGATAGATCTTGCTTTCCCAGTGTCCCTAGTCATCTGACCCTCGCACAATCCTTGGTGAATCTGATCAATTTGGCTTCGTTGGTCTTTGTTCTCGTATACTGCGATCTTAAATATTCTGTAACATACATTGTTTCGCAGCCATGCTGGCCCTTGCTTGTGATATTGTGTACTATGCTTATATTATGAAATGCTTTACCATCTGTAGCATTCTACATTCCTTTATGAATTTTTTATTCATGTGTTGATACAGGTCTATTCCTGATAAGTGCTTACCTATCAGTGATTACCAGGGAATGAGGTCTAGCTGTCATCCCCCCTGCTAGCTTTGCTGCATTAAATGTCATTATTCTGACGTTCGAAATGTTTGTCAAACCTGCCCTTAAAGTTGTGGATCGGGTGACGTTCTCAACTTATTCTTTCAGTGCATTCGACTTATCTATTAGAAGATACATGTTTTCGCTATCATAAAACACAAGAAATGTATTTCACATGATATAGGCCTATTATATTTGTAATTTAATAGGACGAATGATCAGTGTCTGAATAATGTGGTATTTGAAAGTTCTTATCACCCCTTTTGGTCGAATTAAACATATATGTTAAAGTTCTATGTGTTGGTAAACCTGTAGTTTCGGTCCTTTTTTATCATGAAAAAGGAATGACACACTACTTGAAATTACCATATTTCCAGATGTATTATTTTGACATCGGATGTACGTGGCTTCAATTTATTATAAATCTAGTTTCCTCTCAAAATAGAGGAATGGACTGGATCATATTTCTCTTCCTATTAGCAAGCCTTATTATCAATAGCCTTTGATATTTTCAAAACAAACCACAGAATAACACAAATCTTGCCTCCAAATTCCCAGCTTTGGTTTGTACTTTGTCATTGTACCTGGTTCCTTCTCTGGTAAGTTTATTATTTTCTTGTTTTGTAAATGGCTCAGCGTCTGTCTCTTACTCCGTCAAGTGTGAAGTTCCATAAGGTCTCGTTCTTTCATCTCATCTTTTATTATTTATCAGCGTCATATTGGTATCCAATTATGTAGATTTCATAGTTCATTATATTCAATCTAGTTCTCTTATGTGAGCTCAATTTGATTCCTCTGGGACACTTGGAATTTAGTCAAAAATTCTTTCCATAATAAGACAGGTTTATGAATTACTGAAACAAAAACTGGATGAATATCGGTTCTATTTCGAAAACTCATTTATCAAACCTAAATCTCCAGTCTACATCAGTATCTTAGGCATCAAATGCATCCTATATCCTGGCAACTTCACATCTAGGCAATTGCGAAGATTGGGAACTTAATTTGTTATATAGATAACAGTACTAAGTATTCCATGCACTAAAAGCAGTGGATACTACTACTGGACTGTGTTCTTCCCATCGCCCGTATGCATTCGGGTTAAACCGTCTATCGCCCGTTGAAGCCACATGAAAATGTAGAACTTACAAAACCTCGATTTGTTAGATATCTAGTTGGGCGCCCCACACACACACAAAAAAGACTAAATGACCGACAGCCCAATCCAAATGACACGGAACAGTTGATAACATGAAATAAACCAAAGCATCCACTGCTTGTAATGGGTGGCGAGGCAGTAATTGCTATTCTGCGGCTAGCGTTCTGCTGCCCTGGGACTGTTCCCAACCATGGCTATGGAGTTGTTAAGCTCTCGCACCCATTTGCACGTGCAATTATCTATGCATATCATCCAAGCCTCAAATGGTCCTGTAGGTCAGTGATAGTGTGGTGGTCAACAGAATCATATGCAGGCGATGAGTCACAATAACGTGGCTGAAGTATGTTGACCAGACCACAAACTAGAAGGTGAAGGGACGACGACGTTTCGGTCCGTCCTGGACCATTCTCACAATCGACTTGAAAATGGTCCAGGACGGACCGAAACGTCATCGTCCCTTCACCTTCTAGTGTGTGGTCTGGCCAACAAAATCATAGTCTTGGTGAGGTGTACACCAAGATAACCCCTGGTTAAGTGGGGGCAGTAATAATTATTTGATATTTATCGAATTGTCATTAATTTTATTATTGATTTGTAAGCATGTTTTAGAAAAGTAAAGTGTTTATTTGAGGTCTACCTTCCTCAGATAGCGGAAATTTGATTGCTGGTCAATCTGATTTCAAATATGTTAAAATGTAGCAAGTCAGATAATAGCAATATATTTGTAAGAGTAAACGAATAATAATGTGAACTGGAAATGTATTTTTTGTTTAACTTTAAGCCTCGGATATACAGATCCTACCACGACTTGTCTTCATCCCCCCCCCCCTCTGTACACGAGTAAAAGATGGGATTTTCTTATATATTTTGTGCCAGTTTTTAGTCAAATTCTGGTATAGTCTATGTGAATTTAACTTTGTGCGTACCAAATTTTCATTTGTACAGTATGCAAGTCACCTCATGTATTACACTGAACAATCCACTATTTATTTATTTATATACAATGTACATTGGGTTTGTGAGAATACATAGAATAGTAATTTACTATCTTGTAAAGCCACTAGTACGTGCAGTGTTTCGGGCAGGTCCTTAATCTAACAGATAATTTTAAGTAGGTCAATTCTAGCGGAATTAATAAAATAACAGATACATTGCAAGAAAGAACAAAAATGAGATGAGAGATTAGTAGGTATATTAAAGCACATTGGTATATTAAAGCTCTGATATTGATTGCATTGACAGCTTGACTGGTAATTTAAATTGCCAATTAATTTAATTGAATAATTTAAATAGTAATTAATAGGCACCATACAGCAAATTGAAGGTACATATAAGAAGACAGCAATGATCACAATGATAAAGTTGTTTGGATTGGGTACATGAAGATTGGGAGATTGGGTAGCTACTACTACTACTACACTATTAGTGTCAGTTCTCACGTGCCCTGGTATGTCCCACAGTACGCGTCCCATCGCCGTGGACAACACAATAGTCCGTTTGCTCAAGTTATAAAAATAATTGTAATTTTCCATTCCCACTTCTGGTGGAAGATTTTCGTAACATTTTCATCCTATTTCAATATCACGATTGATGAAGATTAAGCCTCCCAAAAGGTGGCACGGGCATGAATAGCCCGTTAGTGGTGGCCCTTTTGAGCCATTACCAGTATCAAAAGCTGATACTAAAGATCTGTGGAGGTGCGACTGCGCCCTGCGTGACGGGAGATGTCTCCCGTGGACAAACGATTGATTGATGAAGATTAAGCCACCCAAAAGGTGGCACGGGCACGAATAGCCCGTAAGTGGTGTCAATATCACGGATCAGCTACATCCTATTGAAGGTTCGTAGTTTTGTTTTGAGAAATCTTGGTAATTCTCAGTAAATTATAAGAATTATTCAATGAAATATTATCTGTATATGTTTCAATTGAGGCCAAATTGTAATATGTTAAACTACTATTCAAACTGTCAGTGTAATCAATCTGAGCTACCTATGTGCTTTAATATACCTACAAATTTCTCTCATCTTCCATTTTTTCTTGCTATGTACCTGTTATTTTATAAATTTTGCTAGTATTTACCTACTTAAAATTTTAAAATAAATAAAATAAATAAATAAATGTTATTCAGGTAAGGTACATACATACAAGAGATTTTACAAAAATTGATAGATTTATAGATAGAGCTAGTACATACAATGCCTAAAGCCACTATTACGCAAAGCGTTTCGGGCAGGAAAAACATTAATGACTAAAACTTAATACTAGTTGAGTATAAAGAATAAAATGTGTTGAGAACAAATACAAATAAAAAATAAAAAAGGGGGGAACATGGCTGAAAAAGCAGCACAAATACAATTATGTCGACAAACAGCGTTGTTTAAAAAAACATGTAGCGTACGGTTATGTTACGTTGTTGGGTAGATTATATACACAGTGTTTAATGAGTTTCATATTTATTTAGTAGTCCTGGGTACAGCAGTGTCGTAGACGTTTGAGACGAAGCCTGGAGCAGAGCAGAGAGCTGAGTGAGGCCGGAGTCGTGGAGCTCTATGTGGGAGAGCGTGGCGGCTCAATTGTGAGTGTCTGAACTCGGGGAGTGAGAGCGTGGCGGCTCGATGCGGTCGTAGTCTGCTGTCTGCTCTGTGTCAAGCTGTAGCGTCTTGGGTCGATTAGAACTGCCCAAGCCGAGAACTACATTCTTGACTGGAGATTGTACTGTTCTGCTAGTCTGATTGATTGATGATTGATAAAGATTAAGCCACCCAAGAGGTGGCACGGGCATGAATAGCCCGTAAGTGGTGGCCCTTTTGAGCCATTACCAGTATCAAAAGATGATACTGGAGATCTGTGGAGGCGCAACTGCACCCTGCGTGACGGGAGATGTCTCCCGGACCAAATGGTGACCAAATGGTGCTCTGCTAGTCGATTGATTGATTGATAAAGATTAAGCCACCCAAAGGTGGCACGGGCATGAATAGCCCGTAAGTCTCTGCTAGTCTTGATTGATTGATAAGGATTAAGCCACCCAAGAGGTGGCACGGGCATGAATAGCCGTAATCTGCTAGTCTCACATCGCTGGGTTATATGGTGATTACACCTCAGCTCCCTCCAACAAGGTGAGAAGAGTATTACCTGTAATTGGGGAAAGGATTGTAGCTTGTGTGATTAGTAATGCATTAAGATAATGAGATAATGGAGCGAGTATAAGGATTACTCGCTACAAACACATAGGTTGACAATAGAGGGGTAAGGTAGGGTATTAGGGAATGCTTAGGTAGTGCTCGTTTATCTTAAACTGGTTAAGAGAGGTACAGTCTTTAACATGATTGGGAAGGTCATTCCACATTCTGAGTCCCTTGATCTGTAGAGCATTTCTAGTTTAAGTCGTACTCTTGGAATATCAAAACTGTATTTGTTTCTGGTGTGGTGCTCATGGGTTCTGTTACAACCTTCAATGAAGCTTTTGAGGTCAGGATTGGCATTACAGTTCAGCGTTTTATAACGCTTTTCTTAGATTAAGGACCTGCCGGAAACGCTGCGCGTACTAATGGCTTTACAAGAATGTAATTACTATGCTATGTATCCTCATGATCCCAATGTACCTTCTTGTATATAAATAAATAATTAAATAAATTAATTAATTAATAAATAAAAACAATAGGGGTATACTCCAGGCAAGTATAGGGTATACTCTATGCAAATTGAAGAAAATGGATCGTACATTGTGTTATAGAAAACGAATTAATTTTTTTTTTTTAGTTTAACAAGAGTTGTTACATTCTTGTACAATAAGGCATACTACACTGCTGCCCACGGGACAGGTATAATTCTAATTCATTGTCGGGGGGACAGGAAGCCAGAGTATTCATACACGGTAGACTAATATCGAGACCCCCTAGGATGCAACCCCCATAACAACCTGACTAACTCTTGAGTATCTACTCACTGCTAGGTGAACATTAGCGACATTGACAGGGTGGCCAAAGACACACTCTTCAGCACGGGTGGGGCACGAACAAGGGGACACAGGTGGAAACTTAGTACCCAGATGAGCCACAGAGACGTTAGAAAGAATTTTTTCAGTGTCAGAGTAGTTAATAAATGGAATGCACTAGGAAGTGATGTGGTGGAGGCTGACTCCATACACAGTTTCAAGTGTAGATATGATAGAGCCCAGTAGGCTCAGTATTCTGTACTCCAGTTGATTGACAGTTGAGAGTCGGGACCAAAGAGCCAAAGCTCAACCCCCGCAAGCACAATTAGGTGAGTATTAAGCATTAGATGATAGGAAATGTGCCCGACCATTCATGTTCCGCCCGAGATTCGAACCCGGAATTCCGGATTGTGCGTCTAGAATCTATCTGACTGTACTACCGGACATGGGAACCAATACCCTTCATAGGATGGCTATATAGGGTCCACAAACCCTCATGATATGGGAATAGGGACCATTACACCCAGAGGATGGATATTGGGTTCAGTCCCACCACCGCATGTACTCTGAACCGGCCGCCCTCAAAGAGCCGATGGGTATTGGGCACCCGGATGACCACCTCCAGGTCGTCGTGCCGTTGCTGCGTGTCCACATGAATTTTAACCACCTAACAAAGCAAATATTATGTAGTCTTATCAAATTTCTTCGTCATTCAGTAAATCTTAGTCCAGCAGGATGACCAAATTTAGAGTTTAATGCACATGTATTTCAATAATATATAACTTAAACACTAATGGCAAGTAAACTCCTTCTTTGCGATAAATCTCTTCACGAAGAGATACTTAGTCTTGATACTAACTAGTTGGAAGCCTCTGCCAAGACTAGCAGTAAGAGTGCTGTATCCAAGCTGTAGTCATTAGTATTCACGCACCATGAGAAATGGCAGGTCTTGCCAGCCCTCGTTTCATGTATCTGAAGCTGAAAAATTAATCCAAATTTACTAAAAAGAGCAATAAGAGCAATGTTGAGGAATCTAACCTGCATCTTTGGTACCCCAAGCACATGTCTGGTTTGATCTGTGGATTTGGCGAGTAACCAAATCAAACTGGAACATTTTATTCATCATATTACCAGGTATTCCACAGGATGAAGGGTGGAGTTTGCCGTGTTATTGAAGGCTGAGATATTTAGGCTGAGGGACCAATGGAAGCTGTGGTTGAGGTTGGGGTAGAGTTAGAGGGGCATCTTAACTGCAGGAAGGGGTTGGAAGGACAAGGGTGCCGCTTGAAGAGTGAACTGTTGGATGTAATATAGAACTGGAAAAAAACTAATGTAGTGCAGGCGATGAGTCACAACGTGGCTAAAGTAAGTTGACCAGACCACACACTAGAAGGTGAAGGGACGAAGAGTTTCGGTCCGTCCTGGACCATTCGCAAGTCAATTGTAACAAACTCCGTCCTGGACCATTCTCAAGTCGATTGTGAGAATGGTCCAGGACGGACCGAAACGTCGTCGTCCCTTCACCTTCTAGTGTGTGGTCTGGTCAACATTACCAAACAACTTTCTAAACTCCTAGAGCAATCTACTGTGGGGACGTGTCCTGGGACCAGCATCTGATTTTTACCTAAGGCGCGTTTGTGTAGCTTTTGACTACCTTCCTTGTGTAGGCCCCCGGGGCGCTGACTAGTGGACCACTACGAACCGGTAGTTAATTATCGTTCAGGTGCAATGGTCAGACAGATTGATTGATTGATGAAGATTAAGCCACCAAAAGGTGGCACGAGCATGAATACCCCGTAAGTGGTGGCCCTTTTGAGCCATCACCAGTATCAATAGATGATACTGGAGATCTGTGGAGGTGCAACTGCACCCTGTGTGACGGGAGATGTCTCCCACGAATGTGTCCAAGATGAAGATTAAGCCATCCAAAAGGTGGCACGGGCATGAATAGCCCGTAAGTGGTGGCCCTTTTGAGCCATCACCAGTATCAATAGATGATACTGGAGATCTGCGGAGGTGCGACTGCACCCTGTGTGACGGGAGATGTCTCCCGTTCAATGTGTCCAATTGATACACGGTTAATGAAGATTAAGCCACCTAAAAGGTGGCACGGGCACGAATAGCACGTAAGTGGTGGCCTTTTGGGCCATTACTAGTATCATTAGCTGATACTGAAGATCTGTGGAGATGCGACTGCACCCTGCGTGACGGGAGATGTCTCCCGTGGAATCCATGAGCACCACACCATAAATAAATATCTCTTTGATATCCCCAGAGTTAGACTAAATCTGTGCAAACACTCCATGCAAATAAAAGGACCAGTCTTTGGAACTCCCTCCCTGATGAATTAAAAAATTGTCCAACTCCATGCCTTGTTCGAAACTAAAACCAAAAGTACTTAATTTCATCCTCATAGTTTCCTACCTTGTGCTTCAAACTCACACTGTATCTTGTACTATACTCACTTCCCCAATATTAGTACTTAAGACATATATCTTTACCAGTGTAATTTTTTTTTGAGATATA
>WNGS01111181.1:13977824-14009490 GCA_020271785.1 Procambarus virginalis | reverse complement strand
CTCCTATACTGTCACTATTGTACCCATCTCCAATTAACTGTCACTCGATGTACCCATATCAGTAACTGTCGTTCCAGATGTATCTACAACTCCACTGTACCCTTGTTTAACTCGCAGTATTACTGTAACCCCTCAAACTGTCACATACTGTCACTCTTCTCCACATGCAACCCAGTACTCCCAGATTCTGGGTTGAAAGGTACCCCCTCCCACGTCTGTATCCCCCACCACCCAGCGCACCTGCCATTACCCACTGTCACTGTGTACCTCCCACCACCACTCCTCACTCTGCGTAACCCCCACCACAGCCTGTCCCCGCTGTACCCCCCAGCAGCGTCACCCTGCTCCCACCAACCCTGCCCACCAGCTGTCTGTATACCCATCCGACCGCTCCACCACCACACACAGCTGCCGATGTGACACCCCCCATCCAGCCCTGACCCCTGTCCCCAACCACCAGCTGGTCCCCTGCGTACCCCAACCACAGCGCATCCCCCTGCTTTGCTCCAACCCTGGACCCCCACCACCAGCTGTCCCCCTGCTGTATCCCCACCACCAGCTGTCACCCTGCTGTACCCCCACCACCAGCTGTCACCCTGCTGTACCCCCACCACCACGCCCGCTGCGTACCCACCACCAGCTGCCACCTGTGTACCCCCACCACCAGCTGTCCACCCTGCTGTACCCCACCACCAGCGTCACACCCTGTTACACCCACCACCAGCTGCCGGTTCACCACTCCTGTACACCCCACCACCAGCTGCCACCCTGCTGTACCTCCCACCACCAGCTCCCACCCTGCTGTACCCCCACACCATGCTGTCACCCTCTGTATGTTTTACCCCACCACAGCTGTCCACCCTGCTGTACCCCCACCACCAGCTGCCACCCTGCTGTACCCCCACCACCAGCTGTCCCCCTGCTGTACCCCCACCACCAGCTGTCACCCTGCTGTACCCCCACCACCACAGCTGTCACCCTGCTATAATTTACCCCACCACCATCTGCAACCCCCTGCGTACCCCCACCACCAGCTGCCACCCTGCTGTACACACACCACCAGCTTGTACACTCCTGCGTTCCCCCCCACCACCCCTGCCACCTCTGCTGTACCCCCCCACAGCTGCCAACCAGGAAGTGGACACACTCAGGTTAGGGGTATAGTGGAATGTGACAATTGGATAAGGATACAAATGGCAGGAACTTGGATATCAATCAGTAGCAAAGGTAAGTGAAGATTAGAATATTTTGCAAGGCCTAAAATTTTGCTATGTAGGCAATTTTTTGCCTTTTGCAAGTCACATTTTGCATTAGTCATTTTTTCTAGTTTTGCAAATTGAATTTTTCACCCCTTTGGTATAATGTTTTATAATTTATTTAGTATTATAGTTTACAAAGTAATTCTCCTATTGTCTGTCATATCAGTGACATACTGTACCTTTACATCGAGCATAAAATAATACACAAAATAACAATGGATTAATGCCAACAATTTCCATATTCTTGACCCCATTTCAGAAGCGTCGCAAGGTAATTATTGAGTGATTGGTCCGCCTCGGCCGCTCCGGTCGACTGCCCTATACTCTTTCATTTAAAATGCTTCTTTAAATGCTCCTATATAGCATCTTATAACACAATAACCTCTAAATTTATATTAATGTTTAACTGTATGACCTGTGGTATTTAAAAATATACGTTTGTATTACATTTTTACTAATATGCAAATGGTTCGTCTTGTTCATTACCTCAAGGCTTCGGAACCTTCCGTTGACATTCGACAAGAACAGTGGAGTGTAAAGTATTTTGGGAGCCGATTGGTTTTTTTTTTATTATTTTCTTTTGGCGAAGAATTCACATTTTACTAAAATTAACTTGCCAATTTAAAAAATATTTTTTGTTACGCTATTATAATGTAGAAGGAATTTTTAAGAAAAATATTAGTTTCTCAGCTAATTTGATACATTAAATTTTCACCCGAATATATTTATGATCTTGACTTTAACACCCCATCGCGTCCTGGTCTTCATCGGTCACATAATCTTTATCTGTATACCCCAATAACTGTGTCCTGCAAGATGTTATCATAGTCCATCAACCTTAAAATATTGACATTACTTAGGTCCGTTACCATAACCCGTGTTACTGGGAATTGTTCCTAGTGGCTGAGTCTATAACAACAACAGCAACTTGGGTCCGTTCAGACTACTGTTGCCCCGCACAGTTCGACAAACATTTGCCTGAACTTACCCAGTCTGTTGTCTGTGGCTGAGAAAACCTGTTTCAAAATATGTAACAATCGTGTACTTGAGTGAGAGCTGATGACAACGACGTCAGGCCTTCGTTACTCGCTCCCAGTCTGCTTTGCGGATGTTCCTCAGTTTACAGTTTACAAAATAAGTCTTCAAATTTTGCATTACACACGGCTGAAGAATGGACGTTATCGGGGTTTTTTCGGTTCATAAGGCGTAATTTTGCACTGAGGGCAAGACCATTTGGTTTTTCATACTGGACCTGTTCGCATGTTTAGAGTGCTTGAATCTTTGCAATTGTCGAGCATTTCTTTGGCGAGTTGTGACTTTGGACAGCTTGCAATGTACGTTGTCCTCTCACCTCTGAGAGAGACAGAGGCAGCATCATCAAACTCTTCTGCGGGAATAACGGCCATCAGCGTAGCATTCCTTTCATCACTTGGAATATATTTAATGAGGTAACAATAGCTTTATCCGCATTCTTGTCCTACACGCGTGTTGAGCTGTTTATTGTTATTGTTTATGTATTTTCCTGTCTCAGGGAAAACTTCAAGTTTACAACAGACTTCACTTTATCAAATACTTCGACTTTGCGGTTTCTTCTGGCATACCCGAGAGTGACTGGGTATACAGGGCCACAACGGCGAGACGTGTAATCTTCTCTATCTGTATAGAGAACTAATATATAAATATATATATATATATATATATATATATATATATATATATATATATATATATATATATATATATATATATATAATATATATATATATATATATATATGTGTGTGTGTGTGTATAAAACCGCAATGTGTTCGTATGTATTGCGCCTGTTACCCCCCCCCCCCCCCACCATATGCCTTCAACACTTTCCCTACGAAAATGTCATCTGTATATCTTGGTTTCGTATGACTAACGTACTGCATTAGTGTCCACATAGCATTCGTCGGAAGTTCTTAATGTAAAACATTGTCCTAAATATGTCCTTAAACAAATGTCCTTTCCCACCAAATTACTGTTTAATTCGAACCATTAAAATCCGTCATGCTTCTCACCCCCCATGACGTAAGGCAGTATAACACTGTAATTGTCAGTGAGCTGCGTTTGTCATCTTCGTGGTGCACTTACAGTTAACTCTGCACGAATTTGATGTGCTCACAGCTCACATCTTGTGTTATGTGTATCACGTCATCTGTTTTATCTTCGCCTCACCTCACTCTTGCTTGGCATACTGTATCACGTCAGTTGGCCTCACGCCGTCAATGTTCTCACACCATCCTGCATCCTGTGTTGACACCTGCATGAAGTCGCTGATATGTGTTCGTGGCATTATTGTGTGTGAATCCTGTTCCTGTTAATGTTCTTAATCATAACGATAACTTGTATAATTATTTAAAAAAAATGTATTACTATTTAGAAAGTTGATAATTTATATAATGCATATTAGCGAATGTCGACGTGTAAATGCTGAATAAAAATAATTAACAAAATAAAATAATTACAGTATGAGTTGGCTTAGTGGAGGACACCAGCCACCTTAGGATCATTGCGTGCTCCTAGTAACGTGTTAACATTACATACGTCTAGTAACATTACATACGTCTGTTAACATGTTAACATTACATACGTCTGTTAACATGTTAACATTACATACGTCTAGTAACGTGTTAACATTACATACGTGTAGTAACGTGTTAACATTACTTACGTCTAGTAACGTGTTAACATTACATACGTCTAGTAACGTGTTAACATTACATACGTCTAGTAACGTGTTAACATTACATACGTCTAGTAACGTGTTAACATTACATACGTCTAGTAACGTGTTAACATTACATACGTCTAGTAACGTGTTAACATTACATACGTCTAGTAACGTGTTAACATCACATACGTCTAGTAACGTGTTAACATTACATACGTCTAGTAACGTGTTAACATTACATACGTCTAGTAACGTGTTAACATCACATACGTCTAGTAACATGTTAACATTACATACGTCTAGTAACATGTTAACATCACATACGTCTAGTAACGTGTTAACATTACATACGTCTAGTAACATGTTAACATTACATACGTCTAGTAACGTGTTAACATCACATACGTCTAGTAACGTGTTAACATTACATACGTCTAGTAACGTGTTAACATTACATACGTCTAGTAACGTGTTAACATCACATACGTCTAGTAACGTGTTAACATTACATACGTCTAGTAACGTGTTAACATCACATACGTCTAGTAACGTGTTAACATTACATACGTCTAGTAACGTGTTAACATTACATACGTCTGGAAACATTTGGACCTGAGTATTGGGGAATGTTGCAAAATTTTCCCAACATTTTCAATAGAATAAACAAAATCAACGGGATTGAACACAAGCTCCGGTCCTCCGTAAGTGTGTACCGTATTGTTCACCCATCCACACACTGTACTTACTCCCACTACCATCAACCAATCTGCCTGTTCTCCTAACCCCTATCTTTGAACAGTACCTCCTTCATCCCTTCTCCTCGATTGGTTATCATTCACCATTTGTCTATCCTTACTGTTCGCCAACCCCCCTGATACCCTGTCGCCTAAATGTTCACCCATTGGCCTACTGTCCGTGTTTAGCTGCTGGTCCCCAACCTACCGAGCTGGCACTTGGTGTCTCTTGTTAATATTCCAGTTGGTAGACCTTCATCCAGGTTCCAGGCTCTTGTCATCTTGTAGACTTTCGCTGGTATCGCTATAGTTAGTCCCTCATACTTACACCAGTTGACGGTTGCTGTTTTATGCTAGAAAAAAGTATTATATAGGTTAAATAATATTTAAGACATTCTACGTCCACATATACAATCGGTCTTCTACAGTCTTTTGTTTCATAGTCCTAATAAATGCCAGAGTTAATTTGAGAAGACTTCATTATAGGAGCCGGACTTGTTCACATTTCCTAAGACATTCCTTCATACTAACAGCAGGTGGAATAAATACACGGGTTTATACTTTTAATAACATACATACAAATTTAAGGAAGTATAATACATATACATTTGTCCTATACAGTACGTAGGAAAGTTAGACATAAGTGCGGTTACCTACAGACAAGATTGAACGTCCGCTTAGGATCATTAATAAATATTAATTAGGGTCAATAAATATTTTTATTGTATTTAGGCTTAAAAATTGGGCACGTCGCTCAACTTTTAAGCCAAACACACCACAATAATTATGCTGAGTAGGATGGGTTCCTCTGTTGATTAAACATTTGAATAAGATTTACTTATATGAACAATGTTCTTTTTAAATTATTTCCGAGGTAAATACTTTACACTTGGCGGTGGAGATGAGTGGCGGTAGCAGATGAATTAATGACTTACATGAATCATTGTGTGTTGTGGAATAGTCTGTTAATTTTGCATTTAATGTGTGGTTAACTGCGTGTACTGATGTGGTATGAATGTTAAAATGCTAGACAACTGCATGCTAAACTGTGTATTAGGATGCCTGTATGTTTAATTATGGTTTGGGTTTAGCGAAAACCAAAATGAAATTGTGTATTTGGTTTAGAAAGAGTGTAGTGTTAGGTGTAGACCCCAGGGTGTAATTACCATCACATGGCAATATTACAATGTTGCAGACAATAAGTCACAACAACCTGGCTGAAAATAAGACGACCAACGCGCGCATATCTGAAATGACGTTTCGGTCCGGCCTGGACCCATGTCAAGTATCACACTACGTGTTAATGGTCCACGACGGAACGACATGTCGTCACTTACTGTATTTTCAGATGTAATGGTGAGGCGTCTCATTACAGCGGTGTATGAGTGCTGATGACCAGACCACACACTGGAAGGTGAAGGGACGACGACTTGAGAATGGTCCAGGACGGACCGAAACGTCGTCGTCCCTTCACCTTCTTGTGGTCTGGTCAACATACTTTAGCCACGTTATTGTGACTCATCGCCTGCGTATGAGTGCTGTTTACAGTAGCTTACGAATTCTAATTTATAATACAGATCATATCTTGCTGAATAATAATCGTAAATATGTGCATGACGCATTGCAATGATTTAAGTGATAATACAGTAGGCTCCAGGTTGTAGTACTTTCTAACAAGAAATTAAGAAATATTGGGACACCTGTTGACTGAAATTCATTTTAGTGATTAAAGATACGGAGGTTAGCTCAGGATATTGTTGGTAGTGGATGTGAGAGATTATGTATGCTAATTACGCATTTAGTGGTGAGTCAAGTTACACATTATAACACATTTTTTTGTTCCTGGTAGTAAGTGGTATTTTCTGGTTGCTTATGTCGCCAAAGTTTACAAAATGGTTATTATTATTCTCCTCAAACTTTGCTTTGACGTTTGCCTATGACAGCTTAGGGGAGACGTCCTCAAGGTACTTGATGGGCTGTAGATAAGGACTTGATACAACTCCTTATCTACAGGTACCTTGATGGCGTGTTTCCTAAGCTGTCTTATGCAAAGGTCAGAGGAAAGTTTGAGGGAATAATAGCTATTGTGTATACTTTGGAGGCATTTATTTATATATTTATTTATAAGAAGGTACATTGGGTTTATAAGAATACATAGCATTGATGTTTTTACATTCTTGCGAAGCCACTAACACGCATAGCGTTTCGGGCAGGTCCTTAATCTAACAAATAATTGTAAGTAGGTAATTTCTAGCAAAATAGAAAAATGTTAACAGGTACATTGTAAGAAAAATTAAGGAAGATTAGTAGGTACATTATAGTAAAATTTGAGTATTATCAACAGGTACAAACAGGCATATTGAAATTGAAACAAGTTTATTGAGGTAAAATACACACAAAGGGATGAGGTAGCTCAAGCTATTCTCACCCCGTTCAGTACATCGTGTTAATACATACATAGACACACATCACAAACAATAAACATATTGCCAAACATTCTGAGAGATAAACATATACATTTCCTCCTTTACACAAGTAGTATTGTAACAGACGTACACACACACATTTATGACCTAGGTATACTGTATAGACAAAACAGGCATAAGTAATCAGAAAGTAACACTGCCCAGGGGGGGGGGCACACTTAAATCAACACACAAATCACAATAGCGTGACGCATCAAATGAACAAATCCACTTGGGAGGTGATGAGGATTCGAACCTAACGTCCGAGAGGCTCCCAGACGCGGCCTTGACCGTGTCGTGGCACAGTCGATTAAGACACGTCTGGGATCCTCCCTAACGTAGGTTCGAACCCTCATCACAGCCCATGTAGATTTGTTCACACATTTAAATCTGTAAGTGTTATGGGAGCACGTATGTGTGGTCACCCGTGTGTCTACCTGCTGTACTTTATCCCTATAATAACCTCACCAGCTGACAATATTTGTGTCGGCAGGACGAGAGTTCGTCGCTGGTGTGCGCTGGACGACAGGCGCGACAGCTGGTCGTGTGGACGTACGACTCCCTCCACCGCCTCAACATCCACCAATCGACGTGGCCCTCTGTCCTCCACGACCTGGTGCGCGACGCAGTCACCGACCTCGCCAAGCCCACCTACGGCAAGCAGTGCCTCGAGGACGTCAAGCGTAGTCTCGGCTGGAAAAAATGAAAAAGCATTTAACCACATAACTTGAAATAGACAAAAAATATTATTTTTTAAATCAATGAACTTTTTGACATGTATTGGCTTATGTCAACAAGGGAAAGGAAACTAAATTTGATTATCCTGCCTGGCCTCGCTATGGATCTTCACAAGTCATTCAGAGACGACACAAGAGAATGCCAGCGCCGCAGCGGTATTTGGTGTACTTATGTCTGGGACAGGAAGCCCGTGGTTTGTCGATGGTTAAGGGCGAGGATGTCCGCTTATCTGGTCGTCGACACATTTGCTGTGGTAATCATGGCTGACTGACAGAGGCGCACACTGTCGTGTACTGTCAGTGGCTAACACTGCCATCTCAGTACTGGTCACACCACACGTTGATTCTTTCAATAGAGTTTAATGAATATGAATGGCAGCATGCAGTGGCACTCTAAAGTGAAACAAGCCGCATACACGTGAATTAATATTACATAAATGCTGATGATGTGTGATGCTGATGTGTGTCACATAAATGCTGACAATCAACAATTGTCCTTGCCAGACTGTAACATGTACGTCAGATAATTGTTACAAGAAGCTCGTGTCACTAAGGATGATCAAGCGTGTCAACACACTTGTATATATATATATATATATATATATATATATATATATATATATATATATATATACACACATATATACACACATATATACACACACACACACACACACACACACACACACACACACACACACACACACACACACACACACACACACACACACACACACACACACACACACACACATATATATATATATACACATATACATATTTCAAACTTCATGAACACAGCAGATTACATATGATGCCAACATTTCTTAAATGGTGGCACTGGGGTCAACCCTGACTGCTTGTGACGTCTAATTCCCCCCCTCCCCCGTGTCACCTTGAAAAGTACGGTGATGTTGGCTATTTACATTGTATTGTAGCATATAAATAGGTTTATCCTTGTTCCGGTTATAATAGCAGATAAGAGGTGCCACCTTTTGTGGTTTATAAAACTGAATTTGAAAACAGTTAATCTGTCTTTTTTTCCATACTTGATTTTACGCTACTTTTATACTTTGTCCGAACCCGTACTTTCATTAGGAGACTATAATTGTAAGCAGTTTGTGGGGGATCCCGTATTGTCATCCTTGGTGATATTTAGCGCCCTCTGATTATTCCGCACATTTGATGGTGCTACATAGCCTTCCCGGTTTGGTACCTTCTTTTGATAATTACTTGTGGGGGATCCCCCCTACGGAATCTAGATGCATTCTTTTGGAAAACCTTGTTCTTGTCCTCCTTGGCTCTTCTCTATACTGGTGGACGCTTCCCGTGCTATGCATTTGTAATAATCTATCTTGATACCATGTTTACTTATTTAAATGGCTTATCAGTGATGACATTCGATCATGACAGTAATGTGAGTACTATTGCTAGCGTTCGTGTTGACCCCACACGCTTACCTCGTGGACAATTAATGGTGCAAAAAAAAACCGTCTTGTCGGAACTGCATTGTCCCATTTGGTCGTGCTTTTCCACGAAGAATGTCCTATTTTCAGGATGATAGATCTTGCTTTCCCAGTGTCCCTTAGTCATCTGACCCTCGCACAATCCTTGGTGAATCTGATTAATTTGGCTTCGTTGGTCTTTGTTGCTCGTATACTGCGATCTTACATATTCTGTAACATACATGTTTCGCAGCCATGCTGGCCCTTGCTTGTGATAATTGTGTACTATGCTTATATTATGAAATGCTTTACCATCTGTAGCATTCTACATTCCTTTATGAATTATTTTTAATCATGTGTTGATACAGGTCTATTCCTGATAAGTGCTTACCTATCAGTGATTACCAGGGAATGAGGTCTAGCTCTGTCATCCCCCCTGCTAGCTTTGCTGCATTAAATGTCATTATTCTGACGTTCGAAATGTTTGTCAAACCTGGCTTAAAGTTGTGGATCGGGTGACGTTCTCAACTTATTCTTTCAGTGCATTCGACTTATCTATTAGAAGATACATGTTTTCGCTATCATAAAACACAAGAAATGTATTTCACATGATATAGGCCTATTATATTTGTAATTTAATAGGACGAGTGATCAGTGTCTGAATAATGTGGTATTTGAAAGTTCTTATCACCCCTTTTGGTCGAATTAAACATATATGTTTAAAGTTCTTATGTGTTGGTAAACCTGTAGTTTCGGTCCTTTTTTATCATGAAAAAGGAATGACACACTACTTGAAATTACCATACTTTCCCAGATGTATTATTTTGACATCGGATGTACGTGGCTTCAATTTATTATAAATCTAGTTTCCTCTCAAAATAGAGGAATGGACTGGATCATATTTCTCTTCCTATTAGCAAGCCTTATTATCAATAGCCTTTGATATTTTCAAAACAAACCACAGAATAACACAAATCTTGCCTCCAAATTTCCCAGCTTTGGTTTGTACTTTGTCATTGTACCTGGTTTCCTTCTCTGGTAAGTTTATTATTTCTTGTTTTGTAAATGGCTCAGCGTCTGTCTCTTACTCCGTCAAGTGTGAAGTTCCATAAGGTCTCGTTCTTTCATCTCATCTTTTTATTATTTATCAGCGTCATATTGGTATCCAATATGTAGATTTCATAGTTCATTATATTCAATCTAGTTCTCTTATGTGAGCTCAATTTGATTCCTCTGGGACACTTGGAATTTAGTCAAAATTCTTTCCATAATAAGACAGGTTTATGAATTACTGAAACAAAAACTGGATGAATATCGGTTCTATTTCGAAAACTCATTTATCAAACCTAAATCTCCAGTCTACATCAGTATCTTAGGCATCAAATGCATCCTATATCCTGGCAACTTCACATCTAGGCAATTGCGAAGATTGGGAACTTAATTTGTTATATAGATAACAGTACTAAGTATTCCATGCACTAAAAGCAGTGGATACTACTACTGGACTGTGTTCTTCCCATCGCCCGTATGCATTCGGGTTAAACCGTCTATCGCCCGTTGAAGCCACATGAAAATGTAGAACTTACAAAACCTCGATTTGTTAGATATCTAGTTTGGGCGCCCCACACACACACAAAAAGACTAAATGACCGACAGCCCAATCCAAATGACACGGAACAGTTGATAACATGAAATAAACCAAAGCATCCACTGCTTGTAATGGGTGGCGAGGCAGTAATTGCTATTCTGCGGCTAGCGTTCTGCTGCCCTGGGACTGTTCCCAACCATGGCTATGGAGTTGTTAAGCTCTCGCACCCATTTGCACGTGCAATTATCTATGCATATCATCCAAGCCTCAAATGGTCCTGTAGGTCAGTGATAGTGTGTGGTCAACAGAATCATATGCAGGCGATGAGTCACAATAACGTGGCTGAAGTATGTGACCAGACCACAAACTAGAAGGTGAAGGGACGACGACGTTTCGGTCCGTCCTGGACCATTCTCACAATCGACTTGAAAATGGTCCAGGACGGACCGAAACGTCATCGTCCCTTCACCTTCTAGTGTGTGGTCTGGCCAACAAAATCATAGTCTTGGTGAGGTGTACACCAAGATAACCCCTGGTTAAGTGGGGGCAGTAATAATTATTTGATATTTATCGAATTGTCATTAATTTTATTTATGATTTGTAAGCATGTTTTAGAAAAGTAAAGTGTTTATTTGAGGTCTACCTTCCTCAGATAGCGGAAATTTGATTGCTGGTCAATCTGATTTCAAATATGTTAAAATGTAGCAAGTCAGATAATAGCAATATATTTGTAAGAGTAAACGAATAATAATGTGAACTGGAAATGTATTTTTTGTTTAACTTTAAGCCTCGGATATACAGATCCTACCACGACTTGTCTTCATCCCCCCCCCCCTCTGTACACGAGTAAAAGATGGGATTTTCTTATATATTTTGTGCCAGTTTTTAGTCAAATTCTGTATAGTCTATGTGAATTTAACTTTTTTTGTGCGTACCAAATTTTCATTTGTACAGTATGCAAGTCACCTCATGTATTACACTGAACAATCCACTATTTATTTATTATATACAATGTACATTGGGTTTGTGAGAATACATAGAATAGTAATTTACTATCTTGTAAAGCCACTAGTACGTGCAGTGTTTCGGGCAGGTCCTTAATCTAACAGATAATTTTAAGTAGGTCAATTCTAGCGGAATTAATAAAATACAGATACATTGCAAGAAGAACAAAAATGAGATGAGAGATTAGTAGGTATATAAAGCACATTGGTATATTAAAGCTCTGATATTGATTGCATTGACAGCTTGACTGGTAATTTAAATTGCCAATTAATTTATTGAATAATTTAAATAGTAATTAATAGGCACCATACAGCAAATTGAAGGTACATATAAGAAGACAGCAATGATCACAATGATAAAGTTGTTTGGATTGGGTACATGAAGATTGGGAGATTGGGTAGCTACTACTACTACTACACTATTAGTGTCAGTTCTCACGTGCCCTGGTATGTCCCACAGTACGCGTCCCATCGCCGTGGACAACACAATAGTCCGTTTGCTCAAGTTATAAAAATAATTGTAATTTTCCATTCCCACTTCTGGTGGAAGATTTTCGTAACATTTTCCATCCTATTTCAATATCACGATTGATGAAGATTAAGCCTCCCAAAAGGTGGCACGGGCATGAATAGCCCGTTAGTGGTGGCCCTTTTGAGCCATTACCAGTATCAAAAGCTGATACTAAAGATCTGTGGAGGTGCGACTGCGCCCTGCGTGACGGGAGATGTCTCCCGTGGACAAACGATTGATTGATGAGATTAAGCCACCAAAAGGTGGCACGGGCACGAATAGCCCGTAAGTGGTGTCAATATCACGGATCAGCTACATCCTATTGAAGGTTCGTAGTTTTGTTTTGAGAAATCTGGTAATTCTCAGTAAATTATAAGAATTATTCAATGAATATTATCTGTATATGTTTCAATTGAGGCCAAATTGTAATATTTTAAACTACTATTCAAACTGTCAGTGTAATCAATCTGAGCTACCTATGTGCTTTAATATACCTACAAATTTCTCTCATCTTCCATTTTTTCTTGCTATGTACCTGTTATTTTTATAAATTTTGCTAGTATTTACCTACTTAAATTTTAAAATAAATAAAATAAATAAATAAATGTTTATTCAGGTAAGGTACATACATACAAGAGATTTTACAAAAATTGATAGATTTATAGATAGAGCTAGTACATACAATGCCTAAAGCCACTATTACGCAAAGCGTTTCGGGCAGGAAAAACATTAATGACTAAAACTTAATACTAGTTGAGTATAAAGAATAAAATGTGTTGAGAACAAATACAAATAAAAAATAAAAAGGGGGGAACATGGCTGAAAAAGCAGCACAAATACAATTATGTCGACAAACAGCGTTGTTTAAAAAAACATGTAGCGTACGGTTATGTTACGTTGTTGGGTAGATTATATACACAGTGTTTAATGAGTTTCATATTTATTTAGTAGTCCTGGTACAGCAGTGTCGTAGACGTTTGAGACGAAGCCTGGAGCAGAGCAGAGAGCTGAGTGAGGCCGGAGTCGTGGAGCTCTATGTGGGAGAGCGTGGCGGCTCAATTGTGAGTGTCTGAACTCGGGGAGTGAGCGTGGCGGCTCGATGCGGTCGTAGTCTGCTGTCTGCTCTGTGTCAAGCTGTAGCGTCTTGGTCGATTAGAACTGCCCAAGCCGAGAACTACATTCTTGACTGGAGATTGTACTGTTCTGCTAGTCTGATTGATTGATGATTGATAAGATTAGCCACCCAAGAGGTGGCACGGGCATGAATAGCCCGTAAGTGGTGGCCCTTTTGAGCCATTACCAGTATCAAAAGATGATACTGGAGATCTGTGGAGGCGCAACTGCACCCTGCGTGACGGGAGATGTCTCCCGGACCAAATGGTGACCAAATGGTGCTCTGCTAGTCGATTGATTGATTGATAAAGATTAAGCCACCCAAAAGGTGGCACGGGCATGAATAGCCCGTAGTCTCTGCTAGTCTTGATTGATTGATAAGGATTAAGCACCAAAGAGGTGGCACGGGCATGAATAGCCCGTAATCTGCTAGTCTCACATCGCTGGGTTATATGGTGATTACACCTCAGCTCCCTCCAACAAGGTGAGAAGAGTATTACCTGTAATTGGGGAAAGGATTGTAGCTTGTGTGATTAGTAATGCATTAAGATAATGAGATAATGGAGCGAGTATAAGGATTACTCGCTACAACACATAGTTGACAATAGAGGGTAAGGTAGGTTACAGGGATTTATTAGGTAGTGCTTCGTTTTTATCTTAACCTGGTTAAGAGAGGTACAGTCTTTAACATGATTGGAAGGTCATTCCACATTCTGAGTCCCTTGATCTGTAGAGCATTTCTAGTTTAAGTCGCGTACTCTTGGAAATCAAAACTATTTGTTTCTGGTGTGGTGCTCATGGGTTCTGTTACAACCTTCAATGAAGCTTTTGAGGTCAGGATTGGCATTACAGTCAGCGTTTTATAACGCTTTTCTTAGATTAAGGACCTGCCGGAAAGCTGCGCGTACTAATGGCTTTTACAAGAATGTATTACTATGCTATGTCCTCATGATCCCAATGTACCTTCTTGTATATAAATAAATAATTAAATAAATAATTAATTAATAAATAAAAACAATAGGGGTATACCCAGGCAAGTATAGGGTATACTCTATGCAAATTGAAGAAAATGGATCGTACATTGTGTTATAGAAAACGAATTAATTTTTTTTTTTTTTAGTTTAACAAGAGTTGTTACATTCTTGTACAATAAGGCATACTACACTGCTGCCCACGGACAGGTATAATTCTAATTCCTTGTCGGGGGGACAGGAAGCCAGAGTATTCATACACGGTAGACTAATATCGAGACCCCCTAGGATGCAACCCCCATAACAACCTGACTAACTCTTGTATCTACTCACTGCTAGGTGAACATTAGCGACATTGACAGGGTGGCCAAAGACACACTCTTCAGCACGGGTGGGGCACGAACACGGGACACAGGTGGAAACTTAGTACCCAGATGAGCCACAGAGACGTTAGAAAGAATTTTTTCAGTGTCAGAGTAGTTAATAAATGGATGCACTAGGAAGTGATGTGGTGGAGGCTGACTCCATACACAGTTTCAAGTGTAGATATGATAGAGCCCAGTAGGCTCAGTATTCTGTACTCCAGTTGATTGACAGTTGAGAGTCGGGACCAAAGAGCCAAAGCTCAACCCCCGCAAGCACAATTAGGTGAGTATTAAGCATTAGATGATAGGAAATGTGCCCGACCATTCATGTTCCGCCCGAGATTCGAACCCGGAATTCCGGATTGTGCGTCTAGAATCTATCTGACTGTACTACCGGACATGGGAACCAATACCCTTCATAGGATGGCTATAGGGTCACAAACCCTCATGATATGGGAATAGGGACCATTACACCCGAGGATGGATATTGGGTTCAGTCCCACCACCGCATGTACTCTGACCGGCCGCCCTCAAAGAGCCGATGGGTATTGGGCACCCGGATGACCACCTCCAGGTCGTCGTGCCGTTGCTGCGTGTCCACATGAATTTTAACCCACCTAACAAAGCAAATATTATGTAGTCTTATCAAATTTCTTCGTCATTCAGTAAATCTTAGTCCAGCAGGATGACCAAATTTAGAGTTTAATGCACATGTATTTCAATAATATATAACTTAAACACTAATGGCAAGTAACTCCTTCTTTGCGATAAATCTCTTCACGAAGAGATACTTAGTCTTGATACTAACTAGTTGGAAGCCTCTGCCAAGACTAGCAGTAAGAGTGCTGTATCCAGCTGTAGTCATTAGTATTCACGCACCATGAGAAATGGCAGGTCTTGCCAGCCCTCGTTTCATGTATCTGAAGCTGAAAAATTAATCCGAATTTACTAAAAAGAGCACTAAGAGCAATGTTGAGGATCAACCTGCATCTTTGGTACCCCAAGCACATGT
Organism: Procambarus virginalis; assembly: GCA_020271785.1. Lineage (NCBI taxonomy): Eukaryota > Metazoa > Arthropoda > Malacostraca > Decapoda > Cambaridae > Procambarus > Procambarus virginalis. The sequence goes on along the minus strand of WNGS01111181.1, from coordinate 13,993,586 downwards.
TCTGGTTTATCTGTGGATTTGTGAGTAACCAAATCAAACTTTTTTTTTTTTTTTTTTTTTTTATTTTTACATGCAAACATGCAATTTAAATACAATAAAAAACAATATACACAGCACAAAACACATAGAACAAAAGGAAAACAAACCCATCAGCCAGAAGGGCTGACAGCACAGCATAACAAACTCAAAGGTGTATGGAAAATACAGGCCGAATGGTAAACACGTGCAGCACAAAACATAAACAAAACATTACAATGATAAACGGGACACAACAACAAAACAAACACCGGCCTGAAGGACCGAGACCCAAAATACTCAATACACAAAGTAAGCAGAGAAGAACAATAAATTATAAACATAATAATTGAAGAACAGAGAGCGAACATCATAGCCAGAAGGGCACATAAGACAACAATGACAGAAACAGAGATCATGAAAAGGCATGTCAAAAAGAGCACACATATAACAATGAAAACAAACATAGATCAGGGAAAGGCAGAGCTTAATAACTGGGACATTGAGAAAACATCGGCCGGAAGGGCACTCAATATACATCACATAACAACCCTCACATAACAGACTAAAATCCAAAACACACCCGACATCCACATCGCATTATCAGGACTGCGCATACTTTTCCGGCCACTCTGCAGCCGGAAAAAGAGCGCAATACGCCTCCCATATCGCCATAATATCCTCCGAAATAGGGTGACGAAGGGTCGTCCGAGGATCGGGCATCGAAATCGGCACACCCGACATAAATATCCTATATGCTGGAACCCAGACAGTCGCGGGGCGCCACTGAACAGGCTCCACCCGGTCAGTATAGGTAAATTTTACAGGGTTGGACGTCGCATTATACGGCTTGCCGTTGGCTAATATGAACGGGACAGGCTCCTCCTGCTTGGTGCAAACGACGGGCAGCGCACCCGTACCCGCGGCATCCTCACAGGGCTGCGCAGCAACCACCGGACGGGACACTCGTGGGGGCTCCTCACCCCGAACATCCTTCCTCAGAACCAACACGAGGTCCCGACTTGCACCAGCACCCTCTTCACCAACCACTGGAGGTGCAACCACCCCCCACTGCGGGGAACTGCCGACAGAAGCCACAGGAGGCGAATCATATACACAGCCCTCGGCATCAGCAGATATATGGACGTCAGCGTCCACTACCTCAAGTCCTGATAACCCATCAGCGCCAGAATCCACCTCATCAGCCCATGCAGTAGACGAACGCCTGGATCTCTTGGGCACCGGGCGCACATCTTCGGAACCGGAAGCGGACCCAGACCCACGGGCATCACAAGCCGCGCGTACTCGTCTGACGACTGCAGCAGCTTCAACCGCAGGGGGAACCGGACCACACACAACCGGGGACCCCACAGCCACTTCAGCATCCGGGACCCGAGTCGAGGAGATAGGGCCAGGCGCAGCATCGGAAGACAGGGGAGCATGCGCTGAGGAGGGCGCAATACAACGGGCCACTGGAGCAGCAGGGACAGGGACACTAACAGGATCAGGGGAATCCACCGATCTCATCGCAACAGCCGGAGGAGGGCCGGCGACATCCGGGGAAACGTCAGGGGACGCCGGGGGAGCCGCATCAACGAGCCGGGCGGGCTCCGCATCCCCGAAGTCCTCGTCCAGGGGAAGCGGAGGGAAATCCTCTTCCCGAAAGAGGTTGACAGGTGCAACCGGATCCGCCTCGCACCCTGCAGCCTGATGCCCCAACAAGCCACACCGGAAACAGGTCCGAGGCTGCCGGGCATAGTACACCCGGATGTAGCATCCCAGAAGCCGGACCGAAGATGGAATGTCCGACCGCAGACGCATGCCCAAGGTGCGAATATTCGTCCGCCTCCCGGCGTACTTCCCGGAGGATAACGTGTTTACCCTCACACTGACGACGGGCCCAAATCGCTGGAAATAACGCCGCAGAAGCTCTTCGGGAAACTCCAGGGGCGCCCCATGCACGCTGACATAGGTCAGCGCACCACTCCGGTCTGATATGGCGACTGAGCCGGTACCTCCCGGCAAGGACAGCGAGCGCCCCTCGTAACGACTGAGGAAGGCACGATACACCTCCTCCGTCGCCAGCTTGATGACAACGCGACGCGCAGTCACCAGCTCAATCCCGTCAACATCTAGCACCGGGATATGCAGCAAGTCGCACAGCACCTCCGCTACCTCTGGATACCCAGCACGGCCAGAGAATTCCAGTCCTACTGAGTTCACTCGCTTAATTGCCGGTAGGGGACCACCCATGGTGAACCCAACACCTGCCACGTCTGCACTCCGCCAGGCAGGCAACAACACTGGGGGGTGGGGGGGGCAGCTACGCCCCGCCACCTGGCGATCAAACGGCTGACTACCCTAGCAGTCACGGAGGGACACGTCCGCACTCCACGGCTGCTCAGGGTCAACCTCTCTATGTACTCTGAACCGGCGCCCTCAAAGAGCCGATGGGTATTGGGCACCCGGATGACCACCTCCAGGTCGTCGTGCCGTTGCTGCGTGTCCACATGAATTTTAACCCACCTAACAAGCAAATATTATGTAGTCTTATCAAATTTCTTCGTCATTTAGTAAATCTTAGTCCAGCAGGATGACCAAATTTAGAGTTTAATGCACATGTATTTCAATAATATATAACTTAAACACTAATGGCAAGTAAACTCCTTCTTTGCGATAAATCTCTTCACGAAGAGATACTTAGTCTTGATACTAACTAGTTGGAAGCCTCTGCCAAGACTAGCAGTAAGAGTGCTGTGATCCCAGCTGTAGTCATTAGTATTCACGCACCATGTGAAATGGCAGGTCTTGCCAGCCCTCGTTTCATGTATCTGAAGCTGAAAAATTAATCCGAATTTACTAAAAAGAGCAATAAGAGCAATGTTGAGGAATCTAACCTGCATCTTTGGTACCCCAAGCACATGTCTGGTTTGATCTGTGGGATTTGGCGAGTAACCAAATCAAACTGGAACATTTTATTCATCATATTACCAGGTATTCCACAGGATGAAGGGTGGAGTTTGCCGTGTATTGAAGGCCGAGATACTTAGACTGAGGGACCAACGGAAGCTGTGGTTGAGGTTGGGGTAGAGTTAGAGGGGCATCTTAACTGCAGGAAGGGGTTGGAAGGACAAGGGTGCCGCTTGAAGAGTGAACTGTTGGATGTAATATAGAACTGGAAAGAAACTAATGTAGTGCAGGCGATGAGTCACAACGTGGCTAAAGTAAGTTGACCAGACCACACACTAGAAGGTGAAGGGACGAAAGCGTTTCTGTCCGTCCTGGACCATTCTCAAGTCGATTGTGAGAATGGTCCAGGACGGACCGAAACGTCGTCGTCCCTTCACCTTCTAGTGTGTGGTCTGGTAAACATACCAAACAACTTTCTAAACTCCTAGAGCATCTACTGTGGGGACGTGTCCTGGGACCAGCATCTGATTTTTGCCTAAGGCGCGTTGTGTAGCTTTTGACTACCTGCCTTGTGTAGACCCCGGGGCGCTGACTAGTGGACCACTACGAACCGGTGGTTAATTATCGTTCAGGTGCAATGGTCAGACAGATTGATTGATTGATGAAGATTAAGCCACCAAAAAGGTGGCACGGGCATGATACCCCGTAAGTGGTGGCCCTTTTGAGCCATCACCAGTATCAATAGATGATACTGGAGATTGTGGAGGTGCAACTGCACCCTGCGTGACGGGAGATGTCTCCCATGAATGTGTCCAAGATGAAGATTAAGCCATCCAAAAGGTGGCACGAGCATGAATAGCCCGTAAGTGGTGGGGCCCTTTTGAGCCATCCCAGTATCAATAGATGATACTGGAGATCTGTGAGGTGCGNCACGTGTTTCTAGTTGCAGCCAATCTTCCAGACATTATTGTAAGGCTTATAGTATATTATTCCACGCTCTATCACCCCCCCCCTCACCCACGCCTGCCTGTCATGTCATGTCACTCTATCGTGTCATGCTTGACAATCTATCATTAGATTATTAGCTTTACTGATGTTGAGAATTGTACTATACAACGTTGTATTTATAAACTTTGACCTCCATAACCCTTCTACTGCGGAACTGTTATTAACCGCGACGCAAGGTTCATGTATTATGCGGTGGTTGTGGTGGCCGCAGTACCCAGCTGCCGCTGTGTTGACCCTAGGCAATAATAACCCCCAGGTGTTGACCTCTGCAGGAGCTGCGGCTGCTGAACCTGGCCGGCAACATGCTGCGTCACGTCACCGGCCTCCGGGGCCTCGACTGCTTGGTGGAGCTCAACCTCCGCAGGAACCTGATCCGCACCGTCGCCGACCTCCACTACCTGCCGCGCCTCGAGAAGGTCTTCATGGGCTACAACGAAATATACAGGTGGGAGCTAGTCAGGTGTGTCAGTGGGTACACTCAAGTGGGAGCTAGTCAGGTGTGTGTGTGGGGTTAGGTTTAGCTAACTCGGGTGGGAGTTAGCCAGATGTGGAACTTGGGTACACAGGGGGGTGGGAGTTTGCAGGATGTGACAGAGCAACACACACTAGTGTTCCAAATACTAATGACTTGACTACTAGTATCGTGGACACTAATGCCCTGCAGATATTATATATCAGCCTCCCTGCCCTGCAGATATTATAGATAAGCCTCCCTGCCCTGCAGATATTATAGATCAGCCTCCCTGCCCTGCAGATATTATAGATAAGCCTCCCTGCCCTGCAGATATTATAGATCAGCCTCCCTGCCCTGCAGATATTATAGATAAGCCTCCCTGCCCTGCAGATATTATAGATCAGCCTCCCTGCCCTGCAGATATTATAGATAAGCCTCCCTGCCCTGCAGATATTATAGATCAGCCTCCCTGCCCTGCAGATATTATAGATAAGCCTCCCTGCCCTGCAGATATTATAGATCAGCCTCCCTGCCCTGCAGATATTATAGATAAGCCTCCCTGCCCTGCAGATATTATAGATAAGCCTCCCTGCCCTGCAGATACGAGGACATCGCCTGCCTGCAGAACTGCCTGAAGCTGAGGGAGTTGTCGCTGGAGGAGAACCCGGTCAGCCGCCAGCCTCACTACTTCCACCATGCTGTCACCAGGTTCTACCGCCTCAAGAGGTACATGACTTCCACATGCTGGCCGTAGGAATCTTGGGTAGAGAGAAACGGGGGGGGGGGGTGAGAGGATAGTGAGAGAGAGGGAGGCGAGAGGATAGAGAGAGTAATGCCCGAAGCATGAAGTGCAGGAAGGGGCGTAACGAATGATAAAAAATGGCAGATAACGTGTAAGAGACGGGGAAAAGTATAGAAATAGTTATAAAAGAGAATGGGGCATAGAGGGTACAAACCTCGCTATCTGAGCGCGACATTGTACCGCAACAAACCGATATTCTCACCGCATTACTCGCCATCACACCTAAAGATTGAGTATTTCCTCCTCGCTGACAGATGTATAATTACAAACCTAACCTCAGGGGGGCCAGAGTTAATAGTCAGCTTGTCCTATAGACCGGACTGGTTTAGACATTTCTCGCCAGATAGTATATATTCCCTCTGGCATCCCTGAAAATGACGCCGGGACCATCATATGGGATATATTATTACGTAACTGTTCACGTACTGCCGACCTGGTGCACAATAACTGAGAGGGAGAGAGATCGTAGGAGGACAGGGAAAGAAGACAACACTAATTACATATTGGCGTCCAGGGGGGAAAGGGAAGGCGGGAAAAAGGCGTGAGCGTGATGCAGGAGGAAAAGGAAGAAGTAATCACTGGGTCAGGGGTGGAGGGAGCTGCAGCTTCATTATTGAGTGGCTGAGGGCGGCCAGGATGAGACCGTACCTGAGGTCAGGTGGTGGTGGTGGTGCACGAGTCTTAGGGGAAGGTGGTAGGGGTGAATGACCCCTGGGAAAAGATGGTAGGGGTAACTGACCCTTGGGAAAAGATGGTAGGGGTGACTGACCCCTGGGGAAAGGTGGTAGGGGTGACTGACCCCTGGGGAAAGGTGGTAGGGGTGACTGACCCCTGGGGAAAGGTGGCAGAAGTGTACGACTCGGTACAGAAGGCTGTGGAAGACAAAACACAAATATTTAATTCAGCCAAAAATATAGATAATATAAAGGTATAATATAATAAGGAAAAGAGAGAGAGTGCATGAGAGGAGCGGCGGCAGGACAGTGAACAACGAGGGGGAAGAGAAACACAAGGTCATCCATAATTGAAACAGGGGAGAGGGGCGACCAGGAGTAGATTGGTGAAGAGTGAGGCGGGAGGATGGGCCGGCCAGGCGGGGGGGGGGGGGAGGATGGGCCGGCCAGGCGGGCGGAGGGGAAGGATGGGCCGGCCAGGCGGGCGGAGGGGAAGGATGGGCCGGCCAGGCGGCTCGCTGGACGCCTCCCAACTCTACACTTTTCATACAAATCAAGACAAGTTGTTTGCTTGGTGTATATTGGTACTGCGACAGCTGAGCGGCTCATACTGCGGTGATTACACAACCGCAGTCTTAAGATAACACCGGCAGAGTTATGTGTGAACGTTTTTACATCTCATCCGGATGGCCGACACGCAAGGTGAACGACAGCCGCACGGCGTCACGCTGCTGGTGTTAATGTTAACCAATACACACTCGTGAAGCCTCCACTGCTTGCCTCACGCTACCCTGCCACGCCTGGGGTGCCACCATCATTAATTAAATAAATAAATGTATTTTTTATTTAAAGATATAAATATCTTTACTCTCCCCTCCCCCCAGGTTTTCCCCATTGCTGTAACAATCTTCATTACACATTCTTTTCATTACTGAACATCTTCACACCCTCCCCATATCCCCCCCCCCCACACACACACACACACCTTCCTGTCATCATCTCTACTTACCTTCCCTGTCTCCTCCATCACTGCAAGAAAAAGATGTAACCAGTCTGTAAATCTATTTAAACATATATTTTACAAGTCAAGATCTGAAAATAGTAATATTTAAACGAATGCTGAACTCTGCGGACTTTGAGTGCCGCATTTCATATCCTCCGACTTCGTGAAGTGGGCTATAGGAGCCGCTCTCCTTCAAGAGGGGTTTGGAGGCCCACCCCGACTCGCTATGACATTCTCCATAAAGTCACCTTTAACCCTCCAAAATTTAATAAGGCTAAGGAGAAGATCCAGTTCTATATATACAAGGCATACGTATGTCTTTACATATCTTTGACTCATTTCCAGTTTTCACCTGTATTCTTTTGTCTCGCTCTCTCATTTGATAAGAAACTGTCCTTCTTAACATTCTCTGTTCCTTCAGTGTCATTAATGTCGTGATTATCTCTTCTGTTCGTTTCTCTCCTTTTAATATTGTGTCCTGGTTTGTAAAGCAATTAGCTAATATTATTCTAGGTAAAATAATAATTTAAGGCTAAAGATTAGCTTTTTTTGGTAGGAAGAGTTCTAAGCTGACTAGTCAGAAATTATCTGTACCCTTCCGTGTAAAAAAAATATATATATATATATCTTTAGTTACTGGGCCATGAAGTACCGGGCGTAATGTAATGACCAGTGAGGTCGTGACTATTGTGTGCTACGTAGTTCACCATGAGTTGCCTTTGTGATTGCGTCAGGCTGGATGACCAGGAGCTGACCATGGAGACTCGGAGACAGTCTGAGAAGCAGCTGCAGAAGGCGAGAGATAAGGAGCGTGCCCAGGCGACGCGCATCAGTGACGAGGAGAAGCGTAACTCAGCTATCACCAACGCCATGAAGCACTGGCAGGTAGTGAAGAAGGATCACAAGAAACTCATCAGGAAGCCCAGCGAGAGCTCCACCAGTGAGTGGAGCTCTTTAGCATTTGTCTTAACACATACAAAGTTCCTCTACAAAATTTGCTGACTCCCCATTTTGTATTTTCTGGTTAACATGTATTTTTTTCCATATAACACCACGCTGTAGTGTCTCCTATCATTTTGTTAATATATCACGACACGAACTGTGCACCAGCGGTATTATGAACCATTAACCTTAAAATGTTATAATTACATTTTCTTAGTGAAACTCGTTTAAATTATTTTTTTCTCTATTGGAGTTTTGAAGTATCCATGACCGTGTCTTGGTTATCAGGGCAAACGCTCACCCTTAAAACTCCGTAACAATTATTCTCGTACAGGTACCCTCGAGCAGCCTCCCTCTAAGGACAGCGATACTACCGAACTGTCGAGTGGGTTTTGTGGTGACACCGTGTCTGAGGCTGGGGAGCTGGAGGTGACGGTGACCGACGAGAACGGTGAAGAAGGGAAAGTTGATGAAGAGGAGGCAGCACCCGAGCAGCAGGAAGACGACCGGGCATCTCTGGTCTCTTCCGTCACATCCAGTGGTATCTCTGACATCAGTTTAGTTCACAAAGGTACTGATCAAAGACTCAGTGCCACCGATGTCCTTCCCGCGCAAGAGAATGTTACAGTGAATGCAGTCAATAACTCGATACAGGCAATAAAACAATTCAAAATGAATAGTCCGAGAAATGTAGATAATAAAAATAATTTTCCTCGTAGTAAATCGTACACGGATATGAGAATATTAAGGAGAAAAAATTCTTTTGAGGGTGATCGTACTTTGAGACCGAAATCGGTTCGTGATTCGAACAGTGAAGGTTTGGGAGGGTCGGGAAAGGTGAGTGAGAAGATCAGTTTGGACACAGCCTCCCGGGCCACGATACCTGTCAAGAACGTGCCTGTAGTCCGTCGAGGAGGAACCAGACAGGGAAGTGCTCAAACCCGTGCGGTAGACAAGTCCAGGCCTCGAATTATAGCCAACGAGAATGTAAAATCCGCAAATGCCAAAAATTTAGATTTTTTAAAGAAAACGGAACAGTTAAAAGAGGCAGGCCGTCTCCCCGACAAAATAGTGACTGCCGCTATCACACGAGTCAGATCCAACCTTAGTCTTCCTATTCAGGGTCCGGAACCACCAGTCTCACCCAGAAATGCCGTGTCTGAGCCATCTGAAGTAGACTCGAGCTCCGACGCAGAGTCTGCCAACACTTCCACCACCACCAATACAACCGCCACACTCACCGGGTCTGCGGAGATCAACTCGCAGTCCGCACCTGCCACCACTCACCACAACCTGGCTGACCTTAGGGTTCCCCTCTCCAGACCAAAAGACCCGGAACGTCCTGCTTGTGAGAAAGGAGACAAGCCAGTTCCATCAATAAACCAGAATACCTCGGGAATACTTCGTGAACAGGGACCAAACTTTCTAGCCGAGCTGGAGGGCGAGCGGTTAAGTCTGTACGGGCAGGGAGCCCTCCGCTGCACCGACATCTCTTGGGATAAGTCAGTGGCCGCGGCAGCCACAACGGCGCGCTTCCAGTATATGAATTTTGAAGATATAGTCGATATCTTTCCCAAGCTACGGGTCAAGTTTCCTCGGCTAGAGAACTTTATGTTCGTGGAGACTCATCTAGCCAAGTGTAGTCAGCTTAATGCTCTAGCCGAGCTCCACCAGGTATGCAAACCATTCCGTTTTATACCAAACTTGTTGCAATTTCATTGGCTTGATCACTTGAAATTTCTATGTTTCAAATAATGTTATTTACACACTAAAATATATATAAAACCTTCATTCACATGTATTAAACAAAATTTTTATTAATGCATATATAGTTAGTTTTAAGGAACAATTTTCAGATATAACAAATATTATTGAGGGATTTTGCCTTTATACGGTTTTGCATTAATTGTGTTCGCGTATAAAACCAGGTGACGTCACTGGAAGTGGGCCGGGAGGGCAACCCACTGACGCAGACGCCCTACTGGAGACTGTATGCCATCTTCAGACTCTCCCACTGGGGGCTGAGGGTGATCAACGGCCTCGAGGTCAGTCATAGCTGCTGCTTGGTAGTTACTCTCACCAAACACTCTGAATGTATTTATGGCGTGCAACAATGTGTCATGTGCGTGTGTGTGTTCTGGAGTGGCTGTAGAGCATCGTGAAACAGTCACTTCAGATCGGTATCTGGGTGACTTAGCCATCTTAGTCACTTAAAGTTATCCCAGTCTCGGAATCATTTTTAAAAAACAAAAAAAAAAATGCGTTTAATATTTCTTTATTAAGAAATATTTCATTGGTTTTAAAGTTATAATCGAGTTATTAAACAAAATTGCTGTAATATTGGTAGCTGTATGTTACAGTGCACTGGAACCTCTAACTGTAAATCTGTAATAAGAGAGCTAATTATAATTTAATTTATTAACGGGTTGTGGTCTGATATTTTGTTCGATATTTTTCAAGCTCGAATTCAATGAACAAAACTAACTCCTGTCATTAGTAAGTTCATCCCACATATAATATTCTTAACTTGACCTCTATCGTAACCATCTACCCCCTCTCATCCCCTCCCTTCCTTCCCCCTCTCCAACTTACTTCCTCTCCTTCCCTTTCTCCTTTTCTCTCCAGAACATCACCCCTTCTCCCCAGTCTCCTTTCCTCTCTCCTCCCTCTATACCTTCTCTCACATTTTCTGAGAGAGAAATATCACGAAAAGATGAAAAATTGCTCAAAATTCTTCGGAAAATTAATCCCCGGATTCAGACTTCATCAAGATCGCAGGAGCTTGTATTTCTTAACATGGGGTCGATCCCCCAATCAGTCACATACCATCCATATGTCATCTTGAAAAGTTAAGCGAATCTAGCCCTAGGCATCTGACAATGAACCTTAGACTCGTACATAAAACACATGCATATGATGCACCTGACCATTACCGGAGATGGGAACTGTTGTGGGTTGTATCCTGGGAAAGGTCAGACGTTGGCGCTGCAGGTTGTGTGGGAGGTCTCGATAAGCCAAACGGGCTGTGTGTCCCCTGACTAAGGTAAACCAGACCTCGTATTCCTGCAGGGATGCCAGTGAGCACAGCATCCAAGAGCAACGCCGAATCAACGTCTAACCAAGGGCCACTCTCGGGTATAGTGCCCGCCGAAGTGGTGGTCTCCCGGGCCGGTGGGAACACGGCTCCTGGTGATGGGGTACGAACCCACGGGAATCCACCAACTGCGTGAGGGTTATTACCGCGAGGGCAGATAATTGTTGTGTGACATGAACGTAATCTCTGGTTCAATTGTCTTAAATGATTTTAAATTTTTTATATTAATCACGATGAAAGCAGAATCTCCTGCTTCCACTTCTCTGTGCAGTATAAATGTGTACAGCAAATTCGTTTGTAGGTAACTTGTAGGTAAAGTTTTGCCCGAAACGCTACGCGTACTATTGGCTGTACAAGAATGTAACAACTCTTGCATATATAAATAAATAAAATACCGGGCTGCTCACGACCTGTGCACGCCACAAGGCAAGTTCCTAGCTCCCTGTCTACAACTGTTTGCCGACCCCCTGACTGATACTTAAATACGCGCACACACGCACACTTCAGGGAACCAGATACAATAAGAATTCCAGAGAACAACATAGAGCACATAGAGGTGTCTAGAGACGAAGTGGAAAAAATGCTCAAAGAGCTAAATAAGAACAAAGCAGTTGGTCCAGATGGAGTTTCACCATGGGTTCTGAGAGAATGTGCACCTGAGCTCAGCATCCCTCTTCAACTGATCTTTCAGGCATCCCTGTTTACAGGAGTTGTAGCTGATGTGTGGAAAAAGGCTAACATAGTTCCAATTTACAAGAGTGGAAGCAGGGAAGACCCCCTTAATTATAGACCGGTATCATTGACAAGTGTAATAGTCAAAATATTGGAAAAAATAATTAAAACTAAATGGGTAGCACACCTGGAGAGAAATGATATAATATCAGACAGACAGTATGGTTTTCGATCTGGTAGATCCTGTGTATCGAATTTACTCAGTTTTTATGATCGAGCAACAGAGATATTACAGGAAAGAGATGGTTGGGCTGACTGCATCTATCTGGACCTAAAAAAGGCTTTCGACAGAGTTCCACATAAGAGGTTGTTCTGGAAACTGGAAAATATTGGAGGAGTGACAGGTACGCTTCTAACATGGATGAAAAATTTTCTGACTGATAGAAAAATGAGGGCTGTGATCAGAGGCAATGTATCGGACTGGAGAAATGTCACAAGTGGAGTACCACAGGGTTCAGTTCTTGCACCAGTTATGTTTATTGTCTACATAAATGATCTACCAGTTGGTATACAGAATTATATGAACATGTTTGCTGATGATGCTAAGATAATAGGAAGGATAAGAAATTTAGATGATTGTCATGCCCTTCAAGATGACCTGGATAAAATAAGTATATGGAGCACCACTTGGCAAATGGAATTTAATGTTAATAAATGTCATGTTATGGAATGTGGAATAGGAGAACATAGACCCCACACAACCTATATATTATGTGAGAAATCTTTAAAGAACTCTGATAAAGAAAGAGATCTAGGGGTGGTTCTAGATAGAAAACTATCACCTGAAGACCACATAAAGAATATTGTGCAAGGAGCCTATGCTATGCTTTCTAACTTCAGAATTGCTTTTAAATACATGGATGGCGATATACTAAAGAAATTGTTCATGACTTTTGTTAGGCCAAAGCTAGAATATGCTGCAGCTGTTTGGTGCCCATATCTTAAGAAGCACATCAACAAACTGGAAAAGGTGCAAAGACATGCTACTAAGTGGCTCCCAGAACTGAAGGGTAAGAGCTACGAGGAAAGGTTAGAAGCATTAAATATGCCAAAACTAGAAGACAGAAGAAAAAGAGGTGATATGATCACTAACAAAATAGTAACAGGAATTGATAAAATCGACAGGAAAGATTTCCTGAGACCTGGAACTTCAAGAACAAGGTCATAGATTTAAACTAGTTAAACACAGATGCCGCAGAAATACAAGAAAATTCACCTTCGCAAATAGTGGTAGACGGTTGGAACAAGTTAAGTGAGAAGGTGGTGGAGGCCGAGACCGTCAGTAGTTTCAAAGCGTTATATGACAAAGAGTGCTGGGAAGACGGGACACCACGAGCGTAGCTCTCATCCTGTAACTACACTTAGGTAATTACACTCTTAAAAAGCATTTGGCACTGTTCCTCACGGAAGGCTGGTGTACAAGATGGAGAAGCAGGCCGGGATGATTGCGAAGACGCTAAACTGGGTTAGGGAGTACGTGAAGGACGGGAGACCAGGCCAAGTAATAATCATAATACTATATTAATGAACTCTCGTATTATTTCGAATCCGTCCAACCTCTTATTTTTAATAGAGGCAAAATACAGATTTTGTGTACAATACCCTTCGTTATCCCATGATATTTGGCTTTCAAAATTTGGATGTGCTGCTGTGTATCTTAACATTTATTATATTTTATTGTTATTATGAATATTCTTAGCGTTGGTTATTACAATTTACAATGATTTTCATTTGATGAAATAATTATGAAAGCAGTTTTAATTAGGTATTATAATTATGTGATATATCGTTATTATCATTGGTTTATGACGATGAAATATTTGCAGACGAGGAGTTAAAATAACGTGGCTGAAATATGTTGACCAAACCACACACTAGAAAGTGAAGGGACGACAATAATCGTCCCTTCACTTTCTAGTGTGTGGTTTGGTCAACATGAAATTATTTGTAAGAGTGGTTCTTGGCTGGTCCTGGAGGCACCCTTCCTGGCTTCTGGGGAGCAGGCTTCTGGGGTTTCCGGCTACATCCCAAGTTCTGGGGAATATTAGTTCACTGACATTGTTTACTGTGCAGGTGAGCGAGGAGGAGCGGACGGAGGCGGCCGTCATGTTCTCTCCCTTGAGCCAGCTGGCCTTCACCTGCCTCCCGCGGGACCAACTGGCAGCCTTCCTCTCGTCCCATCACCACCACGCCAACGACCAAGGCATCTCCTCTCCTCGAACTGGTACATCGCAATATGTTTTCATTATCAGTATTATTCAAGTTTCTTCTTCGAGAGGTGGGGGGAGGCATCACTCCGGATGACACACGAAAACTACATAGGAAAAGGAACTTTACGGACACCCTGTGCATTCGACATCTCTCCCACACTACATGCTAGTGGTCTCGAGTAGTCTCACATGTGCACCCAGCGCTGGTGAAAAGTGTAGGCTTCTTGTCAGTTGTCATTTAAATGTCAAACTCGTTCCATCTAGCCTTATTCCGCGACCACAAATTGGAACCAAGTTCGATCCTGACCTGAACAACTGTCTTGTGTGGGCACGTTTTCTTGTATCTGATTTATCTGTTCACCTACCACCAAATAGGTACCAGGGAGTTAGACTTCTGCTGGGGTTTGCATTCTAATAGGCTTCATTTCCCCAGAAACAATGTCCAAATTTATGGAGTAACACTATTAAGTCGACTTCTATAATGCTAGTTCCGCGTCCTTTGTTTAGAAAAAACTGTGGCTTGGAGAGAGAGAGAGAAGCACCTTGAGTATTACGTCGGATGCGAGAATGGTGTGTGTGTCCTCTCCGTGATTTTGAAGTTTAAGCATGTTGAAGTATACAGACAATATTTTTCGGCAAACCAGCCACTTGAGCTGAACGATAGAATGAAGGTCTCGCTTCATGCAGGTCGGCGTTCAATCCCAAACCATCCAGGTGGATTTGGAATCTGGATAGTCGGGTATTCCTGCCCATCCCAAATCTTTATCCTGAACCCTTCCATGTGCTATATAGTCGTAATGGCTTGGCTGTTTCTCTGGTAGTTCCCATCCGTCTTCGGCAAACTAGAAACTTTTGTACAGAATTGTTGGATACAAGAGTGTGTGAAGGTAAGACAACAGATGTGAGCTCTGGGGGGAAAACCAAGTTGTAACAGAACTATTTAAGTAAAAGGAAAGGTTAACGTGTTGTGCTACCGTTGGTTACCATATATATGTATGTATATGTATGTATATATATATATATATATATATATATATAATCATATTTATATATATATCTATATATATATATATATATATATATATATATATTATATTCCTTCGCCTTAATTTAATGAGATATGCCACTGCTGTGTCTCGTGGGGACACTGTCACGGACTTGACACAAGAGGCAAAAGCGTCCTTTGTGTCATAATTATATTTCCCTCATATTATGAACGACTAATAAGCTGATGAATTTCGGCTATATGTAGCGCTTTTCAAACCTAGTTGAGACTAGGAAATACTGAAGTGTTTGCTGATATATTTGTCGACGACCCAGGGAGCGGAGGACACGACCCCGGGAGCAGCAGGGAGGAGCCGGAGGCCCCACGTCTCAACGTACCGCACCTTCAGGAGCTCATTGGCAAGGAGGCGCTCCAGTACCGCCCCGTCGGCCGACTCACGCAGGTACTGATTCAGTCGCATCCTTAGCCTGCTTGCTTGAGGGCAGCAGCGTCTTGTCGGGAGGGTAGCACCTCAGCCGTTCACATAGTGCATCCTGCTGTATTCTCTGGGAAAGATAGTCACTGAAGAGGCTGTTGGTACATAGATGTTAAGGCAAATGGGGTGACAGCTGGTGGTGGGGGTACAGCAGGGTGACAGCTGGTGGTGGGGTACAGCAGGGTGACAGCTGGTGGTGGGGGTACAGCAGGGTGGCAGCTGGTGGTGGGGTACAGCAGGGTGACAGCTGGTGGTGGGGGTACAGCAGGGTGACAGCTGGTGGTGGGGGTACAGCAGGGTGACAGCTGGTGGTGGGGGTACAGCAGGGTGACAGCTGGTGGTGGGGTACAGCAGGGTGACAGCTGGTGGTGGGGGTACAGCAGGGTGACAGCTGGTGGTGGGGGTACAGCAGGGTGACAGCTGGTGGTGGGGTTCAG
>WNGS01111181.1:13934038-13967082 GCA_020271785.1 Procambarus virginalis | reverse complement strand
ATGGTACACCCACTCCCACCCTGGCTTCCCTGTACAATGGTACACCCACTACCACCCTGGCTTCCCTGTACAATGGTACGCCCACTCCCCCCTGGCTTCCCTGTACAATGGTACGCCCACTCCCACCCTGGCTTCCCTGTACAATGGTACAGCCACTCCCACCCTGGCTTCCCTGTACAATGGTACACCCACTCCCACCCTGGCTTCCCTGTACAATGGTACACCCACTACCACCCTGGCTTCCCTGTACAATGGTACGCCCACTCCCACCCTGGCTTCCCTGTACAATGGTACGCCCACTCCCACCCTGGCTTCCCTGTACAATGGTACACCCACTACCACCCTGGCTTCCCTGTACAATGGTACAGCCACTCCCACCCTGGCTTCCCTGTACAATGGTACAGCCACTCCCACCCTGGCTTCCCTGTACAATGGTACACCCACTACCACCCTGGCTTCCCTGTACAATGGTACACCCACTCCCACCCTGGCTTCCCTGTACAATGGTACAGCCACTCCCACCCTGGCTTCCCTGTACAATGGTACACCCACTACCACCCTGGCTTCCCTGTACAATGGTACGCCCACTCCCACCCTGGCTTCCCTGTACAATGGTACGCCCACTCCCACCCTGGCTTCCCTGTACAATGGTACACCCACTACCACCCTGGCTTCCCTGTACAATGGTACAGCCACTCCCACCCTGGCTTCCCTGTACAATGGTACAGCCACTCCCACCCTGGCTTCCCTGTACAATGGTACACCCACTACCACCCTGGCTTCCCTGTACAATGGTACACCCACTCCCACCCTGGCTTCCCTGTACAATGGTACGCCCACTCCCACCCTGGCTTCCCTGTACAATGGTACACCCACTACCACCCTGGCTTCCCTGTACAATAATAGAGCCACTCTGGCTTTCTGTACGGAGGTACAAGGACATGTATGAACAAATATACTCTGCCATACTTTGTGTATGTTGAGACGCAACCATTTTTCGCTTATATACGATATTTAATTTTGACAATTGCTATGCCGTGTAAGAGTTAAAGATGTGAGTGTGAGGTTAGTCTTACGATAGCTGTACACTTGACCACGTAGCTGTGGGCCAGGCCTTGGCAGCCAGGAATGGGGGTTAAGTGAATGCTCTTGTGTAGCGGGTGTCAGGCGAGCGTCCACTTGTGCTCTCTCATGTAGCGGGTGTCAGGCGAGCGTCCACTTGTGCTCTCTCATGTAGCGGGTGTCTGGCGAGCGTCCACTTGTGCTCTCTCATGTAGCGGGTGTCAGGCGAGCGTCCACTTGTGCTCTCTCATGTAGCGGGTGTCAGGCGAGCGTCCACTTGTGCTCTCTCATGTAGCGGGTGTCTGGCGAGCGTCCACTTGTACTCTCTCATGTAGCGGGTGTCAGGCGAGCGTCCACTTGTACTCTCTCATGTAGCGGGTGTCAGGCGAGCGTCCACTTGTGCTCTCTCATGTAGCGGGTGTCAGGCGAGCGTCCACTTGTACTCTCTCATGTAGCGGGTGTCAGGCGAGCGTTCACTTGTGCTCTCTCATGTAGCGGGTGTCTGGCGAGCGTCCACTTGTGCTCTCTCATGTAGCGGGTGTCAGGCGAGCGTTCACTTGTGCTCTCTCATGTAACGGGCGTCTGGCGAGCGTCCACTTGTACTCTCTCATGTAGCGGGTGTCTGGCGAGCGTTCACTTGTGCTCTCATGTAGCGGGTGTCAGGCGAGCGTTCACTTGTGCTCTCTCATGTAGCGGGTGTCTGGCGAGCGTCCACTTGTACTCTCTCATGTAGCGGGTGTCTGGCGAGCGTCCACTTGTGCTCTCTCATGTAGCGGGTGTCAGGCGAGCGTCCACTTGTGCTCTCTCATGTAGCGGGTGTCTGGCGAGCGTCCACTTGTGCTCTCTCATGTAGCGGGTGTCAGGCGAGCGTTCACTTGTGCTCTCATGTAGCGGGTGTCTGGCGAGCGTCCACTTGTGCTCTCTCATGTAGCGGGTGTCTGGCGAGCGTCCACTTGTGCTCTCTCATGTAGCGGGTGTCAGGCGAGCGTCCACTTGTGCTCTCTCATGTAGCGGGTGTCTGGCGAGCGTCCACTTGTACTCTCTCATGTAACGGGTGTCTGGCGAGCGCCTAATCATAGTGTCGTCCAGATGGTGTCTGGTATACGTCCATTCGTCCTCTCGTCCAGCGTGTGTGTGGCGTGCTCACTGACCGTTCCTTACCTCAGCCCTCAAATCATGTCTGGTTCGTATATGTAAGTTCTGGCCGTCGAGACGGTCTTCATTCCGTCCTTACGGGTGACGTTCAACTTACAACTTCAAAGTCTTTGAACATGTTCCGCCTGCAGCAGTCGGCACAGAGTGCGCACGGGCTCAAAATTTTATTATACTATCATTCGTACTTTTTAGTGTGACTTGGTGGCTCATTACGAATACAATTAATTCGTACTTGTTTGAATTTTGCTTCATATTTCCACATACTTAAATACTCACGAGTACTGAATATAAATACTTGACATCTTAAACTGAGAACTTGACCTGAAACTAATGATTGTGTGGAGGCAGTCATGTAATTTATCTATATCAATTGTTTGATATAGATAAATTACATGACTGTTGAATACTGTTGAACTAAGAGTAAGTATGATATAGTCGCCAGCACTTGAGTGTCTTTTGTAACTGTTCTTGTTTAACTCTCTTTTCTTACTTACGGCGTATGTTGCTTGGCGTTCCTCGTCCAGTGCTACTGACCCCACATCAGCTCGACCGGTTCCTTCCACAACTAGATGTTGGTGTCGGAAGACCCGGTGTCGGAAGACCCGGTGTCGGAAGACCGGGGCGTCGGAAGACCGGGGCGTCGGAAAATGTTCGGCTTGACTCCTTCAACGTGAAACCCGAATAATGCCAAGACAATGTATAAATAATTAGTTAGTAAATTATTTAAAAAAATTGGATAAAATTAGCGAAGCGAAAAGCGAACTAAAACCGTGCGATCAAGATTCAGAAAATGTTCTTGAAATTTCATAATGTTAGTCGTATGATATGAAATGATTGTTGAGACTGCGATTATATTTCGCTTAAAATTAATTAGAATAAGAGACGCATATTCGGTACATAATCCGGTAAAGGCCTGATCCTCGCTACCTGAGCCAGTAATCCCCTATATATGAGGTCCAGGTCAACACACCAACCTCTCGGTTTCACTGTTGAATTATATATATGCTATTTAAATCCAAATTGGTTTTGAAGCGAGGTGGTTAAGTCTTAAAGAAACTGCATAGCGTTGTAGAGTAACCGGTTGTGTAAGCCAATTGATGGTCAGAANGGTCAGCGGAGGTCACCGACCCTCCATTAAAATGCTCACTTTAATTCTCACGAAGAATTAATTAGTTTTAGTATATAAAGACAAGAGGAAGGGAATGGACAGATAAGGAAGCTGGAAGTGGCAGCAAAAGGAAAATAAAACGATAGTATCGAAAGCTAAACTCTTAGACTCGTTTCCGGAAGGTCTCGATCCCAGACGTGTCCTCTCAGGGATCCTGAGGTTGTTTGCCTCAGTAAGTGGGGCCCCAGGGTAGGCCTGTCTAAGGCAGTGAACAGTCCCAACGTTTTCATCTCAAGGTCAAGAGCTGCGAGGTTGTGAAGTTGCATTATTTGAGTAGTGTCTGACGGTGGTGTGACTGGTGGTGTTGACACCGTCAGTGTCACCTCTGGTGAGTGTCACCCGGTGAGTGGTGGTGTTGACACCGTCAGTGTCACCTCTGGAGAGTGTCACCCGGTGAGTGGTGGTGTTGACACCGTCAGTGTCACCCGGTGAGTGGTAGTGTTGACACCGTCAGTGTCACCCCTGGAGAGTGTCACCCGGTGAGTGGTAGAGGGACAGACCCGACGGTCGATGCCTGGAGGATGTTCTGTGATGCACAAGTTTCTGGGTCAGCGTGAGTTGCCACTTTACGCTTTAAGTCTCAGAGTCGTGGCTGCAGTCGTCTTGCCGCAGTTCCCCCTGTAAAGTTCCCAGCACCGCACTCGCTACCAACTGTGGCTTCTGTAATTATAACTTTTATCTAAAACATTTGCCTTTTTTTCTTGAAATAAAAGAAAACATTGAAAAACAAATATTGTGCTTTCGTATGCTTGTCTGAAATTGCTTTATATGTATATATGAATATAATTATACACTCAAATTCTAAACATTTGTGTTAAATGTCACCTCAGTATATTTGAGGAATGTCTATACATGTCTATACATCTCTATAGATGTCTATACATGTTTATACATCTCTATAGATGTCTATACATGTTTACACAGTAATAAAAATTTACCGATGTCTACACCACATAATATAAATATTTATGAAAATACCAGGGTAGTGGTTGTGGCGGGTGGTAGTGGGTCCCGGGTCGGAAGTGACAGCATGGGTCACAGAGGTGAGCAGGAGGAAGTGCGTGTCTCTTGCCAATTATACCAAGTCCGTGTGCGTTTGTTCTTTGTGTGTGCACGCGCGTGCGTGTGTGTGCACTCGCCTAGCTATGTTAAGCTGGACTCCCGCTCCTAATCCCGTCTCGTAGATTCTGACTGACTGACGAAGGAAGTCGTTGTCGTATCTACTTGTAAATTTGTCTCTCTGATTCCTTGTTTTCCACTAGTTATATTAAAAAGTTATTTCTAATATATCTGAATTATGTATATATTGATTTCCATGTATGCTTTCTAGTCTGGAAATTTTTCATGTAAGTAATGTCCTTAAGCACCTTATTAACACCCATTAGTATTTTCTAAGTCGTAATCATGTCCCTTCTTATCCTGCGTTTTTTGATGGTCGAGATAATGACTTTGTGCTTGGGGAAGGGGGAGAGAACCCATGTTGAAGAGCTTACTGAAGTATTGGTCTTACTGGTGGACAACTTGATGAATGTCTCGCTTATAATCAGACTAATACACGGTACGGCATACACACAAGTGTGTATGCCGTACGTATACACATCATTGTATTGTAATACCGTAGCCAGAGATGCACATTAAGAGTTGAATTTTCGTGAACAATTATTTTCTCTAAGATTTTAGCTTGTGGATTGATTGACATATTTAATGAACAAACGTTCTTTTTTTTTTGGTTTTAATTAATCATGTAGTTAGAATTAGCTAGGAACATCCGTCGTGGTGATAATCGTGTCATTTACAAAATATTTCCTATAAAATTGTCATAAAAATTACGAAATTCCACTTGTGGGTGAAGTAACTGAGCGTGACGCTCCACGCGGGTGAGTGGATAGTGTATGGCAGACCTGGAGCTCTCTTGCCCATGTCTCCATCACCACGGAGGAGGAGGAGGAGGCTGTACCCACCACCGGCACCGCTGCCCCTCCAACACCGGGAGGCCATCACCACGGAGGAGGAGGAGGAGGCTGTACCCACCACCGGCACCGCTGCCCCTCCAACACCGGGAGGCCATCACCATGGAGGAGGAGGAGGCTGTACCCACCACCGGCACCGCTGCCCCTCCAACACCGGGAGGCCATCACCACGGAGGAGGAGGAGGCTGTACCCACCACCGGCACCGCTGCCCCTCCAACACCGGGAGGCCATCACCATGGAGGAGGAGGAGGCTGTACCCACCACCGGCACCGCTGCCCCTCCATCACCGGGAGGCCATCACCATGGAGGAGGAGGAGGCTGTACCCACCACCGGCACCGCTGCCCCTCCAACACCGGGAGGCCATCACCACGGAGGAGGAGGAGGCTGTACCCACCACCGGCACCGCTGCCCCTCCAACACCGGGAGGCCATCACCATGGAGGAGGAGGAGGCTGTACCCACCACCGGCACCGCTGCCCCTCCATCACCGGGAGGCCATCACCATGGAGGAGGAGGAGGCTGTACCCACCACCGGCACCGCTGCCCCTCCATCACCGGGAGGCTCCTGGCTGACCCACTTCCCCACTAGTCGCCTCCCGTCGTCACGCCACCCTAGCGCTGTTTACCAGCTGGCAGCGTGACGCTGAGGGACCACCGTCATCTCTTGATAAGATCCCGGCGTGGTGGGTCGCCTGGCATGACTGTGCTCGCTCACACCGGCACGGCATCACTCTAATTTGTTCGTTTAAAATATTAGTATTAAAACCACAGCAGCGGCATCAATAAAATGAGAGAGATTACATGAAAGATGACGTGTCAGCGACGAGACGAGAGACTGGTGGCCTACATGATATACATATTCACTCTGATTCCTCCCCCCCCTCCAGTCACGCACACCCGCGGACACGGACACACGGACACACGGACACACTCACTCACTCACTCACACACTCACACACTCACTCACTCACTCACTCACTCACTCACTCACTCACTCACTCTCACTCACTCACTCACTCACTCACTCACTCACTCACTCACTCACTCACTCACCAGGCAGGACACCAGTTGATTGACAGTTGAGAGGCGGGACCAAAAAACAGACCTCAACCCCCGCAAGCACAAATAGGCGAGTACAATTAGGTATGTACACACACACACACACACACACACACACACACACACACACACACACACACACACACACACACACACACATTTTGTGTATTAGTGTCGACTAGACAGACTGCAAGCCTGGAGTTTACCTGTGGTCAGCTTGGCGATCAAGTGTTGACAGAGGCATCGTGTGTGTGTCTTCTAAACTAAGGTACCATGACTGTAAATATTTACACATCAAACTTTTAAGTTATCAACATTGTATTGTAAAAGGCTTCGCTGTCAATTCCGTTCTTTTCCTCAATTATGTAAAACCATGAGTTATATTTAATCAGCTTTAAATGGCGTCTTCAGAAGTCAAAGTTTTCTTAATTTTTTTAATGTAGATGTTAGGGGTCCTGCGCAATTTAATGCAGATTCTTCGTTGTTTTCAAATAGTTTCTCTAATTTTAAACCATCATTGTACATTATGTTTTTGCACCGTTTCAATACTTTTTATACCGTTTATTCATTTTAAATACTTGTATTAAATAACTTCTAAATATTTGTTTTATAAAGTTTAATTCAGTCTGAATAAACTGAGCTGCCGTTTACCGTCGGTAAAATTGTTCCTGTTGATGTGATGAGCGAGCCTTGCTGGTCGGGTACCATAGGCGCTCACATTCATCACATCTTTGATGATCAAATGTTTCCTATAGGAAGTAGTTTATATGCTGTTGTGGACCTTGGCTCCTTGTTAAATCAACTCGGTCTCTTTTTGAAGAATTGGGGTTAATTTCTTCTGTCTCTCCAGTCTGCTCTAGACTAGTCCTCTCATCTCCGGGACTAGTCTTGTGTTAGTCCTATGAATTTTCTTAACCTGTCCTGAGTTTGTTCTGAGATGATCTCAAGTTAGAAGATCCACTTCTTCTAGTTCCCGAGTCCTAATATATTATTTACCTGTTATTTGGACGCCACTGAAAATATGCTGTTAGTGTCTTCTGTGATATGCTTGGAGTTCTGCTTACTCTTAGGTCAATTTTTTTCTGACACAGGGAGACACTGCCCCTTCACTGTGTATTATTCCTAGAGTCGTCTTTCTCCTGTTCCTATACTTATTGCCCAGAATTATCTTAAGTTTTTGAAATATAAGCGCCATTTGTTAGCCCAGTTCGGCTGATTGTGCAAATCTTCTTACAGCATTGTAAAAGTATAACTCTAATCCTTTTCATTTTGCATCAGTCGCAAACATCAGTACGAAGGCGTCTTTCTTTATCTTATTTTCAACCCAACTTGGAATACTGCTCCTGTGTCGGGGGAGGAAAGCACGTCCCCGTGCGTGTTCCGGGGACCTGGGGGGGGGGGGGGGAGGCCACAGTCCCTGACCAAGCTATACAAAAATTAATTACGTGGCTGGAGGAAGGACGAATATTTATGTTGTACAGATATAACTCAGACTTTGCGGTGCTATTTTAATATGCTTGAAGTTTTATGGTGTTTTTGGTCTGTACCTCATAACCAAAAGTAATTAATATCTTCTGCAATATAAGGTAATAAACGATGCATGTGATGCTGTTGGATTAACTTGTGAGAATTCAAGCTCAAATTCCCCATCGTTTCTTTTGATGGTTGTATGACACCCTGGTAAGTTATTCGTCCAGTGAAAGAAATGTAACAACTTTAAATGATCGTGAACTTGTCTCGGTGTGCCATATTTATATATTTACAACTTATGATTTACCGGGGGCAAAAATCGGTCAAGTGTAAAATTAAGGAGTGTGTTCTGAGCGGGAGTAGTTGTGTTTAACTAGTAGAGGATGAATGTATTTTCTTCCTTACTCTGGTGAATGAATCTGAAAGCAGGAGAGGAACATGAACAGCTCACTAGAAGTGCTTGGGGGTAAGGTCTAGATGAAATCAGTTCATCATATTTGTGTCAATAACAATTGACGGGAAACATAGTAGAGGGAAGTACTGGTCTTCATGCTTACCTGTGGCATATTTACACTATTTCTAACTTTCCCTCCACATATTTCCCTTCGAACTGATGACTTCCGTCACAATACAGATTTAAAATGGTGGTAACAGTCATGGTAATTGTTGTTGTTTGGGATGCAGTATTATATTATTCAGTGTATAATAGGGAAAGGTAATATTTTTCAGTATAGACATGTGTGATAGGTTTGAGTAAGTGTTGTGTGGTCCCCAGGCGTGGTCTGACCTCGTGGCCGGTGGTGGGAAGTGGAGAGGAGCCTGTGCGTCTCTTGTCTCTCCAGCACAACCTCCTCACTCGCGTCGACCCGCCCTCGCCCTCGCCCTCCCTCCTCCTCCTCGACCTCTACCACAACCACCTGCACAACCTGCACGGACTCCACGCCTTCCCCAACCTCAGAGTCCTCATGCTCGCCAAGAACCGGTAAGGATGTTTCTTGAAGTAACTTCAGTGTATGAGTAAATTGTAAACGATATAGCTTTAAAATAAGTTTTTTTTAGGACTAATTTATATAAATATAACCGACACAGTCTGCACGTTGTGCATTCGAACACCATTCAATGGAATTCAATCGATGTTTACATGGCTTTCATAGTGGCCATCTATATATGCAAGAGCGAGTGTCTGTCTGTCTGGATGAGGCTGGGCGCTAGGTGCTAGCCTCATCCAACATTGCATGGTGAATGGACTGGGTTAAGGGAGGGACATTGGCTGGTTAGGGTAGGTCCTATTGGTCAAGATGGGGTCGGGGCCAGTATTGACCCTAACTGATGGGTGGCCAAATCCCTAGATTTATTCACTCGAAAACGATGAAGTGAAGGAGAGGGGGATAGAGAAACACAGATGAGAAAGGGGGATATTAAGAGAGCACGAGTGAGGAAGGAATGAGACACGAACAGCCGGGGTGACCCCTTCCTAGTACATGGAAATCAACAAACGAAGTGAGAACATCTCGATAGTTAGGTATTCCAGGTTATGACAGGACGTGCCCAGGATACCAAGAGAAGGATGCCCGGTGTGCTTCCTGGATCATTAGAGGATATTGTTTTACATGGGCGGCGATATCATTGCTGGAAATGTGAGTAAACCCCATGATTGTTCTTTGTGCTGGTGGTTATCGTGAATATGGGTGTATGAGGCAATGCCAGCCAGATTTTGGACAGATATTCAATAAACTAGAACCCGATCATATGTGTGGCATTTATATATGGAAGATAAATTGGCAATGAACAGTTAACCTGGGTAACTGAATCAGCTACTGGATAGACCAAAAATAGAAAATAACAATAAAATCCCAATGGCGTGATGTATCAATGAAAATCATTTTGAGACAATGGAGCGACTAAAATCCTGGTTGGGCTCCGGTTTGCGCCCTCCAGAACCTCTCGGCGAATTCAGTAGATTTCCGGGTTGGTTGATTTTTGCCCATCGTGGCAGAGTCCGTTACGGCAGGTGTCTGGGGATCACCAGAACGATGGTTCAAGTCACTCCAATGCCTCAAAATGATTTTCTTCGAACATTATTGACAATTGGGAAAAATTATATGGTTATTTTGAGATGTATTCTCGAGACGAGATTTATTTATCACGGGCAACAGAAGGAATGATTAGCAAGTTTGCCGAAGGTGTTTTTCTATTATTTAAGGTTTAAACAAGTGTGTGTGTGTTGGTGTCTTGTGAGAGAGAGAGAGAGAGAGAGAGAGAGAGAGAGAGAGAGAGAGAGAGAGAGAGAGAGAGGGGAGTGACTAACACTGCCATTATCGGCTTACTGAGATATGCAAGGCGTCTCAACCTCCGAGAAAAAGCAGCTCGAGTCTCTGAGATGGTGTAAAATGTTGTTGAGCTACACGCTAACCCCAGCGGTACACCCCCGGTACACCTCGGTACACCCTGGTACACCCTGGTACACCCTGGTACACCCTGGTACACCCCTAGTAAACCCCCGGAACACCTATTGGCCGCAGGGCAGCCCCGAGCGGTATACCACTGGTACACCACCCGAACACCTACGATACAGCTAATTGCCACACGCCAGCCACCAGCGGTACACCTGTACACCTACGGTACACCACCTGTACACCTGCGAGACACCTATTGGTCTGTCTACTACCACCAATATACAATGGGTACACCAGGCCATCCTCTCGGCCACACTCATAAATGTGTATTTTCTCCATTCCTATACACACAGCGTTTTTAATACCAAGGCCTGAAACTATACACCTGACATTTTAATACCAGGGCCAGATAGAATACAGCTTCATACAGGCGTTGAATAAAAAAAAATTAGTTTTAGATGTCTGTCTGGACGAGGCGACTGATGGGGGGGGGAGGTAGAGTGGGGGAGGGGGTATAGTGTACCGGTACACCCCACAGGTGTGTCTGAGTGTACCGGTACACCCACAGGTGTGTGAGAGTGTACCGGTACACCCCACAGGTGTGTGTGAGTGTACCGGTACACCCCACAGGTGTGTGTGAGTGTACCGGTACACCCCACAGGTGTGTGTGAGTGTACCGGTACACCCCACAGGTGTGTGTGAGTGTACCGGTACACCCCACAGGTGTGTGTGAGTGTACCGGTACACCCCACAAGTGTGTGTGAGTGTACCGGCTCACTACACTCTTGAGATGTTAAGCCCCTCACCAGAATACAACCCCCAAGTGAGGCCAGAGCGGCATAATCCCGCCCAATAAATCAACAGCTGCAGTTTTTGTTGTACACTAAATAGTTTTTAGCTCTAAATTTTGTCTTGTGCTTCACTCCAGAAGCCAGAAACCCAAGAGTGAGCTGAAGACGCCAGCATCACCATCGTCGTCATCAGGGCACGGAGAGTGTACTGTTCCAGATGTGGCTGGACCACGTCTGTGTCCTTGTTTGGTGTACGTGTCCTTGTTTGGTGTACGTGTCCGTGTTTGTAGTTTGTCTCATTGGGTATCCGGGCTTGTTAGGCATCGTTAGTGATTGTTTAGTTAATGGCTAATTCTGCACACATCGTAACTTAGACAATATTTATATGTTTACAAACGGTAATGTATGTATGTATGTAATATATATATATATATATATTATATATATATATATATATATATATATATATATATATTATATATATATATATATATATATATATATAATATGCCCCTATATGTTAAAAAAATATATTTTAAATTCTCCTTTGAAAAATTATGCTAATGACGGAATAAATATTTAGTGGAGTTGGAGTTTGTTCTGCAATAGTAAACATTCTTGTCTTTTTTTTCATATGTTGAATTTGTTGATCTGTTTGCTTAGGTGAAAATGTTAGGAAATCTTAGTTTTGAAGGCAAGTGGCTAGTGTAGTATTTCTGCTGTCTTGTGAACAGTCTGTACATAGTGACGGTAGTGGAGGCACTCGAGGTGACGGGTCAGTCTGTACATTGTGACGGTAGTGGAGGCACTCGAGGTGACGGGTCATCTGTACATTGTGACGGTAGTGGAGGCACTCGAGGTGACGGGACAGTCTGTACATTGTGACGGTAGTGGAGGCACTCGAGGTGACGGGACAGTCTGTACATTGTGACGGTAGTGGAGGCACTCGAGGTGACGGGACAGTCTGTACATTGTGACGGTAGTGGAGGCACTCGAGGTGACGGGTCAGTCTGTACATAGTGACGGTAGTGGAGGCACTCGAGGTAAAGGGACAGTCTGTACATTGTGACGGTAGTGGAGGCAC
This sequence comes from Procambarus virginalis, assembly GCA_020271785.1. Lineage (NCBI taxonomy): Eukaryota > Metazoa > Arthropoda > Malacostraca > Decapoda > Cambaridae > Procambarus > Procambarus virginalis. The sequence goes on along the minus strand of WNGS01111181.1, from coordinate 13,954,926 downwards.
TCGAGGTGACGGGACAGTCTGTACATAGTGACGGTAGTGGAGGCACTCGAGGTGACGGGACAGTCTGTACATTGTGACGGTAGTGGAGGCACTCGAGGTGACGGGTCAGTCTGTACATTGTGACGGTAGTGGAGGCACTCGAGGTGAAGGGACAGTTTGTACATTGTGACGGTAGTGGAGGCACTCGAGGTTACGGGTCAGTCTGTACATAGTGACGGTAGTGGAGGCACTCGAGGTGACGGGACAGTCTGTACATTGTGACGGTAGTGGAGGCACTCGAGGTGACGGGTCAGTCTGTACATAGTGACGGTAGTGGAGGCACTCGAGGTGACGGGACAGTCTGTACATTGTGACGGTAGTGGAGGCACTCGAGGTGACGGGGCAGTCTGTACATAGTGACGGTAGTGGAGGCACTCGAGGTGACGGGGCAGTCTGTACATAGTGACGGTAGTGGAGGCACTCGAGGTGACGGGACAGTCTGTACATTGTGACGGTAGTGGAGGCACTCGAGGTGACGGGACAGTCTGTACATTGTGACGGTAGTGGAGGCACTCGAGGTGACGGGTCAGTCTGTACATAGTGACGGTAGTGGAGGCACTCGAGGTGACGGGTCAGTCTGTACATAGTGACGGTAGTGGAGGCACTCGAGGTAACGGGGCAGTCTGTACATAGTAATATCGAGGGTGACCCCTACAGCACGCTACATCAGTGGTGGTGCTGGCGTCAAGGGTGACCCTACAGCACGCTACATCAGTGGTGGTGCTGGCGTCAAGGGTGACCCTACAGCACGCTACATCAGTGGTGGTGCTGGCGTCAAGGGTGACCCTACAGCACGCTACATCAGTGGTGGTGCTGGCGTCAAGGGCGACCCTACAGCACGCTACATCAGTGGTCGTGGGTAAGGCTACATCACGCTGACTCCCCCAGGCTGTGGGAGTCCCCAGCATTGTCCTCTAACTCACACCAAGCTTACGTGTAGTCACACTGATATCGCTATTGCATGCAAAGCCTTAATTACTCCCTGACGTTTATAGAGAAAAATAAAGACTGAACAAGCGCTCTTAGTGAAGTAATTGAACTTTAAAACACGAAGTCAGTTACGGTCACGGGAATGGCAAGTCTACGGCGTTGTACTGCCACATTTAACTTAACCCATCTCCCCTCAAGTGACCACGCAAGGATGTGCGCCCCTTGATCGTGGCGCAGAAAAGACGAACCTGCGTTAATAAAGCGAGAGTCTGTAAGGTGTAGACTGGCGATTAATGGTGTGTAAAGTTTAATAAAGAAAACTTGGGTTTACTTAAAAGTGGTTGTAATTTTTTAGTCACTTTTAAGTCAACAATAACAATAAACAAACACAACCTCTGCACCAACAACATAAAAAAACAAATTCATCACTATAGTCTTTTCTTATCACATTTTACAATGGATGAGAAGTTTGTTCTTCAGGCAGTTGAAAACTTCTTTTGCGAGACCGACGACGAAAACCTAATAGTAACAATTATAAATAACTTGGTACACAGAATAAACATTTTAGAATATCTTGTGTACATTTCATCTCATATAAACATGACTCATAATGATGACAGACATTGCAGCCAAATTATCATGCAGCAAGGCTAAAGGTGAACTAGACTAATGTATCCCTATGACGGTTAACACAATATTGCTCCAGTCAGGTTTGATAGGACGGAAATCACTTGACTCCCTGAAAGCCTGAAAATACCACTGTAAAAAGTTATGATTTGTTTACATCTGACACCTGTGTATATGGGCAGCACAAAACGTGAGCAAGGCAGTACAACACAATGGTTGCCACGATCAGGATCGGCTGCCTTTCCCTGTGGCAGGTGGCTTCTAGGGACGAAGCTCCCAATCTTGAGCACTTGTGAGCAAGCAACCCGTTCTCAAACCAAGTTCATTCCATCCAGCGGTTGACTCGAAAGACGCATTCATCAATTTTAACATCCTGTTCATTCAAAATAGAAATTTTCTTAAATATAAATTAATAGTATTATACACTAGCATATTATGCATATTTTGGTATTGGTTAAGTTAAGTTAGGTATTTAGGTTCTGTTGGCGATTATTTGTATTTGTAATACGTGAGTGAAGCATTTACAGCGTTTTGTTTGAACAAAACTCGTAAGCGAAGCATTTGTTTCGGAAGTGTTCGGACGTCATCAGTTGTGAGTCGTGTGTAAACCGTTTTTTATTTATAAACAGAGGGGTTTGGTGGGTGGATGGAATGAAATTTGGCCTTTGTTTATGAGGATGGGCTGGAGCAAGAACTGGGTGGGTAGACGAGGAGTCACAATAACGTGGCTGAAGTATGTTGACCAGACCACACACTAGAAGGTGAAGGGACGACGACGTTTCGGTCCGTCCTGGATCATTTTCAAGTCGATTGATCATAGCATAGTAAGAACTCTGTTTAGTGTTTGCAGGTTACAAGCTCAATCGACTTGAGAATGGTCCAGGACGGACCGAAACGTCGTCGTCCCTTCACCTTCTAGTGTGTGGTCTGGTCAACTGGGTGGGTCATGATCTTTCGTTCTACATTGAGTATCCAGTCATTAGACCTCAGACCCGCCAGTATGAGGTACAGGAAGCTTTGTAATTACTTTATTCTTTCTCGTGTTCTTGAGGACATCCTCCTACTGCATGCAAAGTTTGCAAGTGCAGGCTACTGATCACATGCCTCTGTAGAATTAACCATCCTGTGAGATCGGAATTTCTTGCCTTACATAACAAGCTCTAAATTACTATGTAACCCCTTCATATGGCATAGGTAGCAGCACAAATGCAGATGTATTTAATTATGACAATACAAATGAAGGAGACTAGTTATTAATTAGGTACAGTAATTCCTAAGACATTAAGTAACACAACTTTCTAGTCGGTGTAGGAGTTCAAACGAATACCTTCCTAAGTGGTGTTTGAGACTGCCGTTTGCCACAACCAGAACGACCTATCCTACAATAGGATTTTTATTCGAGATGGCTATCACCCGGCACAGTACTTTCAGGCTGGGATAAACACCCGGCACAGTACTTTCAGCCTGGGATAAACACCCGGCACAGTATTTAAGTGTAGTATTTGGTGTTGCTACGGTGTAAACAGTTTTTTCTTGTGTAAAAAGTGGCTCATCCCGCGAGGCCGGACCCAACTCTCATGAGGCAAAAAATAGAAGNGATCTTTGTTTGGAGGACGGGCTGCTACATCACAACATGGCCAAAAAGCATTACAACCTAAGATTAAACTGAATCGTTTTGGGTTTCTGAGGCTTCATCTGAAGCCTAATCAGGGTTCAGACAATGCTCCCATACACTCTGGCTTAAAATCTATGAAGATTCCTAAGACTATAAGCTAGAGTGTATGGGGGCACTGTGTGAAACCCTGGTTAGGCTTCAGTGGAAGCCTCAGGAACCCTAGAGGATTCAGTTTAATCCCAGGTTGCAATGCTCTTTTAGCCATGTCGTGGTGTAGCGTTGCTTGGGGGTCCCCTGAGCATAGGTTCTAACCCTCCTTATCTCTCCTACTAATTTTCTGATTAATGCATCAAGTAAATATGATTTATTTATTTTAAATAACACCTGTTTCAGTGCCTGGTCAATTTTTGCTTATAGATGGCTGTAAATCTATAAAATAGGCTTCTCTGTGTATCATCTTCCCACACATATAACTTTTTCAGCAGAATTTTGTGAATATAAATAAATTTAGAAAGTTCATTTTAATAAATTAATAATCATATGTTACTCTTGTTGACTGACAAAGTACATTAATGGATGTTAAATCTCTTTACCTTATTTTCCCATAGCGAAAGATATTCAACAATGTTGTATCTGCAGCAGATATAAGTACTGTATAGTGCGTTTTGTTGGGTAATGGGTACAGTCATTTAAGCGTAGTCTCAAATAACCTCGTAGATACAGAAGGCAAAAAAAAAACATTTAGTTAAATGTATGTTTATGATTACAAAAATCAGTATCGTGCAGTGCTGTCTCCATTGCACAAAATATATTAACACATGAACTCACCTAATTTAGGCATGGGGCGGGTTGAGCTTCGACTCTTTCGTGTCTCATAAGAGGAAATACAGAGATAAAGTTGCTCTACACAAATGCTTCGCAACAAATACACAACTTAAATAAATATATATTTATTGTATATATATACCAAGAACTGTGTCTCAAGTATCATAAACCAATTTCTATAAATTTTTCATGTAGAAGAAATAAGCTTAACAAATCTCTTATGATACGTTCACATAAACTTAACGTTGATCACTTTCCTGTGACATTGTAGTGTAATGTTGGCTAGTTTGTGATGGAAGGACTTGTTTACAACTGATCTAAGGAAGTCATTCTCAAAGACACAGTTAACGCGCGCAAAGCCTCACGTGGTTCATTGATTCATGGTGTCTCCGTTGCTAGGCAACCCTGGGACGCTTAGCCTTGTTTCTCAGTATTTTAATATTGTTTAACCACTGTTTTCATCAAATTAACTATTGAATAGTCTTAAATGTATTATATTACTCATTATAAGGTCATTAGAATTCCATCAAAAGTGAGAGACTGAGAAAAAACTGTCAAATGATAAAAAAAATAATCAAACAGGGGGACGTCTGGCATCCGGGAGAGGTTGGTATTCTTCCTTGTGGTCAGTTACGAGCTGTCCACCAAGAGAATAAGACGGCGGAGCAGTTCATTGTCTGGCATGACACCTGGTCGGCCAGTTGGCAATCTGCGGGACGGAGTGGAGCAGTTTATGTGTCGGCGGCCAGTAGCCGCCACGGCTTCCACCCGGCCACTGTGTGTAAGGCCCTGCGGTCCTCAGCCTAGCCTCCAACCGCCCTCTCTCCATTTTTTCAGTTATACTCGTTTCCTGGTTCTTCAGATATTGCCCGCATGACACCCGCCGTGCTTGCTTGCCCTTGTAATGAAAGCACGTTACAGTTATCAAAATAACAAATATATAAAGCTGATTAGGTTGAAAATTAATGTTCTGCAGATATCTAAAAGCGTAGTACAATGTATAAAAATGTTACAGCACATTTATCGATGACAGCGCGTGAAAATATATCATTTTCAGATGGAAAATAATTATCCAAAGTCGCTGTAAAAGTTTACCCAGTGTTAAATCTAGTTGGAGAAGACTGCATAACTTCGGGTAGACTATTGTGTGCGTGCATGTCTTACTACACTACACCTTCATGCTACTATTGATCACCCAGGCGTCGGAAGCATTAGCACGAGATGTGTGAGCTGAACCATCAGGCAGCTGCCTCTGGGGACCTGCCACTAAGTTAACGAGTCCAGCCGCTCGTTGGTACCCGTGGAGTTGATAGTCAAGGCTACCACGACAATTCAGTCGTGTTCTTAACACCAACGTGAAGCAGATGTGTCATATTAGAAGCAAGTGGACGCATTAGATATATCGAGTAGAAATGCACTGTACATTGAGTGAATAGTCTCAAAGTTCGTTCTTCCGGAATTAGCACACTTAACATTTAGAAGAACAATTGAAAGATGACCTGACAGGCAGTTTGGGGTCAATGCTCCTCTGCTGCTGATGTATATACAGCCACTCAAAATCTTGGGCTGTGTAAAATACAAGCATGTGTCGAGAAACATAATTCAATTCGTATATTTACGAAATGCAAAACCATGTAAATATGATTCATTCACACGCAATAACAATTCCTCGGTAATTAATATGTACATGATAAAAAGTTCAGACGAGTTTATTCTATTTTTCAACTGCCGTCATAATAGTTAATATACATGTGTAATTAAAATCGAGGCAGCGTACCTGCAGTTTAAAAAGGATGCTGAGAGTTGAGTGGGTGCAGGGTGGGACTGGGTAGGCAGCAGGCGGTGTCAGTGACCCTCACGCGTCACCTGAGCGGCTGCCCTCTCACCTGCCTTCGCCTGCCTTCGCCTGCCTTCGCCTGCCTTCACCTGCCTTCACCTGCCTTCACTCATGACTAGGTAACACTGGTCCACGAGGGACGCTCTCTCCTCGTCTCTTCAATGCTCCAGCAAACGAAGGCAAGACAGAATCAGTCTGCCGCCAGGCTTCGGAAATATGAGGTAAATAAATATCTTATATTTTATTTTTTTGCATAGACAGTTATACAAGTGTATCACTTTCGTGTATAAATCAAATTCCAGTTCTTTTTTATATGATTAATTTGGTTCACTGTTGAATATTTAGTGTGGGAACTATTCACCTGCCAGTTCAGGTCCTTGACCCTTGCACTGATGCCTCATGTTTCAACAGAAAGATAACCCAGACAATAATTATTTGTTGTCCCTAGTAAGAATAGTATATTACAGTATTAAGCTAAATCTAACACTTTTTTTTACTTTGTTTCTACCAGTTACGCGATGATACGTCTAAGGCTATAAACATTTTGATTCTTGTGTAGTTTTTCCATGATTACATCCATAAATCGACTGTCGACGAATACATTAATTAAATATATTCCTTTTAAATAATTATCATATTAATTTTTAATGAACATCTCAACCTGACAATCATTTAATTTCATATAGACTTGCAATAATATTGTCAGACAATGAATAAAAAAAGATATTCAAAATACACCTGAAACAATTATTAGAAATTATAAACTCAAAAAAATGAAATACTCATTCGCTCATAATATCCCAGAGCTATATAATCGTAATGGCTTGGCGCTTTCCCTTGGTAATTCCCTCCTCTCATCATATAACTGGCAACAGAACTACAGTACAACTTCAGTACATGGCGTTGCTTCTCTTCCATAAAGTGCTTCTCCTAAACTCTCACACTGTCTGCTAATACCTTCGCTCCCTCTTTCACTAGCCCGTCCTCTATAATTGTTGTAACACAGAAAATGATGTACTAAATTGTCCGAGCCTAATCTAACCTAAACGATGAACCCACACATCGAAAAAGTGAATGTGAGCCGCTGCGATTTATAGTACATTATATTTTGTCCGTTGGGGATTTTGATGTACAGTCGTGATCCTCTACCATATCCCAGCCCACAACTAATGACGTTTACTGACGACCCCTATTCGTCAGTAAACGTCATTAGGAACAGGAATTCGAAATGCTTAATCCGCGTATTTAAAATACAAATAATCGCTAACAGAACCAAAACACCTAACCTAACCTACTCCTAATTATACAAAGAGCTGTAATATACAATAATATTAATTTATATACAATCAACTTACTTTTCATGCACTGTTCAAATTGATGAATGCATCTAGGTAAGTTGGCCTGAGGCTAACCTATACCTATTATAGGTATAGATTAAGTAATAATTGTAATTACGAAGCAATAAGATGCTTATCTTAACATACTAATAAGGTTAGGTAAGGTCGGTGTTTTCTATGAAGCTTTTCAAGGTAAACTATTATGTTTAGTATATCACCTATGCACGTATTTAATAAGTCAATATTGACTATACGAATTTGCGAGGACGGGTTGCAACACTACCGTTCACCATAACCTATGCTCACTCCTCAGTCATAGGCTATTGTTTACTTTTCAACTTTCCGTGACAATTTCATACCGGCAGAAAATATATTTAGTTTTTAATCCTTTTCTCTCAGGTTAGGTATTTCGATTCTTGAAAAGAGAGAGGCGCTATTGATATATAAATATCCAGATACTGTTTTTATCTAAATACCAAAGTGCTGATATACAAGTTCCAATGTGTTAATGATATAACCAGTTCGTCCTCTGTAGCATTCCCAACGTCACTAATATTGTCCTAAATTGCTCTATATTTTAGTAAGCGAGTAGTAAATGACATTAGAGTTCTGAGGTGCTATTAATATTTAATGCCTTTTATCCAATGCCTCAGTCATTATAATATGCTGTCAATGTTGATGTATTATAAATTTATTTAATATTTATTGCATCCCTGGATTGTCTGCTGTATAATCTGTAAGTGGTCATTGGTAAACATTTTTAAATACTGCCTGTTTTTCCGTTTTATAAATAATTGAAAGCTTAATGGTATGTATAATTTTAGGCCTCCAGCTTGCCAGTATGGGTGTTCATACTGCATATGAACAGTTCAATGCCTATTCTGAATAAATTAATATAAATTAACACTAACTTTTCTTGGTGTGTCGTTTATTCATTAACTATTACTTCTGGGCGAATGTCTTATTGAGCCTTGTTTGTTTTCGCTTTTTCTTGCAGACATTGAGTCCTTTGTGATCTTATAACTAAAACTTTTGATATATATATATATATATATATATATATATATATATATATATATATATATATATATATATATATATATATATATATATCCCCAGGGACCTATAGCCTCAGAGGAGGGAATAGGAGCATTCATATTATCCAATGATAAACCTGAATGGTACACAGGCCGCATTTTAAATACTGTATTCGAAAATTCAAAGCGCTTTTGAAATTTTCACGTATATGCATATTAAGTATATATGAGTTTTATAGTTTTAGACGTTAATGACAGCTGTGGAAGAAACGTATCCTCATTAGACAGGTGCTAAGCATGTCGTCGCGAGACCTGTGACATCTGTGCCACAGCGACCGATACAAAGTCTGTTACACCTGCACCACATCACATTGAGCGTGTTCATGGTGGAGCTTTTCTCTCCCCCAGAACGACAAGGCTCTCGCCCTGAACGTGAGCGGCGGCCGGGTGTTCAAGACATGGGAGCGTCAGCGGCCACGTCCTCCCCTCCACCTGTACGCCAGCAACAAGCTCAACACCGCCAGCAGCTGCGGCAGCAGCGGTAGCAGCAGCGGCGGCGGTGGCAAGTCGGCCTACCAGCAGGGTCCAGTGACCGCGCCCCACCATGACCTGCAGATGACCCCCCTCACCGTGCCCCTGCTACCTCACGTGCCCCCGAGACCCATCCTCACCCAGCGCACGCCCCCTCCTCTCAGGTCATTATCAATATTATCGTCTAGTAGTAACTGGAGTTCTGTATCTTCACATGTTTTATGCCTAAGGCTTGTGCAACACCTGTATATTCCCCAAAGTATGTGTTAATTATATAATCGGTCAATTACTAAATCATAAACAGTAAATTTTTGTGTAGTTAATTGAAGGGGTTTTACCATCCAGGTCGTCACGGGTGTACTCTGGGCGACGACCCTCCCCAGGTCGTCCGTACGCCCACGCAAACGGCCAGGTGCAGATCGCCGCCCAGATACAGCTACTCAGACCCAACAACACGCCCGTATCTGTTGAAAAGGTTGACCTCGACAGGTAAGTTCCACCACACCCGGTTCCAGTTCTTTTCTCGATGCAACTCCCAGTCACTTAACTCCCTAACTCCCAGTCCGCCTAATAACTCCGTCATTCCCATCATTAACATTCTCTCTATTTTTCACGGCATACAGTTTAATTTTACAAAGAAAAATTATGTATAGTTCTTTTCGTCTTGCTTTAATTTACTCCAAAATTCATACAAGAGAAACTAATGGAAAAAAATATCAAATATGTATATAACTTGCGTACTGTGCGACCTGCCTGCCACTACAGGCAGACGACCTGTTAACATGGCATAAAATATTAGAAAATGACATCCATAAATATAGACGATATCAATGTTAAGAAACACCCGAGTTGCAGACACAAGTTTTTCTAAACTGAGACTAGTGTGTAAATATTAATATTCACTAGTATGGAACATTACATATAAATGTGCCCTAATAAACACTGGGATTCAAGACTGGAAATTCTAAGACCTGCTAATTCTGAACCTAGATAGTAAATATGCTGTATAAAATGATGGCTGGGTAAATTCAGCATAACAAATCCATATGCCAGCTTCCTGTCAAGAGTTTAATGTGAGTATTGGTGAGTCAAACTCTCAGCTCTTCTATTGTAGAGATTCCTCCAGGAACTGCGATAGTGCTGGCTTGAATACCTCAATTCATGTTATCCAAACTTTCCTCAATATCACCGGTGCTTGATTCCAAGAGGAGATTGCACTTCTTGATCCTTCGTGGGTTGTGGGGAATTGAATTCTCCTCCTTGCATTTTCATACAGTTACGTGGCTTTTCCCTCCACGAATATACGGCTGTCACCATCAGTTTTCTTGACTTGAGAATGGTCTAGGACGGACAGAAACGTCGTCGTCCCTTCACTTTCTGTGTGTGGTCTGGTCAACATCAGTGTTTCTTGACTTCTTATCTCGAAGAAAGTTCTGAGGCTGCAAAGGTTTTCTTCAAATACCTGTATCCTCTATGATTTTACAACACAGATCAGCCTGCGCAAACTGGGAGATCCGTCTTTTAAAATGCAATAACTCGACTTTCAAGACTCCAAGCGCTGGAATGAATGTCTTTGTCCATAGGAAGCCATTCTCGCTCACTAGTGGAAAACCCGTCTCTCGTTTATTGATTCTGGAACCTTATCTTAAATATCATGTTCAATAAAATTTGGTCATGTGATTACTCACATGTGATTCATTAAGATAATCATGTGACTAAATATTTGTAATAATTTAGATTTTTAAGACATTATAATTGTGCAATTTGTATTAGTTTCTTATGCTGCGCTCATTCAGTTCATGTTCGGCAAGGTCAAACTCTCAACTATCTGAATAGCAGTTGTCAGCTGTGATGCATATCTGACAGCTGTGATGGACACCTGACAGCTGTGAGGCCTGACTGGCACACACGCACTGTTTCCTGCCCCGTGTTTCAATACCTGTATAATCATAGATTTTTCCTAGTGGCATATTGTGGGAGAATTAATTAATTGTGCCATATTCATCTATTTCAGTATATTTCTATGGGATATATATTTTGGGGAAGCCTGTTATCTGTTGAACAAATTCAACAGATAACGTGTTCTGTTATCTGTTACCCTTCTCCGCCTCGTCCTCCGTTGATGTGCATACAGTGAGAGTTTGTGGCTGGGAATAAAAGGCGTTTACTGTAGTATAGAATATATCAACTATAGTCTTCTCTGAACAGCTGTTTGTTTCTTGTTTGTAGCCATTTATTCTATTTATGTAAAACATGTGCACTGTGTACATGTCTAAAGCAGGACGAGGAGGACAGTTGGGAGACGAGTAAACAGGAGGAGAAGTACAGTAAGGGGACGAGTAGTGAACAGGAGGAGAAGTACAGTAAAGGGACGAGTAGTGAACAGGAGGAGAAGTACAGTAAGGGGACGAGTAGTGAACAGGAGGAGAAGTACAGTAAGGGGACGAGTAGTGAACAGGAGGAGAAGTACAGTAAGGGGACGAGTAGAGAACAGATATAATGACGAAAAGTAGTAAGGGGGAGGAAAAGAGACAGGGAAGGGGAGCGATAGGAAGCAGTAGGGGAGCAAGAAGGCACATGTGAAGCAGTAACTGAGTAAGAGAGAGCCTTATAGGAGGCCAGGGCAAGGTAAGCGAGGCTGGAAAGCTCCTGGAAGCCTTATTTTATTTAAACCAAAAATGGCAAGCCAAATTATACATTGCGAAATTGTTGACCAGATCCAATGGAAAAGAATTGGCTAATTTAGTGAAAATGTTGAAGTAATTTAAGGAGGATATGATATAATTACTGGTATGGCGTAGTTGATTCAAGTTGATGTTACAAGTAATTTAGTGGAACGTTTACAGTAACTCTGGGGGGAATTGTTGAGTTAATTACCGCCGCCTCCATATCTAGCCCAGGAATTCCTTACACAAAATAAATGGTTTGGCTAATTCACGGGAGTAATTAAGCTGATTGAGGGCAGTTGTTAAAGTAATTGAGGAGAAAATTAGTGTATATTAGAATGACAGTAGAGACTTTGGGAGGTCGGTGTTGAAGCTCAGGTCAGCGGAGGTCACTGAGAAGCTCGGGTCAGCGGAGGTCACCGACCCTCCATTAAAATGTTCACTTTAATTCTCACAAGAATTAATTAGTTTTAGTATATAAAGACAAGTGGAAGGGACAGATAAGGAAGCTGGACATGGCAGCAAAGGGAGAAATAAAACGATAGTATCGAAAAGCTAAACCCTCAGACTCGTTTCCGGAAGGTCTCGATCCCAGACGTGTCCTCTCAGGGATCCCTGAGGTTGTTTGCCTCAGCAAGTGGGCCCCAGGGTAGGCCTGTCTCAGGCAGTGACAGTCCCAACGTTCTCATCTCAAGGTCAAGAGCTGCGAGGTTGTGAAGTTGCATTATTTGAGTAGTGTGAGTGGTGGTGTTGACACCGTCAGTGTCACCCCTGGAGAGTGTCACCCGGTGAGTGGTGGTGTTGACACCGTCAGTGTCACCCCTGGAGAGTGGGACTGGTGGTGTGACACCGTCAGTGTCACCCCTGGAGAGTGTTGACACTGGTGAGTGGTAGAGGGACAGACCCGACGGTCGATGCCTGGAGGATGTTCTGTGATGCACAAGTTTCTGGGTCAGCGTGAGTTGCCACTTTACGCTTTAAGTCTCAGAGTCGTGGCTGCAGTCGTTTTGCCGCAGTTCCCCCTGTAAAGTTCCCAGCACCGCACTCGCTGCCAACTGTGGCTTCCGTAATTATAACTTTTATGTAAAACATTTGCCTTTTTTTCTTGAAATAGAAGAAAACATTGTAAAACAAATATTGTGCTTTCGTATGCTTGTCTGAAATTGCTTTGTATGTATATGTGAATATAATTATACACTCAAATTCTAAACATTTGTGTTAAATGTCACCTCAGTATATTTGAGGAATGTCTATACATGTTTATACATCTCTATAGATGTCTATACATGTTTACACAGTAATCAAGATTTACCTATATCTACACCACATATAATATAATTATTTATGAAAATACCAGGGTAGTGTGTGGCGGGTGGTGGTGTGGTGGTAGTGGGGTGGTAGTGGTGTGGTGGTAGTGGCGGGTGGTGTGGTGGTAGTGGGTCCCGGGTCCCGGGTCGGAAGTGACAGCATGGGTCACAGAGGTGAGCAGGAGGAAGTGCGTGTCTCTTGCCAATTAGACCAAGTCTGTGTGCGTTTGTTCTTTGTGTGTGCACGCGCGTGTGTGCGTGCGCGTGTGTGTACTCGCCTAGCTATGTTAAGCTGGGCTCCCGCTCCTAATCCCGTCTCGTAGATTCTGACTGACTGACGAAGGAAGTCGTTGTCGTATCTATTCGTAAATTTGTCTCTCTGCTTCCTTATTTTCCACTAGTTATATTAAAAAGTTATTTCTAATATATCTGAATTATGTATATATTGATTTCCATGTATGCTTTCTAGTCTGGAAATTTTCATGTAAGTAATGCCCTTAAGCACCTTATTAACACCCATTAGTATTTTCTAAGTCGTAATCATGTCTCTTCTTACCCTGCGTTTTTTGATGGTCCAGAGATAATGACTTTGTGCTTGGATAAGGGGAAGGGGGAGAGAACCCATGTTGTAGAGCTTACTGAAGTATTGGTCTTACTGGTGGACAACTTGATGAATGTCTCGTTTATAATCAGACTAATACACGGTACGGCATACACACAAGTGTGTATGCCGTACGTATACACATCATTGTATTGTAATACCGTAGCCAGAGATGCACATTAAGAGTTGAATTTTCGTGAAAAATTATTTTCTCAAGATTTTAGCTTGTGGATTGATTGACATATTTAATGAACAAACGTTCTTTTTTTGTCTTTGGTTTTAATTAATCATGTAGTTAGAATTAGCTAGGAACATCCGTCGTAGTGATAATCGTGTCATTTACAAAATATTCCCTATAAAATTGTCATAAAAATTACGAAATTCTACTTGTGGGTGAAGTAACTGCCCGTGACGCTCCACGCGGGTGAGTGGATAGTGTATGGCAGACCTGGAGCTCTTGCCCATGTCTCCATCACCACGGAGGAGGAGGAGGAGGCTGTACCCATCACCGGCACCGCTGCCCCTCCAACACCGGGAGGCCATCACCACGGAGGAGGAGGAGGCTGTACCCACCACCGGCACCGCTGCCCCTCCATCACCGGGAGGCTCCTGGCTGACCCACTTCCCCACTAGTCGCCTCCCGTCGTCACGCCACCCTAGCGCTGTTTACCAGCTGGCAACGTGACGCTGAGGGACCACCGTCATCTCTTGATAAGATCCCGGCGTGGTGGGTCGCCTGGCCTGACTGTGCTCGCTCACACCGGCACGGCATCACTCTAATTTGTTCGTTTAAAATATTAGTATTAAAACCACAGCAGCGGCATCAATAAAATGAGAGAGATTACATGAAAGATGACGTGTCAGCGACGAGACGAGAGACTGGTGGCCTACATGATATACATATTCACTCTGATTCCTCCCCCCCCTCCAGTCACGCACACCCGTGCGCGGACACGGACACACGGACACTCACTCACTCACTCACTCACTCACTCACTCACTCACTCACTCACTCACTCACTCACTCACTCACTCACTCACTCACTCACTCACTCACTCACTCACTCACTCACTCACTCAGAGGCAGGACCAAGGACACCAGTTGATTGACAGTTGAGAGGCGGGACCAAAAAACAGACCTCAACCCCCGCAAGCACAAATAGGCGAGTACAATTAGGTATGTACACACACACACACACACACACACACACACACACACACACACACACACACACACACACACACACACACACACACATTTTGTGTATTAGTGTCGACTAGACAGACTGCAAGCCTGGAGTTTACCTGTGGTCAGCTTGGCGATCAAGTGTTGACAGAGGCATCGTGTGTGTGTCTTCTAAACTAAGGTACCATGACTGTAAATATTTACACATCAAACTTTTAAGTTATCAACATTGTATTGTAAAAGGCTTCGCTGTCAATTCCGTTCTTTTCCTCAATTATGTAAAACCATGAGTTATATTTAATCAGCTTTAAATGGCGTCTTCAGAAGTCAAAGTTTTCTTAATTTTTTTAATGTAGATGTTAGGGGTCCTGCGCAATTTAATGCAGATTCTTCGTTGTTTTCAAATAGTTTCTCTAATTTTAAACCATCATTGTACATTATGTTTTTGCACCGTTTCAATACTTTTTATACCGTTTATTCATTTTAAATACTTGTATTAAATAACTTCTAAATATTTGTTTTATAAAGTTTAATTCAGTCTGAATAAACTGAGCTGCCGTTTACCGTCGGTAAAATTGTTCCTGTTGATGTGATGAGCGAGCCTTGCTGGTCGGGTACCATAGGCGCTCACATTCATCACATCTTTGATGATCAAATGTTTCCTATAGGAAGTAGTTTATATGCTGTTGTGGACCTTGGCTCCTTGTTAAATCAACTCGGTCTCTTTTTGAAGAATTGGGGTTAATTTCTTCTGTCTCTCCAGTCTGCTCTAGACTAGTCCTCTCATCTCCGGGACTAGTCTTGTGTTAGTCCTATGAATTTTCTTAACCTGTCCTGAGTTTGTTCTGAGATGATCTCAAGTTAGAAGATCCACTTCTTCTAGTTCCCGAGTCCTAATATATTATTTACCTGTTATTTGGACGCCACTGAAAATATGCTGTTAGTGTCTTCTGTGATATGCTTGGAGTTCTGCTTACTCTTAGGTCAATTTTTTTCTGACACAGGGAGACACTGCCCCTTCACTGTGTATTATTCCTAGAGTCGTCTTTCTCCTGTTCCTATACTTATTGCCCAGAATTATCTTAAGTTTTTGAAATATAAGCGCCATTTGTTAGCCCAGTTCGGCTGATTGTGCAAATCTTCTTACAGCATTGTAAAAGTATAACTCTAATCCTTTTCATTTTGCATCAGTCGCAAACATCAGTACGAAGGCGTCTTTCTTTATCTTATTTTCAACCCAACTTGGAATACTGCTCCTGTGTCGGGGGAGGAAAGCACGTCCCCGTGCGTGTTCCGGGGACCTGGGGGGGGGGGGGGGGAGGCCACAGTCCTGACTGACCAAGCTATACAAAAATTAATTACGTGGCTGGAGGAAGGACGAATATTTATGTTGTACAGATATAACTCAGACTTTGCGGTGCTATTTTAATATGCTTGAAGTTTTATGGTGTTTTTGGTCTGTACCTCATAACCAAAAGTAATTAATATCTTCTGCAATATAAGGTAATAAACGATGCATGTGATGCTGTTGGATTAACTTGTGAGAATTCAAGCTCAAATTCCCCATCGTTTCTTTTGATGGTTGTATGACACCCTGGTAAGTTATTCGTCCAGTAAAAGAAATGTAACAACTTTAAATGATCGTGAACTTGTCTCGGTGTGCCATATTTATATATTTACAACTTATGATTTACCGGGGGCAAAAATCGGTCAAGTGTAAAATTAAGGAGTGTGTTCTGAGCGGGAGTAGTTGTGTTTAACTAGTAGAGGATGAATGTATTTTCTTCCTTACTCTGGTGAATGAATCTGAAAGCAGGAGAGGAACATGAACAGCTCACTAGAAGTGCTTGGGGGTAAGGTCTAGATGAAATCAGTTCATCATATTTGTGTCAATAACAATTGACGGGAAACATAGTAGAGGGAAGTACTGGTCTTCATGCTTACCTGTGGCATATTTACACTATTTCTAACTTTCCCTCCACATATTTCCCTTCGAACTGATGACTTCCGTCACAATACAGATTTAAAATGGTGGTAACAGTCATGGTAATTGTTGTTGTTTGGGATGCAGTATTATATTATTCAGTGTATAATAGGGAAAGGTAATATTTTTCAGTATAGACATGTGTGATAGGTTTGAGTAAGTGTTGTGTGGTCCCCAGGCGTGGTCTGACCTCGTGGCCGGTGGTGGGAAGTGGAGAGGAGCCTGTGCGTCTCTTGTCTCTCCAGCACAACCTCCTCACTCGCGTCGACCCGCCCTCGCCCTCGCCCTCCCTCCTCCTCCTCGACCTCTACCACAACCACCTGCACAACCTGCACGGACTCCACGCCTTCCCCAACCTCAGAGTCCTCATGCTCGCCAAGAACCGGTAAGGATGTTTCTTGAAGTAACTTCAGTGTATGAGTAAATTGTAAACGATATAGCTTTAAAATAAGTTTTTTTTAGGACTAATTTATATAAATATAACCGACACAGTCTGCACAACGTGCAGACTGTGTCGGTTATATTTATATAAATTAGTCCTAAAAAAAACTTATTTTAAAGCTATATCGTTTACAATTTACTCATACACTGAAGTTACTTCAAGAAACATCCTTACCGGTTCTTGGCGAGCATGAGGACTCTGAGGTTGGGGAAGGCGTGGAGTCCGTGCAGGTTGTGCAGGTGGTTGTGGTAGAGGTCGAGGAGGAGGAGGGAGGGCGAGGGCGAGGGCGGGTCGACGCGAGTGAGGAGGTTGTGCTGGAGAGACAAGAGACGCACAGGCTCCTCTCCACTTCCCACCACCGGCCACGAGGTCAGACCACGCCTGGGGACCACACAACACTTACTCAAACCTATCACACATGTCTATACTGAAAAATATTACCTTTCCCTATTATACACTGAATAATATAATACTGCATCCCAAACAACAACAATTACCATGACTGTTACCACCATTTTAAATCTGTATTGTGACGGAAGTCATCAGTTCGAAGGGAAATATGTGGAGGGAAAGTTAGAAATAGTGTAAATATGCCACAGGTAAGCATGAAGACCAGTACTTCCCTCTACTATGTTTCCCGTCAATTGTTATTGACACAAATATGATGAACTGATTTCATCTAGACCTTACCCCCAAGCACTTCTAGTGAGCTGTTCATGTTCCTCTCCTGCTTTCAGATTCATTCACCAGAGTAAGGAAGAAAATACATTCATCCTCTACTAGTTAAACACAACTACTCCCGCTCAGAACACACTCCTTAATTTTACACTTGACCGATTTTTGCCCCCGGTAAATCATAAGTTGTAAATATATAAATATGGCACACCGAGACAAGTTCACGATCATTTAAAGTTGTTACATTTCTTTTACTGGACGAATAACTTACCAGGGTGTCATACAACCATCAAAAGAAACGATGGGGAATTTGAGCTTGAATTCTCACAAGTTAATCCAACAGCATCACATGCATCGTTTATTACCTTATATTGCAGAAGATATTAATTACTTTTGGTTATGAGGTACAGACCAAAAACACCATAAAACTTCAAGCATATTAAAATAGCACCGCAAAGTCTGAGTTATATCTGTACAACATAAATATTCGTCCTTCCTCCAGCCACGTAATTAATTTTTGTATAGCTTGGTCAGTCAGGACTGTGGCCTCCCCCCCCCCCCCCCCAGGTCCCCGGAACACGCACGGGGACGTGCTTTCCTCCCCCGACACAGGAGCAGTATTCCAAGTTGGGTTGAAAATAAGATAAAGAAAGACGCCTTCGTACTGATGTTTGCGACTGATGCAAAATGAAAAGGATTAGAGTTATACTTTTACAATGCTGTAAGAAGATTTGCACAATCAGCCGAACTGGGCTAACAAATGGCGCTTATATTTCAAAAACTTAAGATAATTCTGGGCAATAAGTATAGGAACAGGAGAAAGACGACTCTAGGAATAATACACAGTGAAGGGGCAGTGTCTCCCTGTGTCAGAAAAAAATTGACCTAAGAGTAAGCAGAACTCCAAGCATATCACAGAAGACACTAACAGCATATTTTCAGTGGCGTCCAAATAACAGGTAAATAATATATTAGGACTCGGGAACTAGAAGAAGTGGATCTTCTAACTTGAGATCATCTCAGAACAAACTCAGGACAGGTTAAGAAAATTCATAGGACTAACACAAGACTAGTCCCGGAGATGAGAGGACTAGTCTAGAGCAGACTGGAGAGACAGAAGAAATTAACCCCAATTCTTCAAAAAGAGACCGAGTTGATTTAACAAGGAGCCAAGGTCCACAACAGCATATAAACTACTTCCTATAGGAAACATTTGATCATCAAAGATGTGATGAATGTGAGCGCCTATGGTACCCGACCAGCAAGGCTCGCTCATCACATCAACAGGAACAATTTTACCGACGGTAAACGGCAGCTCAGTTTATTCAGACTGAATTAAACTTTATAAAACAAATATTTAGAAGTTATTTAATACAAGTATTTAAAATGAATAAACGGTATAAAAAGTATTGAAACGGTGCAAAAACATAATGTACAATGATGGTTTAAAATTAGAGAAACTATTTGAAAACAACGAAGAATCTGCATTAAATTGCGCAGGACCCCTAACATCTACATTAAAAAAAATTAAGAAAACTTTGACTTCTGAAGACGCCATTTAAAGCTGATTAAATATAACTCATGGTTTTACATAATTGAGGAAAAGAACGGAATTGACAGCGAAGCCTTTTACAATACAATGTTGATAACTTAAAAGTTTGATGTGTAAATATTTACAGTCATGGTACCTTAGTTTAGAAGACACACACACGATGCCTCTGTCAACACTTGATCGCCAAGCTGACCACAGGTAAACTCCAGGCTTGCAGTCTGTCTAGTCGACACTAATACACAAAATGTGTGTGTGTGTGTGTGTGTGTGTGTGTGTGTGTGTGTGTGTGTGTGTGTGTGTGTGTGTGTGTGTGTGTGTACATACCTAATTGTACTCGCCTATTTGTGCTTGCGGGGGTTGAGGTCTGTTTTTTGGTCCCGCCTCTC
This sequence comes from Procambarus virginalis, assembly GCA_020271785.1. Lineage (NCBI taxonomy): Eukaryota > Metazoa > Arthropoda > Malacostraca > Decapoda > Cambaridae > Procambarus > Procambarus virginalis. The sequence goes on along the minus strand of WNGS01111181.1, from coordinate 13,935,349 downwards.
AACTGTCAATCAACTGGTGTCCTTGGTCCTGCCTCTGAGTGAGTGAGTGAGTGAGTGAGTGAGTGAGTGAGTGAGTGAGTGAGTGAGTGAGTGAGTGAGTGAGTGAGTGAGTGAGTGAGTGAGTGAGTGAGTGAGTGAGTGAGTGAGTGTCCGTGTGTCCGTGTCCGCGCACGGGTGTGCGTGACTGGAGGGGGGGGAGGAATCAGAGTGAATATGTATATCATGTAGGCCACCAGTCTCTCGTCTCGTCGCTGACACGTCATCTTTCATGTAATCTCTCTCATTTTATTGATGCCGCTGCTGTGGTTTTAATACTAATATTTTAAACGAACAAATTAGAGTGATGCCGTGCCGGTGTGAGCGAGCACAGTCAGGCCAGGCGACCCACCACGCCGGGATCTTATCAAGAGATGACGGTGGTCCCTCAGCGTCACGTTGCCAGCTGGTAAACAGCGCTAGGGTGGCGTGACGACGGGAGGCGACTAGTGGGGAAGTGGGTCAGCCAGGAGCCTCCCGGTGATGGAGGGGCAGCGGTGCCGGTGGTGGGTACAGCCTCCTCCTCCTCCGTGGTGATGGCCTCCCGGTGTTGGAGGGGCAGCGGTGCCGGTGATGGGTACAGCCTCCTCCTCCTCCTCCGTGGTGATGGAGACATGGGCAAGAGCTCCAGGTCTGCCATACACTATCCACTCACCCGCGTGGAGCGTCACGGGCAGTTACTTCACCCACAAGTAGAATTTCGTAATTTTTATGACAATTTTATAGGGAATATTTTGTAAATGACACGATTATCACTACGACGGATGTTCCTAGCTAATTCTAACTACATGATTAATTAAAACCAAAGACAAAAAAGAACGTTTGTTCATTAAATATGTCAATCAATCCACAAGCTAAAATCTTGAGAAAATAATTTTTCACGAAAATTCAACTCTTAATGTGCATCTCTGGCTACGGTATTACAATACAATGATGTGTATACGTACGGCATACACACTTGTGTGTATGCCGTACCGTGTATTAGTCTGATTATAAACGAGACATTCATCAAGTTGTCCACCAGTAAGACCAATACTTCAGTAAGCTCTACAACATGGGTTCTCTCCCCCTTCCCCTTATCCAAGCACAAAGTCATTATCTCGGACCATCAAAAAACGCAGGGTAAGAAGAGACATGATTACGACTTAGAAAATACTAAGGGGTGTTAATAAGGTGCTTAAGGGCATTACTTACATGAAAATTTCAGACTAGAAAGCATACATGGAAATCAATATTACATAATTCAGATATATTAGAAATAACTTTTTAATATAA
>WNGS01111181.1:13923578-13933938 GCA_020271785.1 Procambarus virginalis | reverse complement strand
AAAAAAACATTTAAATTTATCCTATTACAATCCACTTGTGTTGCAAGTGATCTGGATTACCTCCCAAACTAAGTCGCCCATATACATGTATATTAAAAAAGTCAGGAGACATATCATAACCCTGTCTTATGCCTACCCTTAACACTAAAACCCTGTCCTAATTTCGTTCAGCTCTCACAGATGTTCTGTTATTCACATACAAGGTTTTTTACAGCTGTTAATAAGCTCCCTTTGTGTCCGTAAAGTTTTAAAACCTCCCCCAATGTTTCACGATGTACCCAATTGTTAAATTTTTCTAAATCCATATAGTCAATATACAACTTTCTCTCCTTTGCTAGAAACATTTTAAAAAACATTCTCGTGGAAAAAATCTTATCTGTACAGCCCCTTCATTTCCTAAACCCCACTCTTTCTTCCCTATCCTACGTTGTCTCTCACTTTCTCAATTCGCACCCTTAATACACTTACCCTGGGATGCTAAGTAAACTAATCCTTCGACAATTTACACAACCTTGTCCATTTTTCTTTATATACAAGTGCAGTACTACAGTGGGCTTTGTCCAATCACCGGCACCTCACCCTCCTGCCACTGTCTGACATACATTTAACATGTTCACTATCACTTCACATCCCATCTATAAACAGATTTAGACCAGAATTTGTTCACATTAGGGTAATTCACTCTGAGTTTTGACACTGCGGCTGATATTTATAGTTGGGGGGGGGGGGAGGAATGCAATTTATTATTATTTTTGTTTTTTTGCTTCAAAAGTCTTGTGTGTCATGATTATACTGGAATGTGAGACTGGGGATACCTTCCTGAATTATCCTAGTGCAGTCAAACCATATATACTGTACAAAAATTTCAATTGCCTATCAAAATAAACTTTCAAACTTAAATGATAGTTACCAAATTAATACTTTTCTTTTCAGAATGGCTTAAGAAAATCTTTAGTAACCTTCATTATCGAATAGTTCTAGTAAATGAAAGAGACTTAATTCGCTGTGATATTTCTGCATATACTCCAGTGGAAGTGGAGCATGCTAACACCTCTTGTGCATTCCTTGCGATCCCGGATGAAAGTGTGCGAATTGGACACATTGCATTACACCAGAGAAGTAAGACCTAGTTTGGATATTATACAACTTCTAAGAATATTTTAAGCCTGGTCTTTTTTCAAGTATCCAGGTTAATAGTATAGTACACTTTGAGCTCTTCCACTCAGATGCTCACTAAGGCAAGCTGCCGGTCTCATTGTACTAGATCATGATATAGTACATTCTGCACCAGTGCATCAAGGCTCTTTTTAATGGCTTGTTGGGTCATGCTAGTTCTAGGGAGCACGGGCATTTAAATGCATGCAATTTTTATTTTTGGATGATATATTTGCATCATTGGGGTGTAACAACTTTGTTTTCTTTAATTTCCCCTTCACCCACCTCCCAGTTACCTCGTGTTGTATTTTCCATCACTTCTCTGTTTTTGCTGATTTTCAGTCCAAAGAATACTTACTCAGATTATATTTTCAGGTTGTGTGCAGCATTTTCCGGCAGTGACAATGAACACTCTACTTTGGGTTAAGAAAATAAACACTGTTAAGTATGCTGAAGAAGTGCTGTTGACACCCAGCAAAGTTCTATCTGAAAAAGAGCATGTTTTTGTGGAACGGCAATTGAAGTTTTTATTATTTGAAAATTTTCCTTTGGGTGCACCATTTACTTTAAACATAGGAAGTAAAATTTATCTGCCATTGAATAGCACAGAGATTTCATTCATCGTTAGTGATTATAAACCATGTAAGAAAACTACAGACGGTACCATGCATGATGAAAATTTAATTAATGAAATGCAGAATTTAAGCATGACCAGCAAGGATGATTATTCATTGAATGAAAGTACCAGTAGTGTTCCTTCTCAACTGTTGACACTGGATAAGTGGGAATGCTCTGAAACATCTTTAAGAGACAGCTCCTTGAGATCTCACATTGCAAAATCAGATTCAAGTGGTGCTTTACTGACAGTTGATGAGATTCGGACAGGAGAATTTATGGATGAGAGTGATTTGGGCTCCAGTGTGGTAACATCAACACCAAAGAAATTTATTGGTATTGAAGAGAGCTTGCACAGATCACTTCTTATATCAAAAATACATAGTAAAGAAAGATCCATCTCTGGTAAAAATAAGTCTAAAATTAAAGGATGTATTCAATCTCAACAAAGCTGCAACTGGATTAGAATTGGAAAAGAAACTAAGTTTAGAATGCAACAGTTTTGTAAAATTAGTGATGAGTCTGCTCCTGAAGTTAAGGGATCGACACAGAGATATTGCAGGAACATTGCATATATTTCACTTGTGAAAATAATGCAAGCAAAACTCCAAGATATAAGCTTCAGAGGTAAATAATTTTGTCACTTTTTGTCCATAAAGGTAAACGTGTTTCTGAGCAAGGTTACCCTCGATTACTCCCCAAGGACACTGCTCGCACACTAAGCTCTAGTACATGTATGCCCCACTGTTATGGAGAACATTTCAAATGAACTTGCCACATAGTTGGGGAAGAAAAATTGAGAACAAATAACTTGATCTTCCAAACAAGGAATATCACTTGGAGTCAGCAAAGAGTAGCACAAACTTCTCAACCTTTGTGATAATTGTAGGCATAGAGAAAGCCAAGTATCACTGCAAATTACCTAGAGAAGTAGCTGCTACCCGACCACCATGGGACTGCAATCAGGTTGTCCCTAGAGTCATAGGAGCCAACAGTCTCTCCTTATTTCCTGGTGGCCATCTGCTCTGCACCCAGCTCTGCCAATCTAATAGTTACCTTTTTTCCTTGAGGTAACGTTTTTCTTTATTCCTTCTTACCTTTGTTTCTGTGTATAGGGTATTAACTCCATGGTGTGGTACCCAGTCATTTGTGTGTTCTGACTATGGCTCTCTACCGATGATTAAGGGCTGACAGCCCTCTGAGTTATCTTTTATGGCTGTTTGGTATGGCCTTCATTGTGATCTGGCTCCTCTCGTTTGCCTCTGGCCTGAACCATGGTTCTTGGCCTTCTGTTTACAAATGTCATCTCCATCATTGGATGTGTGTCAGCTCTATAGGTGGATGCATGTACTATTTCATGCTGACTTTTCCCCCACTCTGAGGCAGGATTTTAGTGAGGATCAGAGCTCTGTTTAGTTCAGCACTTCTGGCAAGTTTTACCTTTAGTTGCACATTCTCAACAAAATCACAATAATGTGATATATTGTATCTGAGAAAATCTTTTGGAGCAGGATATGATATGATTGAACCAGCATTCTGGGTCACTCCAAAAGCACACCTAACCCATGGTCCATGATATGCAACAGTTACACCACCTGAAGTCTGTCCAACCTTGCTAGAACTTTGAATGCATTGAGCTGGCACCCAATCCAATTTTTACAAGTACAGTAATGGGGTTTTCCACCAAACCCTTTTGTATTTGATGGCAGCATTTGGTCAGAACTCCATTACCTACACCAGAATGTATGCAGGTTACATGTAAAAATGGATTGGGTACCAGCTCGTTGCCTCCAAATTTCTAGTGAGTTCAGGTACACTCCAGTTTGTTTAAACGTTTGCCAGTCGTGGTCCATAGGTTAGGTGTGTATCTGGGATGACTCAAGACTAACAATAACCACTCAGGAAGTACAGGATAGCAAAACAAACCATAAATTGCTGAAACTATTCTGGGAGTGCTCTCATAGGTACATACTGAATAATACACGCTACTCTGACATTGCTCTCTCGCTTGTGCATCTATCGCCCATTTCCACATTATGCTGTCAACAATTTTTTTGTTTGTGGTTACCTTGACCTTGAGGTTACCTTGAGGTGCTTCCGGGGCTCAGCGTTCCGCGGCCCGGTCGTCGACCAGGCCTCTTGGTTGCTGGACTGATCAACCAGGCTGTTAGACGCGCTGCTCGCAGCCTGACGTATGAGTCACAGCCTGGTTGATCAGGTATCCTTTGGAGGTGCTTATCCAGTTCTCTCTTGAACACTGTGAGGGGTTTGCCAGTTATGCAATTGTTATTATGCAATTGTTATTTGCCAGTTATTGCCAGTTTGCCAGTTTGTGAGGGACAATTATGTTATGAACTGAATTCCTTGCATGTATATAGCAGGTTCTCTCTTTAAATCTTAAATACCTACTGCTCTACCCATGTTAACAACCTTACTGACTTTTTTATTTAGAGCTGCTGTTATCAGTCATTTTATCTCAATTTGTTGCTTTCAACACAAGAAATTTAGACTAAAAATAAGAAATTCTTTGCCACAATTTTCCAGTTTCACAGAGAAATTAACTTCAATTCAGATTTATAATAATTTCCATTCTTATGTGGAATATTTAGAAGTGAAAGAACTGACTTTCCATGCCAAGAGTTAGAAATATACCGTAATTTACATTTACCTTTCATTTTTGTAACTAATTTATTTTTCAGAAATCCTTTGCTTGGAGGCTGGAATGGTGTGCTTGTGTATGGTCCACCCGGTACTGGCAAGACTCTCATGGTGAACCAGGCAGCAGCCGAGCTGGACATCCATGTAGTCACTCTGACTCTGGCTGATATAATTAGATCATCAGCAGGTGCAGAAGAATGTGTGTATCACAGGTTTAAATTGGCACGTGAATGGTGAGTCTGTTGAGCATATTTTAAATGTTCCCTGTATCTCTTCTTTATTAAGTTTTTATTCTTCTTTCAAATATTCAAGCTTGTACATATACTCTATTAGCCATCATCCAACCACATAATATAAGTTATTGCTCTTCAAAATAGGTTTCAAAATATAAATAATGTAATACCTTCACAAAAAAATGATGGTACAGTATGTACAATATGACAAGTGGAAATGTTTATCTTAAAATGAGACCACAGACATGTCTTTAGATGGGGTTTATTGGTCATATGTTCAGTGGTCTTTTGGCTCCACTGTGAGCATCCTTTCCTTAGTTCCTTTTTTTGTGGGAGGGGGGGGGCAGATCTCTCTCTTTGTCAGACTCTGAAATCCATGAGTTTGGCAGAGGATTTGGAGGTGTATTATCAACCCGTCCTTTTAAAAATAACGGCGCTTTTTGCCTGTTGCTATGGCCAAAAATGGACGTACAGTAATTTGAAATGAAATCGGCTCACGAAAGTGATGTAGTATCCTGTTTTCTGTTTGAATCGTCGGGCTTAGTCGGAAAGGTTAGGAGAGGAAACTTTCAATTAACGGTTCTAATGACATTTTGAAACTTTAGGAGAATTTCCTGCCCTCCTAACCTACCAGAGGACCCTTAATTTGTCGTTGTGGGTAAAAAAATCCAAATTTTTTTTCATTTTCAAATTACTGTACGTCCATTTTTGGCCATACGGGTAAAGGACCAAATTCAGACGTAATTTGTAAGAGGACAGGTTGTATGTACAGTATTAAAATCTTTCCAAGTTCTGTACAGAGCTTCAGGTATGGGCCTTTTATGTAAAATTTATGAGGCTGTGTGTATGGCCAGAGTCAGAGACATAATCCTTCTCATAATGAATAGAAGGCACTTGGATAGCTTAGTAGAAGTTTATTTGGTCAAGGAAATATTATATTAAGGACATATTTCATAATAACCTTGGTAGCTTCCTTTTTTGGAGGAGCTTTCTTTCATATCAGGCTAGCAAATGGTCCAATGTGAGTTAATTGCAGTCAATTCCAGGTTGTGCCTGAACACAGTTTTATATTTCTTTGCACAGAGATATTAAGGATTGATCCATTTTTTATTATATTGCATTGAAGATGGCATTTCTGCTTTCCTTAACAGTACGCAATAAGGTTTGGATCCAAGGTGTTCGTATGTTTTGATTGAGGCGATGCCGTTGTTAGATTTCACCCTAATTGTTTTTTCTGAATAAAAGCAAGACTAGTTTTTTGTTGGCTGCTTATTGGTACACTGGCTTGTATTTTGTTGTCAGGGGCTCCTCGTTCACTGCTCAGTTGGTGTTACTTCTCAGAAGCTGTTGAAACCTATGACATTGTCTTGTTTCAAGTCATGTTTGTTACAGTCAATTCCATTGCCTGGTGAAGTTGAGTTGGACACAAGGCTGTCTTGCTTTGTGACCTACGCAAGTTTGCAATCCAATATTTATCAATGTTACTATGCCAGAGCTGTTACAATGTCATCTTAGGCAAATTTCTGAGATATTTCATGACAGCTGCAAGATCAGTTCTTAGCCTCCCTGACAAGTCTGTCACCATCTGGATTGCCCTCTGTCTTGAAGTAGCCAAATGCAGAAGAATCTTTCACCACAGGGTAGGTAAGCCACCTACCTAAGTTTGTATTTTGTATTCCTTTGATTAATTCTATTTAAATCTGCACCCCCTGGAAGCACAGAATACATATTCTCTGAAGACAACTTTGAGCATGTGAAAATTTTTTGACCTGGGTATTTTGCTGCTCCCATGCCCCTCATCTTGTTTTGCTTCCATATACTTTCTGATGGGTGTTACTTCTCTAAGTCAGAAGATTGTGAGGGTGAAACTTTTTGTCCCTCTAAGGCAGGGTCAGTGTTGCTGGTGTTCAGGGAAAGCATGTGTTGCTTGGGTTAGTTAGTCATTAGGTGATTCATTTTCTACTGCTGGCTAGTACTCGAGTGGTATCACCGGGACTATGGAAGGCTTGAGTATGGGTTTACCTTACAATTGAATTTTGTTTTATTCTGGCTGAATCAATACTTTCTGCAATGACTACCCAGCACCTTTATGTGGTCCTACAGAAATACAGTAGTCTCTTTCATACCAGTGCTTAATCTTCCTTCCTGCGGAATCATTGTATCTCGGTATCCTGCAGAACACGCTGCTCAGAAATGATCGTTCCTCAAGCTCACAGTCTATCACATGGTGTACATTACCCAGAGGAATGTAATTCATGGAATTTGAAAAAGATTTTTATGATGTGTTTTAGGGTGATAATGTCTTAAGCAGATTTGTGGAGGCAATATCTAATTTTCTTGAAAATATATTTGTAAGGAATTTGATTTGATAATGTATCATATCAATACTGTTCATAGAAAATTAAATTAATTCAAAATTTTTGTGTAAATGCATGACAAAATTTTTTATATTCCATGCAGTTCACCATCAATCTTGTTTTTGGATGAAGTTGATAGTCTGTGTCCTGCAGGGGAGCAAAAAGTGCATGGCAAGAGAGATTTGACACTTGCAGTTATACAAGGGATCCAAATATTACAGGTATAAATTATGCATTATGTTTGTATGTCTGTAATTCCAGCTCTGTTGTGAAACTGCACTAATAGAATGATTGTTGTTTACAAGTATGATAGCTCTAGTAACTTCTTATTTTCTGCTGTGAGTCCCTAAGTAGCTTTCCTTGAGGTTAGTACTAACATGAAAGATTCTTGGTGGGTTTGCCAGTTTCTCATGACTACTCTCTACCCACCAGGTTTAAGAACCTTTGCAAATCTGTCTTGTCCCTTCCAAGGGGTGAAGGTAGCAGGGAAAATTAAAGATCATCCTCTAAAGAAGCGAACCACTCTCCAAAATCTAAAAGATGTGACGAAGCACATTGCCCGAGTAGCGTCCCCATTTCTACACTCTTGCAGTTACAGGCTAGACTTTGACAGTGCCAGGTATCCATACTGACTCATTACCTGCCATGGACAAGATTTTTTTACATGTATTGCATGTGTAAAATTACATGTATGAAATTAATGTTTTACATGGGAGAAATTACATATACCAACATTACATGTATTATGAAATATATTAAGGTTAATGGAGATATTTCTGTCGGCAATCTTATTGTGATCAAACCATGTCTAGTAAAGTCTGCAGTCCCCGTTGCACAGTGGTAAAACACTCGCCTGACGCTTTGTATCATGGCCAGGGAGGATTTACTGGGCGCCAATCCTTAACTGTAGCCTCTGTTCACCCAGCAGTGAATGGGTACCTGGTTGTTAAACGATTTGGTGGGTGGTATTCTGGGAAAAATATGATTAAGGACTTGCCTGAAATGCTATGCATGCTAGTGCCTGTACAAGACTGGAAGAACTCTTCTATATATAAATAAATATAAATAAAAGTAAAATGAAGATGAATGGACTATAAAATTTAAACTGAATGCAAGCAGTGGACCCTACAGTTATTCGCTATTTATTATGTTATTTATATCTGTCAAATCTCTCATTATTCTCTTAATTTCTTCGCTTCACATTTGCTCCTATATTATCTAAAAGCATTTTACCTATTCATACATACATTTTTTACTTCTGTTTATTTCTGTTTTCATCCTCTAACTTTTGACTGTATGCTTTACACAATATTTTCCTGTTTACCCTTGTACTCCATTAAAGAAAGCTTTGCAGCTAATTGATCAGATGTTGCTTTTCCTAGGCATTTTCATTTATTTGAAATAATTATCGTAAGCCTTTAATCAATACTTAATTTAATCAATAATTGTGTAAAACACACCCACATTGCTGATATTCACTTCAATTTGCTCACTTATTCAACTGAGGAGACAAAGTTGTTGACCAGACCACACACTAGGAAGTGAAGAGACGACAACGGTTTCGGTCCGTCCTGGACCATTGTCAAGTTGATTGTGCCATTATCTATCCTGGACCATTTTCACAATTGACTTGATAATGTCCAGGACAGACCAAAATGTCGTCATCTCTTCACTTTCTAGTGTGTGGTTTGGTCACCATTTTTTCAGCCATGTTATGTGACTCCTCAACTGCATGAAGAGACAAAGTTGATGGGTATCTTTTAGGGATAATATGTCAAGGGAAGCTTCTTTTTCAAACACAGTAAGATGATCAAAACTTGAACAAATCCACAAGGGCCGTGACGAGGATTTGTACCTGCGTCCGAGAGCATCCCAGACGCTGCCTTAATCGACTGAGCTACGACATGGTAAAAGAGTTGAAACCTCTTTTACCATGTTGTAGCTCAGTCGATTAAGGCAGTGTCTGGGGTGCTCTCGGACGCAGGTTCGAATCCTTGTCACAGCCCTTGTGGATTTGTTCATTTTGATGCATCACGCAATTGTGATTTCTGTGTGTAATGATCATATTTTCATTCACCTGTCCCGGACATGTAGGCTTCTTAGATTCAAATTAATTATTTTGTTTACAGAGAGCTCCACATCCGTTCTGTTGGTGTCTGCCACCAACCTACCCGATGGTGTTAACCCCAAGTTACGATGCCCTGGTAGACTTGATAAAGTTGATGGTGCCATTGCCAACACACATCAAAGGCAGACATATTACACCATTGCTGTCATCCCATAAGCATCAGATTAGTAAAGAGGAATTGCAGAAGTAGCCAGACAAGCATATGGATTTTCTGGAGCTGATTTAAGTGTTCTGATTAGATGCGCTTGGCTTAGATGTGTGGAACGATTATGATGTCATCTCCTTTGGTACCTCATCACTGTTATGTTATTTGTTACTGAATTTAGTGATAGTCTTTACATTGGAACATGCATGGGATTGATAACGAGTTGAGCTATTTATATATTACACAACAACGCCAAAGAATTGCTATTGATTACTTTTCTGCACCTCCAGAGTAACTTACTTCACGCAGAAGACAGAAGACCTTTATCTATCCCAGAAGATTTACTTTGCTGGCTTGCATAGTGTTGTGCCGACCATGTTGAGACAGAATTACTCGGCAGTGTCCCGGTAAGGTTTTATGCAAGTTATTTAAAAACATTGTTTTAGTAATTATTTCTTTCACTGTAAATGTGCAAATAGATTTAGGTGCTGGAAGCAAATACATACAGTATTGTAATTACATTTAGGGGTAGCAAACAACTACAGGGAGTTACCATAATTCTATTATTACCTTATTTAAAACTTGAATAAAAGGTATCTATTAAGAATTTTTTATTCTTCAAATGCTTTAAGTAATATATCAATCCACCATGAAACTGTTTGAAATACTGATGTGTTTTTTTCTCTAATGATAAACTGTATGCGCATATAACATTATTAACTCAGTGTGGTTTTTCATATGTATTGTACTGCATATTTTGCTCCTCCTTCATGCATATTTTCCTCCCCACCCACCTGAAATAGAAAACAGCCAGATGAGTCACAAGCATATTCACTGTATGTACTTGTGATATATAATATATATATATATATATATATATATATAATATATATCTATATATATATATATATATATATAGATATATTATATATTGATTTTCTTAATGCTGACTGTAATGTTAATTTCTATTTGACGGTGAAATGGTCTGACATATGGGATACCAACCAGTCAAATCAAAGTTACAAGTAAGCCAAATGTTTAATATTTTATTTAATTATGTTAGAGTTAA
>WNGS01111181.1:13862275-13920441 GCA_020271785.1 Procambarus virginalis | reverse complement strand
CACTACTACACCCACCCACCAACACACTACTACACCCACCCACCACACACTACTACACACCACCCACCAACACACTACTACACCCACCCACCAACACACTACTACACCCACCCACCAACACACTACTACACACAATTTTCTAGGAACAGTACGTGGGACTGAATTCCACATCAAAACTTAAGAAAATACAAATCTCTCTATAATTAATTAACTCTAACATAATTAAATAAAATATTAAACATTTGGCTTACTTGTAACTTTGATTTGACTGTTTGGTATCCCCATATGTCAGACCATTTCACCTGTCAAATAGAAATTAACATTACAGTCAGCATTAAGAAAATACAATATATATATATATATATATATATATATATATATTATAATATATATATATATATATATATATATATATATATATATATATATATACAGTACATACAAGTGAATATGCTTGCTGACATCATCTGGCTGTTTTCTACTTTCAGGTGGGTGGGGAGGAAAATATGCATGAAGGGAGAGCAAAATATGCAGTACAATACATATGAAAAACCACACTGAGTTAATACTGTTATATGCGCATACAGTTTATCATTAGAGAAAAAAACACATCAGTATTTAAAACAGTTTCATGGTGGATTGATATATTACTTAAAGCATTTGAAGAATAAAAAATTCTTAATAGATACCTTTTATTCAAGTTTTATAATAAGGTTAATAATAGAATTATGGTAACTCCCTGTAGTTGTTTACTACCCCCTAAATGTAATTACAGTACTGTTCTGTATTTGCTTTCCAGCACCTAAATCTATTTGCACAATTTACAGTGAAAGAAATAATTACTAAAACTAATGTTTTTAAATAACTTGCATAAAACCTTACCGTGGACACTGCCGAGTAATTCTGTCTCAACATGGTCGGCACAACACTATGCAAGCCAGCAAGTAAATCTTCTTTGGATAGATAAAGGTCTTCTGTCTTCTGTCGTTGAAGTAAGTTACTCTGGAGGTGCAGAAAAGTAATCAATAGCAATTCTTTTGGCGTTGTTGTGTAATATATAAATAGCTCAACTCGTTATCAATCCCATGCATGTTCCCAATGTAAAGACTATCATAAATTCAGTATAACAAATAACCATACAGTGATGAGGTACCAAAGGAGATGATTCATCAAATCGTTCCACACATCTAAGCCAAGCGCATCTAATCAGAACACTTAAATCAGCTCCAGAAAATCCATATGCTTGTCTGGCTACTTCTGCAACTTCCTCTTTACTAATCTGATGCTTATGGGATGACAGCAATTGGTGTAATATGTCCTGCCTTTGATGTGTGTTTGGCAATGGCACCATCAACTCTTTATCAAGTCTACCAGGGCATCGTAACTTGGGGTTAACACCATCGGGTAGGTTGGTGGCAGCCACCAACAGAACTGGATGTGGAGCTCTCTGTAAACAAAATAATTTAATTTGAATCTAAGAAGCCTACATGTCCTGGGTAACAGGTGAATGAAAATATGATCATTACACACAGAAATCACAATTGCGTGATGCATCAAAATGAACAAATCCACAAGGGCTGTGACAAGGATTTGAACCTGCGTCCGAGAGCACCCCAGACACTGCCTTAATCGACTGAGCTACAACATGGTAAAAAGAGGTTTCAACTCTTTTACCATGTCGTAGCTCAGTCGATTAAGGCAGCGTCTGGGATGCTCTCGGACGCAGGTACGAATCCTCGTCACGGCCCTTGTGGATTTGTTCAAGTTTTGATCATCTTACTGTGTTTGAAAAAGAAGCTTCCCTTGACATATTATCACTAAAAGATACCCATCAACTTTGTCTCTTCATGCAGTTGAGGAGTCACAATAACATGGCTGAAAAATGGTGACCAAACCACACACTAGAAAGTGAAGAGATGATGACATTTTGGTCTGTCCTGGACTATTATCAAGTCAATTGTGAAAATGGTCCAGGATAGATAATGGCACAATCAACTTGATAATGGTCCAGGACGGACCGAAACGTTGTCGTCTCTTCACTTCCTAGTGTGTGGTCTGGTCAACAACTTTGTCTCCTCAATTGAATAAGTGAGCAAATTGAAGTGAATATCAGCAATGTGGGTGTTGTTTTACACTATTATTGATTAAATTAAGTATTGATTAAAGGCTTACGATAATTATTTCAAATAAATGAAAATGCCTAGGAAAAGCAACATCTGATCAATTAGTGGCAAAGCTTTCTTTAATGGAGTACAAGGGTAAACAGGAAAATATTGTGTAAAGCATACAGTCAAAAGTTAGAGGATGAAAACAGAAGTAAACAGAAGTAAAAAATGTATGTATGAATAGGTAAAATGCTTTTTAGATAACATAGGAGCAAATGTGAAGCGAAGAAATTAAGAGAATAATGAGAGATTTGACAGATATAAATAACATAATAAATAGCGAATAACTGTAGGGGTCCACTGCTTGCATTCAGTTTAAATTTTATAGTCCATTCATCTTCATTTTACTTTTATTTATATTTATTTATATATAGAAGAGTTCTTCCAGTCTTGTACAGGCACTAGCATGCATAGCATTTCAGGCAAGTCCTTAATCATATTTTTTCCCAGAATACCACCCACCAAATCGTTTAACAGCCAGGTACCCATTCACTGCTGGGTGAACAGAGACTACAGTTAAGGATTGGCGCCCAGTAAATCCTCCCTGGCCATGATACAAAGTGTCAGGCGAGTGTTTTACCACTGTGCAACGGGGACTGCAGACTTTACTAGACATGGTTTGATCACAATAAGATTGCCGACAGAAATATCTCCATTAACCTTAATATATTTCATAATACATGTAATGTTGGTATATGTAATTTCTCCCATGTAAAACATTAATTTCATACATGTAATTTTACACATGCAATACATGTAAAAAAATCTTGTCCATGGCAGGTAATGAGTCAGTATGGATATCTGGTACTGTCAAAGTCTAGCCTGTAACTGCAAGAGTGTAGAAATGGGGACGCTACTCGGGCAATGTGCTTCGTGACATCTTTTAGATTTTGGAGAGTGGTTCGCTTCTTTAGAGGATGATCTTTAATTTTCCCTGCTACCTTCACCCTTGGAAGGGACAAGACAGATTTGCAAAGGTTCTTAAACCTGGTGGGTAGAGAGTAGTCATGAGAAACTGGCAAACCCACCAAGAATCTTTCATGTTAGTACTAACCTCAAGGAAAGCTACTTAGGGACTCACAGCAGAAAATAAGAAGTTACTAGAGCTATCATACTTGTAAACAACAATCATTCTATTAGTGCAGTTTCACAACAGAGCTGGAATTACAGACATACAAACATAATGCATAATTTATACCTGTAATATTTGGATCCCTTGTATAACTGCAAGTGTCAAATCTCTCTTGCCATGCACTTTTTGCTCCCCTGCAGGACACAGACTATCAACTTCATCCAAAACAAGATTGATGGTGAACTGCATGGAATATAAAAAATTTTGTCATGCATTTACACAAAAATTTGAATTAATTTAATTTCTATGAACAGTATTGATATGATACATTATCAAATCAAATTCCTTACAAATATATTTTCAAGAAAATTAGATATTGCCTCCACAAATCTGCTGAAGACATTATCACCCTAAAACACATCATAAAAATCTTTTTCAAATTCCATGAATTACATTCCTTTGGGTAATGTACACCATGTGATAGACTGTGAGCTTGAGGAACGATCATTTCTGAGCAGCGTGTTCTGCAGGATACCGAGATACAATGATTCCGCAGGAAGGAAGATTAAGCACTGGTATGAAAGAGACTACTGTATTTCTGTAGGACCACATAAAGGTGCTGGGTAGTCATTGTAGAAAGTATTGATTCAGCCAGAATAAAACAAAATTCAATTGTAAGGTAAACCCATACTCAAGCCTTCCATAGTCCCGGTGATACCACTCGAGTACTAGCCAGCAGTAGAAAATGAATCACCTAATGACTAACTAACCCAAGCAAACACATGCTTTCCCTGAACAACAGCAACACTTCAAAATGTCATTAGAACCGTTAATTGAAAGTTTCCTCTCCTAACCTTTCCGACTAAGCCGGACGATTCAAACAGAAAACAGGATACTACATCACTTTCGTGAGCCGATTTCATTTCAAATTACTGTACGTCCATTTTTGGCCATAGCAACAGGCAAAAAGCGCCGTTATTTTTAAAAGGACGGGTTGATACATACACCTCCAAATCCTCTGCCAAACTCATGGATTTCAGAGTCTGACAAAAGAGAGAGATCTGCCCCCCCCCCCTCCCACAAAAAAAGGAACTAAGGAAAGGATGCTCACAGTGGAGCCAAAAGACCACTGAACATATGACCAATAAACCCCATCTAAAGACATGTCTGTGGTCTCATTTTAAGATAAACATTTCCACTTGTCATATTGTACATACTGTACCATCATTTTTTTGTGAAGGTATTACATTATTTATATTTTGAAACCTATTTTGAAGAGCAATAACTTATATTATGTGGTTGGATGATGGCTAATAGAGTATATGTACAAGCTTGAATATTTGAAAGAAGAATAAAAACTTAATAAAGAAGAGATACAAGGAACATTTAATAAATATGCTCAACAGACTCACCATTCACGTGCCAATTTAAACCTGTGATACACACATTCTTCTGCACCTGCTGATGATCTAATTATATCAGCCAGAGTCAGAGTGACTACATGGATGTCCAGCTCGGCTGCTGCCTGGTTCACCATGAGAGTCTTGCCAGTACCGGGTGGACCATACACAAGCACACCATTCCAGCCTCCAAGCAAAGGATTTTCTGAAAAATAAATTAGTTACAAAAATGAAAGGTAAATGTAAATTACGGTATATTTCTAACTCTTGGCATGGAAAGTCAGTTCTTTCACTTCTAAATATTCCACATAAGAATGGAAATTATTATAAATCTGAATTGAAGTTAATTTCTCCATGAAACTGGAAAATTGTGGCAAAGAATTTTCTTATTTTTAGTCTAAATTTCTTGTGTTGAAAGCAACAAATTGAGATAAAATGACTGATAACAGCAGCTCTAAATAAAAAGTCAGTAAGGTTGTTAACATGGGTAGAGCAGTAGGTATTTAAGATTTAAAGAGAGAACCTGCTATATACATGCAAGGAATTCAGTTCATAACATAATTGTCCCTCACAAACTGGCAAACTGGCAAACTGGCAATAACTGGCAAATAACAATTGCATAATAACAATTGCATAACTGGCAAACCCCTCACAGTGTTCAAGAGAGAACTGGATAAGCACCTCCAAAGGATACCTGATCAACCAGGCTGTGACTCATACGTCAGGCTGCGAGCAGCCGCGTCTAACAGCCTGGTTGATCAGTCCAGCAACCAGGAGGCCTGGTCGACGACCGGGCTGCGGGAACGCTGAGCCCCGGAAGCACCTCAAGGTAACCTCAAGGTCAAGGTAACCACAAACAAAAAAATTGTTGACAGCATAATGTGGAAATGGGCGATAGATGCACAAGCGAGAGAGCAATGTCAGAGTAGCGTGTATTATTCAGTATGTACCTATGAGAGCACTCCCAGAATAGTTTCAGCAATTCATGGTTTGTTTTGCTACTCCTGTACTTCCCGAGTGGTTATTGTTAGTCTTGAGTCATCCCAGATACACACCTTAACCTATGGACCACGACTGGCAAACGTTTAAACAAACTGGAGTGTACCTGAACTCACTAGAAATTTGGAGGCAACGAGCTGGTACCCAATCCAATTTTTACATGTAACCTGCATACATTCTGGTGTAGGTAATGGAGTTCTGACCAAATGCTGCCATCAAATACAAAAGGGTTTGGTGGAAAACCCCATTACTGTACTTGTAAAAATTGGATTGGGTGCCAGCTCAATGCATTCAAAGTTCTAGCAAGGTTGGACAGACTTCAGGTGGTGTAACTGTTGCATATCATGGACCATGGGTTAAGGTGTGCTTTTGGAGTGACCCAGAATGCTGGTTCAATCATATCATATCCTGCTCCAAAGATTTTCTCAGATACAATATATCACATTATTGTGATTTTGTTGAGAATGTGCAACTAAAGGTAAAACTTGCCAGAAGTGCTGAACTAAACAGAGCTCTGATCCTCACTAACATCCTGCCTCAGAGTGGGGGAAAAGTCAGCATGAAATAGTACATGCATCCACCTATAGAGCTGACACACATCCAATGATGGAGATGACATTTGTAAACAGAAGGCCAAGAACCATGGTTCAGGCCAGAGGCAAACGAGAGGAGCCAGATCACAATGAAGGCCATACCAAACAGCCATAAAAGATAACTCAGAGGGCTGTCAGCCCTTGATCATCGGTAGAGAGCCATAGTCAGAACACACAAATGACTGGGTACCACACCATGGAGTTAATACCCTATACACAGAAACAAAGGTAAGAAGGAATAAAGAAAAACGTTACCTCAAGGAAAAAAGGTAACTACTAGATTGGCAGAGCTGGGTGCAGAGCAGGTGGCCACCAGGAAATAAGGAGAGACTGTTGGCTCCTATGACTCTAGGGACAACCTGATTGCAGTCCCATGGTGGTCGGGTAGCAGCTACTTCTCTAGGTAATTTGCAGTGATACTTGGCTTTCTCTATGCCTACGATTATCACAAAGGTTGAGAAGTTTGTGCTACTCTTTGCTGACTCCAAGTGATATTCCTTGTTTGGAAGATCAAGTTATTTGTTCTCAATTTTTCTTCCCCAACTATGTGGCAAGTTCATTTGAAATGTTCTCCATAACAGTGGAGCATACATGTACTAGAGCTTAGTGTGCGAGCAGTGTCCTTGGAGAGTAATCGAGGGTAACCTTGCTCAGAAACACATTTACCTTTATGAACGAAAAGTGAAAAATTATTTACCTCTGAAGCTTATATCTTGGAGTTTTGCTTGCATTATTTTCACAAGTGAAATATATGCAATGTTCCTGCAATATCTCTGTGTCGATCCCTTAACTTCAGGAGCAGACTCATTACTAATTTTACACAACTGTTGCATTCTAAACTTAGTTTCTTTTCCAATTCTAATCCAGTTGCAGCTTTGTTGAGATTGAATACATCCTTTAATTTTAGACTTATTTTTACCAGAGATGGATCTTTCTTTACTATGTATTTTAGATATAAGAAGTGATCTGTGCAAGCTCTCTTCAATACCAATAAATTTCTTTGGTGTTGATGTTACCACACTGGAGCCCAAATCACTCTCATCCATAAATTCTCCTGTCCGAATCTCATCAACTGTCAGTAAAGCACCACTTGAATCTGATTTTACAATGTGAGATCTCAAGGAGCTGTCTCTTAAAGATGTTTCAGAGCATTCCCACTTATCCAGTGTCAACAGTTGAGAAGGAACACTACTGGTACTTTCATTCAATGAATAATCATCCTTGCTGGTCATGCTTAAATTCTGCATTTCATTAATTAAATTTTCATCATGCATGGTACCGTCTGTAGTTTTCTTACATGGTTTATAATCACTAACGATGAATGAAATCTCTGTGCTATTCAATGGCAGATAAATTTTACTTCCTATGTTTAAAGTAAATGGTGCACCCAAAGGAAAATTTTCAAATAATAAAAACTTCAATTGTCGTTCCATAAAAACATGCTCTTTTTCAGATAGAACTTTGCTGGGTGTCAACAGCACTTCTTCAGCATACTTAACAGTGTTTATTTTCTTAACCCAAAGTAGAGTGTTCATTGTCACTGCCGGAAAATGCTGCACACAACCTGAAAATATAATCTGAGTAAGTATTCTTTGGACTGAAAATCAGCAAAAACAGAGAAGTGATGGGAAATACAACACGAGGTAACTGGGAGGTGGGTGAAGGGGAAATTAAAGAAAACAAAGTTGTTACACCCCAATGATGCAAATATATCATCCAAAAATAAAAAATTGCATGCATTTAAATGCCCGTGCCTCCCTAGAACTAGCATGACCCAACAAGCCATTAAAAAGAGCCTTGATGCACTGGTGCAGAATGTTACTATATCATGATCTAGTACAATGAGACCGGCAGCTTGCCTTAGTGAGCATCTGAGTGGAAGAGCTCAAAGTTGTACTATACTATTAACCTGGATACTTGAAAAAAGACCAGGCTTAAAATATTCTTAGAAGAGTTGTATAATATCCAAACTAGGTCTTACTTCTCTGGTGTAATGCAATGTGTCCAATTCGCACACTTTCATCCGGGATCGCAAGGAATGCACAAGAGGTGTTAGCATGCTCCACTTCCACTGGAGTATATGCAGAAATATCACAGCGAATTAAGTCTCTTTCATTTACTAGAACTATTCGATAATGAAGGTTACTAAAGATTTTCTTAAGCCATTCTGAAAAGAAAAGTATTAATTTGGTAACTATCATTTAAGTTTGAAAGTTTATTTTGATAGGCAATTGAAATTTTTGTACAGGTATATATGGTTTGACTGCACTAGGATAATTCAGGAAGGTATCCCCAGTCTCACATTCCAGTATAAATCATGACACACAAGACTTTTGAAGCAAAAAAACAAAAATAATAATAAATTGCATTCCTCCCCCCCCCCCAACTATAAATATCAGCCGCAGTGTCAAAACTCAGAGTGAATTACCCCTTAATGTGAACAAATTCTGGTCTAAATTCTGTTTATAGATGGGATGTGAAGTGATAGTGAACATGTTAAATGTATGTCAGACAGTGGCAGGAGGGTGAGGTGCCTGGTGATTGGACAAAGCCCACTGTAGTACTGCACTTGTATATAAAGAAAAATGGACAAGGTTGTGTAAATTGTCGAAGGATTAGTTTACTTAGCATCCCAGGGTAAGTGTATTTAAGGGTGCGAATTGAGAAAGTGAGAGACAACGTAGGATAGGGAAGAAAGAGTGGGGTTTAGGAAATGAAGGGGCTGTACAGATAAGATTTTTTCCACGAGAATGTTTTTTAAAATGTTTCTAGCAAAGGAGAGAAAGTTGTATATTGACTATATGGATTTAGAAAAATTTAACAATTGGGTACATCGTGAAACATTGGGGGAGGTTTTAAAACTTTACGGACACAAAGGGAGCTTATTAACAGCTGTAAAAACCTTGTATGTGAATAACAGAACATCTGTGAGAGCTGAACGAAAATTAGGACAGGGTTTTAGTGTTAAGGGTAGGCATAAGACAGGGTTATGATATGTCTCCCTGACTTTTTTAATATACATGTATATGGGCGACTTAGTTTGGGAGGTAATCCAGATCACTTGCAACACAAGTGGATTGTAATAGGGATAAATTTAAATGTTTTTTTTTTATATGAGTATGCAGATGATGTGGTGTCATTTACTGAGAGTCATCAACAGATTTTAAGCGAGTATGATACTGTGTGTAGAAGAAAGTTGAAGGTTAAAATGTTGGAGAGAAGGCAACAAAATTTTCCGATTTTTAAGGAGAAAGATCATTTGTGTACAAATAATCATGCAATTAATTTAACATCTATTGTGGGAAAATTGCTTATATCAATAATTGCAAGCCATTTGTTTGCATCTTGAAAAACATACGAGTAATAAAGAATTCACAATATAATTTTACATTAGGGCAACTTATTTTTAAAAAATTTACTCTCTTTTTACAGTGTACTGTACTTATTTCAAAGAGCAGTTAAGTAGAAAAGATTCTATACCTTGACTTAAGTAAATCTTTTGATATTGTGCTTCACAACTCATTTAAACTCAGACATTTGGGAGGAGGATTATCCAAAATTGGTTTAGAGTAAGGTTATTTCAAAGAAAGCAGAGTGTTAGCATAAATGAAGTTAAGTCTGAGTGGGAAACTGTTGTAAGTCAAATGCCTCAGTGCTCTGTTGTTCACTGTACATATATGCAGTAGTAGTAAATGATATACACATAGGACTGAACAGCAGCAATATTTATAAATTTGCAGTCTATACAAAAATAGGGTTGGAATTAAATTCACAGGAATATAAAATCACTACTAGACGATTTAGATAAGCTTATAAAGTTGATGACGGAGTGGCCTTCCTAAGTTCCTTTCTCGTATCCTCAAATTTACTTGAATTTACAGTATGCAAAATCAGAACCAAGTTTCATTTCAGTAATGTCACTATGTTGTTAGCAAGAAAGGTACCAACCTGGCTCTTCCAACAGGCTTTTATACAACTGTCCAACCACAGAACTTTCTTTAGAATTTTGTTTGTCCTTGTTTCCAAATCTCTCATCTTTAGATTTCTCTGTACCTTTCTTCTTTTTCTTCATGCCTTCTGCTTCCTTTGCTTCATTGCTTTTAATACTGCTCTCATTTAGTAATGTTTGAGCTGTTCCCACTGTCAGAGCTTGGACAAACATTGAAGACCCTTAAACAAAAATTATGTATAATGCATATATACTGTAGATATGATGTGTAAAAAAAATAATGTTGTAAAATGCAACAAGCATACATGCATGCACATTCACTCACATCCAAGCATATATACTATAATCGTTTCATATTATATAATCCTCATTGACATAGATACAGTAAAAGAGTTTTATAGCAATATTGATGCATAAGAGAGATACTGTACTGTACATTCATATTAGCCAGTTTTAGTTATTATTTCTGTCATATCTAAATGAGACATTAACTTACCTGCAATATAAGGATGAGAAAATGATGACAGCTTTAATTCGTGGCATTCTGTTGCATGTATTTCCTTGGCATAATTTGGCACCCAAACATTACATCTCACACATGGAATATAGGAATCTGCATCTAATTTCAAGCCCATTTTCTGAAATTTAAATAAGCCTTTTAACTATAGCAAATTTCAGTTACTGAACCATCAAATTGAAATAAAGGAATATACTTTACTTTTTTATTATTAACTGAAACGTGAAAAAATTATATACTGTAATAATATTACATTTCAAGTTAATATTACAATATTTTCTTATTCACTAGATATAAACTAAATTGTAACTACGAATTTGAGAAGAAGAGATACGGGCCCTGTGGTTGGGACAGGCTGCCTGTCCCAATAAATTTAATTATTATTAATTATTATATTAATAATAATTATTACTGTAATGCCCAATTTTACTTTACCCAACCTCATTTAACCAAGCCCACAGCAACCAAACCCAACTGAGCCTAACACTGCATAACCTATGCTAATACATCCTTCTTCAATAATATACTGTATGTTTATCTTGCAGCAAATAACACACTGATAGGTAGATGTTTGGAGAGCCCTAGGAGTCCCTCAGGGATTCAAGCACTGGCTCCCATTCCACACAGAGAACACTGGGCTGCAAAAGGCAAAAAATACAGCCTCTCCTAAACCCATATCCAAATGCGGTCTGTCTAATTACCACCACAAGTCTCCGTGGTGTAGTGGTAAGACACTCGCCTGGCGTTCCACGAGCGCGATGTCATGGGTTCGTATCCTGGCTGGGGAGGATTTACTGGGCGCAATTCCTTAACTGTAGCCTCTGTTTAACGCAACAGTAAAATGTGTACTTGGATGAAAAAACGATTCTTCGCGGCAGGGGATCGTATTCCAGGGACCTGCCCGAAACGCTACGCGTACTAGTGGCTGTACAAGAATGCAACAACTCTTGTATATATCTCAAAAAAAAAAAAAAACTACCACAAGCTACACAAGCTTCACAAAGCTTCCTGGCAATACATTAGTAATGAATAAATATATATTTACTCATTATAATGTTGGTGATGAATGTACAACACGAAAAAACATAATTTTAATCTGAAAAAGTAACTTTTTATAAAGAAATTAGACGAAAATAAAGAGCTGGTGACACCAAATCAAGCCGACAATCCAAACGTCGGTTAGGTTAGGTTAGGTTAGGTTAGGTTAGGTTTGGTTTGGTTTGATTTGGTTTGGTTTAGTTTTATTTGGTTAGATTAGGTTAGGTCAGCCTAACCTATCATATTTATTCATTACTAACGTATTGCCAGCAAGCTTTGTGAAGCGTGTGTAGCTTGTGGTGGCTTGCGGTAATTAGACGGACCCGCATCGGAGGCAAAAACCTCTTCCAGCGACCTTATATGTAAGGCATATATCAAAGCCCCCCACCCCAAATGTCGTATTACTGACCCCCCCCCACCACCACCACCTTCCAGGATGCAGCCCCACAACAATCCGACTAACTCCTGGAGTACCTTTTACTGCAAAGTGAACATGGGCATTATGTGACGGGAAATGCTCACGCTGGAGGCTCCACGAGCACACAATGTTATTGTGATGTGAAGCGGTCACTTGTGTAGGTGGTGCAGGGGTCTGGTTTTCTTTGGTTAAGGAGTGTTAACTAAGTTCTATTTTCTTTAATCAATTATTTACAAAAATTATTCAGGTAAAAGTACATACATAAATGATGAGTTACAAACATGATATTGGATTTATAGACAGAGCTAGCACATACCATACCTAAATTCACTAATACGCATAGCGTTTCGGGCAACACCGAACTATTACATGTCTTAGGTTAAATTAAGAATAAAAACTGTGCCTAACATAAATATTCTTATTCACCTTACTATATACATACATTATTTATAATATTATGATAGATAGTTAACTGTCCACACCTTATATTCATCCTGTGACTGGTAGTTTATTGTGCGTCCCATACTCTTTACCTGATTTTATCTGATGAGAGGAAATGTATTACCTTTGCAATGTATGTATAGGTAGAAAAAAAGAACTCCTTTCTTGGATCAGGGGTTACTTATCCAACAGGAAGTCATTTGTATTTTTCCAGGGGCATAGGAGTGTAACAAGAGACTTTGAACTAGGTACCCCGCAGGGAGGTGTCCTCAATCCTACCTTATTTAATATCTTAATAAACACGCTGTTAAACTCTGTACCGAGCAAACCCAACGTACATATCATTAGCTATGCTGATGATATAATGATACACGCCACTGGGTATGCTAACACGCAGAACACTCTTAACTCTGTATTAGACTCATGTCAGGACCTAGGTTTAATTATCTCAGCAGAGAAAACAAAGATACTAAATCGGCGCCCACCCAGGCAGGGAGGAGCTGTTCGCAAGATGCAACTGTCTGATGGCTCCCAACTTGACTATGTTAACAGATTCAAATACTTTGGCCTTGAGGTGCCACTGTATGGTCCTGTTGTATTCAGACTCTGTCGTCAGTATAAAGAGAGGCTCCGAGCTCTCAAGGCTGTTGCAGGTTATCACTCAGGCTATGGTGCCAATGTCAGAATTGTCAAAATGATGTACCTTGCATACATCAGATCTTTAGTGGATTATGCTGCACCTCTGCTTGTTTTGATGCCTGAAAGAAAACTTGGAGGGCTTGAAAAATTGCAGAACGACGCCTTGAGGATAATCCTTGGGTGTCTTCGTACCACAAAGATACTTAATATGAGAAAAGAACTTAATATTCCGACCGTTGTTGATCGTGTTACTGAAATTAACTGTCAAAGTGGAATAAAAATGCTTAGGCTAACTCATCCTAACCCTTGCACAGAAGCCCTCCAGAATTTCTTTATTGAAGATCAGCATTGTTCCAAATGGATAACTAAAACTGGAACTCAACTCAGAATGTATCAGGTTCATAATTTGTACCAAGAGGAACAACAACGGCACTTTCCTGCACCGTGGGAGATTACACCCTTTCCAGTTTTAATCCCGAATCCCTGCCCGAAAATGTTAAATTTAATCCCTACCAGAAACGCTGCGCGTACTAGTAACTTTACAAGAATGTAATTGCTATGCTATGTATCCTCACAATTCCAATGTACCTTCTTGTATATAAATAAATAAATAAATAAATAAATAAATAAAATCCCTCCCTTTCCACCCAAGAAGCAAATTAGAGATCAGCCCAAGCTTCGTCTTGAGGCAAAGCTCAACGCCTTAAGCAATTTTGATTCTCTGTCCACAGAGCATTCTCTCTCTCTCTCTCTCTCTAAAATCATATACACTGATGGTTCCCTACACCTCTCCATGGGTGCAGCTGGAAGTGCAGTTGTCCTGACAAAGGGCGATGGCCTATACTTTAAGTGGGGAGTCCGTATAAACTAGAAGGGCCTCTACCCTTCAGACCGAACTAATCTGCCTTGCTCCTTGCACTGAAATGTGTACAAGTCTCCAAACTTGATACATTAATTATAAGTGACTCCTTATCATCCTTAAATGCTCTCAACTCTTTAAGACATAACTAACATCCTCGTGTCCGAAGCTAGACACAAATACAACAAAATTATTAAGGATGGTAACAGAGTCCATTTCATGTGGTCTCCATCTCACATTGGCCTCCGAATGCATGATAGAGCTAATAAGTTAACCGAAGAATCTGCCTTTAAAGGAGCCGTTGAGTGTAACCTTGGATTGTCAATGAGCAATCTGAGAGCAGCAGTACACCGAGAACTTCAAGATCTTGTAGATCTGAGGCAAAGTGAAATTGACATCAGTAATTCCATCTATCATCATACTATCATGCAAGATGAGCCACACATCTATGGAAAATCCAATAAAATCAGCAGACTTCTAGATGTTACTGCTGCTCGGCTTAGACTCTGTTACAAGTATATCTGGGAATTCTCATTATCTGCCGATGTAGACCTGACCAAATGTAAACTGTGTCAACAAAATTATTCGCACACCCTCCGTCACTGTGTGATAGAGTGCGAAAAGATAAGTGAATTTAGAGACAATTCTATAACCAATGTTCCAGCGATGTGTAAATATTTTCAAAATGATCTACCAGAAATTTTAGCCAAATATCCCCAGTTTGCTAACTGTAGGTAGTAACTGAGTGATTGTAACCTATCCACCGCTGCCCACTGGATGGGGGGCGGTGTGCAGGACAAACATATCAATTGTGACACTAGCTCTCCACATATGTCAGTTGCTTAATTTAGAACCTGTACTTGTGGTCGATCTCGAACCCATTGTTGATGTGACGACTTATACTGAATTTTGTAACTAGCTCATCAAGATTGTAACTTGCTTAGCTAAATGATTTGTGGGGTTCAGTCCCTGAGCCCATTATGTGCCTCTGTAACCCTTTCCACTACCGCCCACAAGATGGGTATGGGGTGCATAATAAATGAACTAAACTAACTGTAAAGGTAGGTTAGCATGCAGTTACAATATGGTGTGAAGGGAGGGAATGTGTCCTATGGTCACTGGTAGTGAGTGAAGTGCTAGTATTTTTTTCTTCTGGACGTGTAGAGGGGTATTGTATCTGCTTCACTCTCTCTGTTACCAGTCACCACAGTAACAGCTCTCAGAACAGCAGACTCGAAGAAGGGAAACATTATTAATCAGAGGGGAAACTGTGCTTAACTCGGAACGTGAATCATAGATGTCGTTGTCGTCACAAACACCACAAATAATTATCTTGAATTCAGCATATGTAGGAAGTCAAGTAACACTGCCATTTATTCATTACTACTGTGGATACAGAAATGATGTAAAAGAATGTATATTTCAATTTCATGTATGTAAAAACTGCATGACTTCATTTCAAAGGTTTTTCTCTGGTCATCAAATGAAAGAGCTTTCGATAATAATTTGATAGACTGCTATAAAACAAATAGCAAAATCATGTAATATGATTACTAGTAATGAATGGGACATTCTGGATACATTTTTAGATAATTTAGTTTAACAAATCTTATGAAGAGTTTTACAGGAGAACTATTCCAGTTTGATGTGGGCCGCCCAAGAACTGTGACAATGAAACAAATCACTCAGTCTTAACCCAGGGTTATTCAAGCTTTCTTTCCCTACGACCCAATTCAGTAATATACTCCCACGCCCCTGTTAACCTGTCCCCTAGTATGACAATATCGGATATGTAATATAAAGCATGATAACATGTAAGCTAATTTACAGCTTTTGACATGAATTTATGGAATATAATTAAATATGCCAAATAAAATGCATTGTTTTAAAACTGAGGAGTTGAGTGTGACTCGTGAGCTTGTTATCTGGGACCAGTGTGGTTCACACGGCGAGAGTGATAAAGAGTGACAGCTGCACTCTTGAGTGCCCGTCTCTCTGTTATCCATGTCAGAGTGAACATGCTATAACTTTACACACACATATGTAATCATAAGCGCAAGTATCCAATAGGAAAATGAAACGAAAATTCCAAACCTTTTTCGTGTTTTCAACACATTATCAAGAAAAGTTGTATTCCCTTGATAATGTGGAGTATTGATATAATGTAATATATCAATACTAATATAATATAGTGATGAGTGCCAAGTACAGTTACAACATCTTTAAGTGAAGAGTTAGAAGCATTACCTGAGCGAGGATCCTGGACAGGCCCCCAATTTATGTGACGAGAAAAATAGGTGGTATTGCAGTCTCTCTAGACAGATGGAATGCCAGTCACATAAAACAAAAAAAATAGTAAAAAAAAAAAAAGAAAAAAAAGTTAAACTGCAAATCGTCTTCACTGTGAGGTAACTGAAGGATAAGACAGAGGGGAAAAAACATTTAAAAATACCTTACTTTAAAAAAAACTGAAGTTAAACAAATTACAAAACATAAAATAATATCCAGGCTTGACTCTAATGCAAAGTGTGCAAAACAAACAAGATGAACAATCAAATTTACGTTACGTTAATGTGCTAATAAAATATGGTGCGGGAATACTGTGAGTCAGACTAAATAACTCTGTTACCATACCAAGATATGTCAACAGGTCTACTCAGTAGAGCACTCAGGAGTAATCTGAATCGTAGTGGGCTAGGTAGCCTTATATATGCACGGCTGTGCAGGTGGCGCTGGTAGCTTCTTTAACTATGAACTGGCTCGTTAACGGCTTGTTTGAGATGGGTGAGCTCCCGAGGCGTCGCCAGGTGCGAGGAGGGTGACGGGCCGTGGGGTTATCTTGAGATTATCTTGAGATGATTTCGGGGCTTTTTAGTGTCCCCGCGGCCACCAGGGTAGGTAGACTGGTGGTATTGTCTAGACGTCTGGAAAGTAGTTGTTGTTGTTGGGTTTCTTGTGGCTGCAGTACTTGAATATATAGACATGGTACGATAGATTGGATGATGATGGAGCAGACCGAATCTCTTCCTAGAGATTTTATCGTGACAATATATTATAGAGTATAATACAGTATTGATAATGTATTTCCTTCAGCATAACTGAATCACGTGTTTTTTGTATGTATTCTTGCATGTAATCTCAAAAAGAAACAAGGGCAAAACACATATATGACTTAAGAATGGGTATTCTTTTGAAATGCTGATCCAAAATGACCCTGATGATAAATTGTAGGAACTTGGCCAGTTACATCCCATCCTCTTTGAAAAGGGGGAGGGGTTGCAATAAAAGCTGAGCCCCTTTAACAGGATCAGTGAGCCTGACCCCGACCCACCCATGTTGGTCACATACCTTTCATAAATAACCATGAAAAATTTGACGATGCTATTACCCAGCACGTTGCCTCTATTCTTGACACACTGACAAACAATGTGACATTCTCTTTCTTATAGATATTAGTGGAATCAAAGGTTTTATTACATAATTTTAATAGTATTTTAAGTAAGGATTGGTTGAATAATATGCAACAATTCTGAATTATTTTTATTATTACACAGGTACGAACACCAGAGAGCGTTACACAGGTGCAGGTGTTGTAGGTGTGAGGTTGGTGCGTCTGATACCTATGAGGAGCCCTGCCAGCTGCTTCGTGGTGCTGTTGTGGCATTGTGGAGTGCCTCGAGGTCTAGACAGATGGGTAGGAAGCAGTGTGGAGCGCCTCGAGGTCTAGACAGATGGGTATGAAGCAGTGTGGAGCGCCTCGAGGTCTAGACAGATGGGTATGAAGCAGTGTGGAGTGCCTCGAGGTCTAGACAGATGGGTATGAAGCAGTGTGGAGCGCCTCGACGTCTAGACAGATGGGTATGAAGCAGTGTGGAGTGCCTCGACGTCTAGACAGATGGGTAGGAAGCAGTGTGGAGCGCCTCGACGTCTAGACAGATGGGTAGGAAGCAGTGTGGAGCGCCTCGACGTCTAGACAGATGGGTAGGAAGCAGTGTGGAGCGCCTCGACGTCTAGACAGTCGGGTAGGAAGCAGTGTGGAGCGCCTCGACGTCTAGACAGATGGGTAGGAAGCAGTGTGGAGTGCCTCGAGGTCTAGACAGTCGGGTAGGAAGCAGTGTGGAGTGCCTCGAGGTCTAGACAGTCGGGTAGGAAGCTTGGGAAGCGATACCACAGTTGTTGTTCCTGTTGCGAGCCATGTTGATGTAACCGCTGGCGCCCCAGCTGGTGTTCCAGGAGTTCTTGACGATCCAGTAGTCCTGGCCGCCCTCTGAGCCGTAGCCCACCACCAGCACAGCGTGGTCAAGGAAGTCTTCTGAGCAAGCTGCTTCGTAGTACACACCTGTCATAAAAATATTAATTATGTCACTCGCCAAGTTACAAACACTCTTCATGAAGCTTGAACTGTATCACACTAAGACACTTTTCTGTCAGGGCAGCGTCTTCAAGGCAACTGTCTTAACGTTCACTTTTAACTTTTTAACTTCACGTGTGTGTACGTGTGTGTGTGTGTGTGTGTGTGTGTGTGTGTGTGTGTGTGTGTGTGTGTGTGTGTGTGTGTGTGTGTGTGTGTGTGTGTGTGTTTGTCTGTGTAGATGCTCACCACTTTCATAGAACTGGAAGGACCAGTTTGAGGCGTCAATGGCCACAGCGATGGGGCCTACACTCTGGACTGCCTGCTGCAGGGCGTCCTCGTTGTAATAGTCGATGTCCACATAACCAGTCACTGTGGCGGCGATGTCGTTGGAGTTGAAGCGGCAGCGTCCATCCTGGAAGGACCAGGAATATTACTTCCGTCAGTGCATATCATATATTTAAGTCACAGACGCTCGAAGTATGACAAGCATCAATTTAAAATATTATTCGTGAAATGGTCTTGCGTGTTGATCAAGAAACCTATAGAAGAATGTGCAAGCGTGTTGTTGGTTGACTTACAACTGCCTCGTAGGGGTAAGTAGCCTCGGTGTTGATGCCGCCATTGTCCCTGATGTATAAGAAAGCTGTGTCCATCCAGCCACCATCGCAGCCAGCGTTGCCATAGGAGACGGTGCAGTCAACAAGGTTCTGCTCGGAGAGACTCACCAGGTTGCCAGTCGCCAGGAAGTGCTGGCCCTCTAAGGCGCCGGTCTGGGGGGCGGAAATGGTGGAAGTGAGACATTGGCTTTGACCGTCACTTGTTCTTCCACTAGCATAACAAGTCCAGAGTCTTCCTGTCCTGGTGAAGGTCGCTAGACACGATCAGATAAATTCAGGAATTGTTCAGAAATAAACGAAAAAACATGTTTGTTTATACATCAACTTAATCCTCAACATTTTATGATCGGTCGCTTTTGTGGTACGTTAACATGTTTACTACATGTACGAAATATCACTAACATAACTCGCTTATCGTTGTATTTAAAAGCAACTATCAAATTATTCCAGAGTATTGGGTTATATTCTACAAGAAAATTATTTAATTTCGGAAGGAAAACTTACTCCAAAGGAATCTCATTTATCCCAAAGGTAAACAACATTCTAGAAACAAAACAAAAATGCATTTAAAAGGAAAACAAAATGTTGCATTCAAGATAACTTACGCCACAAAAAACGTGAGGTGTAGTACAAGCTTCTCTTGGCGCATGAGACGTGATCAACCCAATATCTTACAGGAACGGATCTCTTCCTAAGGAGACGGACAACATACTCCAGAGACAGACAACAAACTCCAGAGACAGACAACAAACTCCAGAGACAGACAACAAACTCCAGAGACAGACAACATACTCCAGAGAGAGACAACATACCGAGGAGAAGGACCAGCATGAGCCACACTGTCCCTGGTCTTTGACAGGGGTGACGGCACCCTTGGTACGCCAGTCAACGTCAACAGCCTTGGGAAGGCTTTTGTTAGCGTGGAAGATATTCGCTGCCTTAGGCTGGGCGCCCTTTTTAAGTCCCTTCATCACGGCGTTGAACTCCTGAGTCGTCTGCACAAACACAAGAATGTTAGCAACCGTCATCGATGAAAATATTTCATGTGTACTAATTATATTTGCCCTATTTAGACAGGAATCTTATAGTGTGATTTATTTCCTGTCTTGTAAATTATAGATATACAGTTGTGAAACTCTGTGAGACACTAACCATGTCACCAAACTGGTTCATCTTGACGGTGAAGGTGACCTCGCCATTCTCGAACCTTTTGTTGAACTCTTCGATCTTCTGCTGGTTCTCTGTGAACACCTGCTTACGGAACAGCTCCTCCTCCAAGTCCACATACTTGCGGCCATACTGAGCCTGAAGAAGATAACACAACAATCATACATCTAGCTGTACGAAGGTTCATTATCATGATTCGTTCTTCAGAAGGAGGCCTGTAGAGCTGTTTCTTATATAACAACTCAAAGCGGAAAGTTCACAAACTGGACAGATGTTAAAAGTTCTCTCAAGCGACGAACCAGTCTCGATATAAAAACTTTTTCTCAAAATATGTGCTCGCATATTATTATTTCTTAAGTAAAGCTGATACGTGGCACAAGTGTTGTCCAGACATACAATAAGTACCTGATGATGCTGTCATTACCTTGAAGGTGTCCCAGGAGGGGCTGGCGGCGGCCAGAGCCAAGCCACAAAGCAACAGTGCTGCCACCTTCATCTGCACAAAATAAAGACGATACAAGTGCATAACTTACAGGTAATATTGCTACAAATAACAGGTCATGCTACTCCAATAATAATTACTCGAAATTAAAATTGTTTACATGAATATCTTGTCTTTCTACTGTAATTCGAACAAGCAACGACAGTTAAATACTTTCAGAACTTCTCTAAATGTAGACTTCAAAACAAAGAAATATGTTGCGAGAGTACATGAAGCAGCCAACACTAGCATAACTGTGTGGCAGTAGAGGGAAGATGTGTTACCTTGCAGGAGGAGTGCTGGCTCTGGTTGAGAGTGTTGGGTGGTGTTGATGGGCCACTTATATACACGAGGAGCCGTGGGAGACCACACACCTGCTGAGTCCACATGTTTTCCAGGTGAAGGGCACCAATACCCCAGGGTCTACCCACACCTCACAGTGACGGGCACTAATACCCCCCATCCTCTGCCCCATGGTCTACCCACACCTCACAGTGACGGGCACCAATACCCCAGTCCTCTGCCCCATGGTCTACCCACACCTCACAGTGACGGGCACCAATACCCCAGTCCTCTGCCCCATGGTCTACCCACACCTCTCAGTGACGGGCACCAATACCCCAGTCCTCTACATTATACACATTTTTAGTATTACCAAGTGGTAATGTGGCTATTTCATCCGGCAGGTAGAATGGAAGCAGCACCATTCCTGCTAAGACTCCCTTACAGAGAGCCAGCTGGGAACACTCAGACCATGCACACAGTCCACTATAACACTGAAGACAGCTAAGTTTGCTGTTATGTTTGTAACATAACTTTATTTAGATCTTTTATATTATGGAGGTAAGAAAATATATTCACATGTATTGTGTTATTTTCATCAATATCGGATACAAACTAACGAAGAATTACAAGGAAACGCTGGAAATAGGGAAGGGACTGAAATTTGAATTTACTCACCAAAATGCAGCGTCATAAATCCTTATCAATATACCTTGAGGTTATCTTGAGATGATTTCGTTTTTTTTTAGTGTCCCCGCGGCCCGGTTCTCGACCAGGCCTCCACCTCCCAGGAAGCAGCCCGTGACAGCTGACTAACACCCAGGTACCTATTTTACTGCTAGGTAACCTTACCTTGAGGTTACCTTGAGGTGCTTCCGGGGCTTAGCGTCCCCGCGGTCCGGTCATCGACCAGGCCTCCTGGTTGCTGGACTGATCAACCAGGCTGTTGGACGCGGCTGCTCGCAGCCTGACGTATGAGTCACAGCCTGGTTGATCAGGTATCCTTTGGAGGTGCTTATCCAGTTCTCTCTTGAACACTGTGAGGGGTTTGCCAGTTATGTCCCTTATGTGTAGTGGAAGCGTGTTGAACAGTCTCGGGCCTCTGATGTTGATAGAGTTCTCTCTCAGAGTACCAGTTGCACCTC
Source organism: Procambarus virginalis (assembly GCA_020271785.1). Lineage (NCBI taxonomy): Eukaryota > Metazoa > Arthropoda > Malacostraca > Decapoda > Cambaridae > Procambarus > Procambarus virginalis. Next base: position 13,898,305 of record WNGS01111181.1, on the reverse strand, counting down.
TGCTTTTCAACGGGGGTATTCTGCACATCCTGCCATGTCTTCTGGTCTCATGTGATGTTATTTCTGTGTTCAGGTTTGGGACCAGCCCCTCTAATATTTTCCATGTGTAAATTATTATGTATCTCTCCCGCCTGCGCTCAAGGGAGTACAGATTTAGGCTCTTTAGTCGGTCCCAATAGTTTAGATGTTTTACCGAGTGGATTCTAGCAGTAAAGGATCTCTGCACGCTCTCCAGGTCAGCAATTTCTCCAGCTTTGAAAGGGGCTGTCATTGTGCAGCAATCTCCACTCTGGAGAGCACAAGCGTTTTGAAAAGTATCATCATCGGTATAGCATCTCTAGTGTGAAAAGTTCTTGTTATCCAACCTGTCATTTTTCGTGCAGTTGTGACGGCCACTTTATTGTGTTCTTTAAAGGTAAGGTCTTCCGATATGAGTACACCCAAATCCTATACATTGCCTTTTCGTGCTATGTTATGATTTGTCTGAGTTTTGTACGTAGTTTCCGTTTTTATATTTTCATTTTTCCCATAGCGCATGAGCTGGAACTTATCTTCGTTAAACACCATATTATTTTCTGTAGCCCATAGGAAGACCTGATCTGCATCTGACTGGAGGTTTGCCGTGTCCTCTATGTTGCCTACTCTCATGAAGATCCTGGTGTCATCTGCAAAGGATGATACAGTACTATAGGTTGTGTTTTTGTCTATGTCCGATATGAGGATGAGAAAAAGTACTGGAGCAAGCACAGTACCCTGAGGGACTGAGCTCTTAACGGTTGATGGGCTGGATTTTATTTTGTTGACTATTACACATTGGGTTCTGTTGGTCAGAAAATTGTAGATCCATCTGCCTATTTTTCCGGTAATTCCTTTTGAGCGCATTTTATGTTCAATAACACCATGGTTACATTTATCAAAAGCTTTTGCGAAATCTGTGTAAATTACATCAGCGTTTTGTTTGTCTTCCATAGCATCTATATAATGCCATATCATAGTGGTCCAGCAACTGCGACAGGCAAGAGCGCCCTGTTCTGAAACCATGTTGTCGGGGGTTATGGAGGTGCTGTGATTCCATGTATTTTGTGATCTTACTTCTTAGCACTCTCAAAAATTTAATGATGTGCGATGTTAACGCTATCGGTCTGTAATTTTTTGCCTCTGCCTTATTTCCTCCTTTATGAAGTGGTGCTATCTCTGCTGTTTTTAGTAAAGCAGGAATAACGCCAGTATCTAGGCTTTGTCTCCACAGAATGTGAAGGGCCTGCGATAGTGGTTTTTTACTGTTCTTGATGAATATGGAGTTCCAAGAATCAGGGCCTGGTGCGGAGTGCATAGGCATACTGTTTATGGCTTCTTCAAAGTCCAGTGGGGATAGGGGTGACGTCTGATATATGATCCTTTTAATTATATAACAGACCTTTAACAGGTAAAAGGTAAAATGATTTAACAGGAAAAGGTAACAGACCTTTTAATTATATAACTTACTTTGCATATACTCTCCAATGACGCGCATTTAATAATATTATTACGTTGCATGATTGCATAAGCAAAAATAGTAGTAGTTGCCAGCTTGTTGCTATTTCAACATTTTTCTTCTGCAGTCGACGGCAACTTAAAATATACTTAAAGTGGTCCAATTTTTGTTAAATGACCCACAAAATGTAGCTAAAATCTAGACTTTCTTATGACATTAAAACATGAACAAATATTTAAAATATATTAACTCGTCTATAAAGTCGAGCGTCCCCGCTCCTGTCTTAACGGACCATTAGTTTGCTGCAAGGCGTTCGTAAGTGATAGAAACGTAATCTCTTTTGCATATATTACAAATTATACAATGCTAGTGACGTCGTGTAATTACAAAAATAGGACTGTGGACACATAGATACTCTTTTATTTATATCCATCTGGAAGTTAAAATGGCAAGCATGTAAGTTTAATGTTTCGTTCCAAGGACACAGTCTAAGAATATCTTATCTCACGCTGGGGTTTCTCAGTCATAGTACAGAGGGGAACACCCGAACACCTGTGGACCCGCCTCAGTGCCTCTCACCATGACAAATGCTGCAATCTATATTTTTAACATATCAGTAACGGTACTGGGTACTGGTAGACACGGCCCTGGGAGGCGTACTGGGTACTGGCAGACACGGTCCTGGGAGACGTACTGGGTACTGGTAGACACGGTCCTGGGAGACGTACTGGGTACTGGTAGACACGGTCCTGGGAGACGTACTGGGTACTGGTAGACACGGTCCTGGGAGACGTACTGGGTACTGGTAGACACGGTCCTGGGAGACGTACTGGGTACTGGTAGACACGGCTCTGGGAGACATACTGGGTACTGGCAGTACGGTCCTGGGAGACGTACTGGGTACTGGTAGACACGGTCCTGGGAGACGTACTGGGTACTGGTAGACACGGTCCTGGGAGACGTACTGGGTACTGGTAGACACGGTCCTGGGAGACGTACTGGGTACTGGTAGACACGGTCCTGGGAGACGTACTGGTACTGGTAGACACGGCCTGGGAGACGTACTGGGTACTGGTAGACACGGTCTGGGAGACGTACTGGGTACTGGTAGACACGGTCCTGGGAGGCGTACTGGGTACTGGTAGACACGGTCCTGGGAGACGTACTGGGTACTGGTAGACACGGTCCTGGGAGACGTACTGGGTACTGGTAGACACGGTCCTGGGAGACGTACTGGGTACTGGTAGACACGGTCCTGGGAGACGTACTGGGTACTGGTAGACACGGTCCTGGGAGACGTACTGGGTACTGGTAGACACGGTCCTGGGAGACGTACTGGGTACTGATAGACACGGCCTGGGAGACATACTGGGTACTGGTAGACACGGCCCTGGGAGACATACTGGGTACTGGTAGACACGGCCCTGGGAGACATACTGGTACTGGTAGACACGGCCCTGGGAGACATACTGGGTACTGGCAGACACGGTCCTGGGAGACGTACTGGGTACTGGTAGACACGGTCCTGGGAGACGTACTGGGTACTGGCAGTACGGTCCTGGGAGGCGTACTGGGTACTGGCAATACCCAGTACGAGGGAAGATGGTTACCGACAGTACCGACGTACCCAGTACGTCGGTACTGGGTACTGGTAGACACGGTCCTGGGAGACGTACTATTCGCACTCTCTTGGAAGTGGGTCCTGGCGGGTTAACACAAGGATTATCTGGTTAATAATTACCTGAAAAGTTAACACAAGGGACATATTTTAAAAGAAGGTAATCAGACTAGAGGTGTTATTCAAACAGGTAGAAGATTTAAAGAGGAATCAGACGAAGTCGGGGCCGGAGCGCTTGATGAAGTCAACTATTTAGTAAACATACTATTTAGTATGAAGTAAACACGCCGGTACAGAGAACAGTTAACAAGGTGCAGGAAAGTTTCAGCTTATATTTTCCTGTAACAGTGTTACAGGAATATAAGAATATATTTGTTTAAGATGGGAGTTTTCCTGGGCCAGGAGATATATGGAAGCGCATCAAGGAGACAGTCAACAACGTTATAAGGATATCAAACAGAAACATGGACGAATTTCAACTAGCAAATAAAATATCAGACGATGAAGATGTTATTGTTTGTTGATAACTCGACGACTGAAATACAACCTTCACACGATCGGATCTGTTGGTTATCTTGAGGTTATCTTGAGATGATTTCGGGGCTTAGTGTCCCCGCGGTCCGGTCCTCGACCAGACCTCCACCCCCAGGAAGCAGCGCGTAGCAGCTGACTAACTCCCAGGTACCTATTACTGCTAGGTAACAGGAGCATCAGGGTGAAAGAAACATTTTGCCCATTTGTTTCTGCCTAAACCCGGGATCGAACCCGGAACCTCAGGACTACGAATACGAAGCGCTGTCCACCCAGCTGTCAGGCGCCCCGTGAGCAAGATCAAATATTACAAATGAACATTTAAAGACTAAAATGTATTAGTACAAGAACTAAATATGATTATGAATCAAATTAAATATTTATTCGGGTAAAAATACATACATATAAGATGAGTTACACAACATAATGTTGGATTTCTAGATAGACCTGCTACATACAGTGAACAAACCCACAAGGACCGTGACGAGGATTCGAACCTACGTCCGAGATCATCCCAGACGCTGCCTTTATCGACTGAGCTACGACATGGTACATACAATGCCTAAAACCACTAATACGCACAGCGCTTCGGGCAACATGGTAAAGATTATACAACCTGGGATTCCAGTGAACCCACAGGAAGTCTGGACGTATCCCCGTGCACTGTGGTGTAGGTAATGGAGCTCTCCTCCATACACTCCCTTCAAATGCACGAGAAAATCACATTAACGGGCGTATGATTTGATATGAATTAAAATGGATATGAAGGGAGTGTGTGGTTACCTTAAGGTTACCTTAAGGTACCTTGAGGTTACCTTGAGATGATTTCGGGGCTTAGCGTCCTGCAGCCCGGTCGTCGACCAGGCCTTCTCGTGCTGGACTGGTCAACCAGGCTGTTGGACGCGCTGGCGTATGAGTCACAGCCTGATTGATCAGGGATGCTTTGGAGGTGCTTGTCAAGTTCTCTCTTGAACAGTGTGAGAGATCCATCGCCCACACCACATTGCATGGGGGATATGTATGTAAATCTTGGACTGGCTTCAGCTCGGGGCCTCCAGACTTCCTGTAGATTCAGAGGAATCCCAGGTTGTATAACCTTTACCATGGCGTGGTATGAACTCCTGTATGCTAATACCCATGATCACTAAGCCCCTAGAATTACCCAAGCGACTGCCGCCACCCTTGACCGCATTTGGACAATCATATCCTCTTGAATAATGAGTAATGGGACAACAGAGCACTACCCTGCATTTCATGCAACTAGCATTATTACCACTCTTAGAAACATTGAAGATTAGCTTCAGTCAGTGCTATGATGCATCCATAAATAGCTATGTTGCAGCTGCTGCCGGCACACTTGGAGACTTTAACTGAGTGGGGAGGAATATGGACAGAGACAAGGGGAGGAATGTAGCCAGACAAAGTGGGAAGAATAACTAGAGAAAATGGAAGCAAAGTGGTCAGAGAGAAGGGTAGAGGAGTGACCAGAGACAAGCGGTGGATCGAGAGAGAAGCCAGTAACACGAGGAGTGGGAGAGAGGGAGGGAGGGCCGAGGCTTGGGGGAAGTGTCTGAGGGAGAGAGGGAGGGCCGAGGCTTGGGGAGGGTGTCTGAGGGAGAGAGGGAGGGCCGAGGCTTGGGGAGGGTGTCTGAGGGAGAGAGGAAGGGCCGAGGCTTGGGGAGGGAGTGTAGGGGTGGAGAGACACAGGGACGCGTGCACCCACCATAGTGCGTACGCTCAACACTGCAGGGACCTCATCAGCGTAATGGCGTACAGGCAACGTATCTGATTGTATATACTAGTCGCGAGGGTTATCATGCATCCATAGGCCAGGATGAAATCCATATGACAGTCTTCAATTTCTACATTGATAATTGTATTATATATGTGCCAAGCTTCAGATACAATCACGTTAAATAATGTGTTAAAACTGTAAGTACAATTAGGGATGATAGTCACTTATCATTAATATTATTATTTTGGCGAAACGTCGGTGTTTACATGCGGAGAGGGAGAAAGGAGTGGGACGAACAATTCCGTATGAAGGCTAGACACTGTGTAATCATTTCATACACTCAAGAATATATGGTGTGGGAGGAACCATCGGTGTATATAATGTGGGAGCGTATCCCACCCTGTGAGTGGGATACCCTCCCATCATTTCTACTTAAAGCCTTGCACTTAGCATAAGCCAAAGCATTGGTCCTCTTGTTCAGGACCAATAAAACCCGATTGTTTAGTGACTTCAGGACACAGATCTTGAATTATTTAGAGTCTCCAGGACAAGGTTGCCAAATTGTTTGGTAGCCCGAGCCCATGAGTACCAACGGGTTGGAGTACCAAATACTCCAGTATCCTTAGATAACAAGCTTCTTAATTGTTCAGTGACCTATGGTACGCGTATCCTTAATCCATGGGATCAGCGGAAAAAAGTTGGATCTACCTAACATTTAAAATAATTATCTTTCCCCAGCTTCTATTTCTGATGGAATTTGCCTTCACCACATCACTTCGTAGTGTAGTCCATGTGTTAACTACTCTGTCACTGTAAAACTCTTCTAATGTCTCTGTGGCTCATTTGGGTGCTTGATTTCTACCTGTGTCCCCTTGTACGTGTACCACTCGTGCTAAATGGTCTGTCTTTATCAACCCTGCCAATTCCCTTGAGTATTTTGTATGTCGTATTAATGTCTTCCCCTAACTCTTGGCGTTTCATCTCATAGTTCCCTCTCAAAGTTCCTATTTTGTGTGTGTACTCACCTAGTGTACTTGCGGGGGTTTGAAAACTGTGTATGGAGTCAGCCTCCGCCACATCACTGCCTAATGCATTCCATCTGTGCTACTTTGACACTGAAGAAATTCTTTCTAATGTCTCTATGGCTCATTTAGGTACCAAGTTTCCACTTGTGTCCCTTGGTCCACACACGTGTGTGTTTGTGTATGTGTGTGTGTATTCACTAATTGTATTCACCTACTTGTGCTTGCGGGGATTGAGCTCTGCTTTTTCGGCCCGCCTCTCAACTGTCAATCAATCAACTGTTACTAACTATTAACTTTTTTGCCACACACATACACACACACACCACACAACACACACACACACCACACACACCACACACACACACACACACACACCACACACCACACACACACACACACACACACACACACACAAACACACACAACACACACACACACACACACACACACCCACTGGCGTCGTGGCTGTGTGGACAGAACGCTGGACACGTAATCCTATGGCCCGGGTTCGATTCCCAGCACCCGCGAGAAACAAAATGGACAGAGTTTATTTCACCCTGATGGCCCTGTTACCTAGCTGTAAATAGGTACCTGGGAGTTAGACAGCTGTTATGGGCTGCTTCCTGGGTATGTGTAGGTGTGTGTGTGAAAAAATAGTTAGTAGTTAGTAACAGTTGATTGATTGACAGTTGAGAGGCGGGCTGAAAGAGCAGAGCTCAACTCCCGCAAGCACAACTAGGTGAATACACACACAGGAAGCAGCCGTAACAGCTGTCTAACTCCTAGGTCCCTATTTACTGCTAGGTAACAGGAGCATCAGGATGAAGAAACTATACCCATCTGTTTCCACCGGCGCCGGGAATCGAACCCCGGATCTCAGGACTACGTATCGAGCGTGCTGTCTACTCAGCCACCAGGCCTGGATGGGTGTGTGTGTGTGTGTGTGTAGGACAAATACGCAATAGATATTCCTCTCAAGGACAGGAATCCCCTGGTGGGTCGAGGCCCTTCTACTCAAGGATGAAATTGAGTTCATGTTAGTGGCCAAATCATACGTTGTTTAACCGGACTGAGGGCGCGACGCCCACAACACCCCGACACTGATGGGATTCAGGGCCAGTACAAGGGTAGGTGATGCCCTAGGCAAGCCTTCAAAGGTACATACATCCCTGCCTATCCCAATCTTGTTGCGGGCTCACCATAGCCCGTGCTACATGGACATTTCGTTCTGAGTAGCTAAATCTGAAAAACAGCAACGTAATCATGTAAAGCAAGGTTTGTGCTGTTGCAATGTACAAATTACCAAGCCTTCTATTTGTTATATTATTATTATATTATATATTATTATTATTATTATTATTCCTAACAAGCTTAGGTACATGCTGCTACAGTATTCTATACAAGGGATTACAGAGAATAGATCAAGAGCTAGCTGGGAGTTCATCTAATAGTTCCACCTCACAGGAACGCCAGTCATGCTTGGAATCAGGAGAAAACACGATATGAGAGTCTAGTCACTGGCCTACACTAGCAATCTCTGGGTAGAGCACGAGAATATCTGCGTTAATGAAGGAATACAAAGCTTAAAGTATTTCATGACATTTAGTCTAAAATGTGTGCTAGTCTAGGATGGTGGTGTGGTGCTGACTCCGCCATGGGGGAGACTGCAACCCATCCTCTTACAAATTACTTCGCTTTTCGCTCGTTTGCGACCTGCAGCATGTGACCAGGGACATGTGGGGAAGGCCAGGACATGCAGCATGTGACCAGGGACCAGGGATGCCAGATCTAAATTGCTGAAAGTAGCGAACTGACGGTCTAAAAGTAGCGAATTTGAAATAAGAGTAGCCCAATTCTTTGAGTGAATGATATGGGTTTCAAAGTAATATATTTTGATATATAGAGTACACTACACGATGTTAATTGTTATATTAATATTATTTCTGCACATACACACACACACACATATATATATATGTATATATATATATATATATATATATATATATATATATATATATATATATATATGTATATATATATATGTATATATATATATATATATATATATATATGTATATATATATATGTGTATATATATATATATATATATATATATATATATATATATATATATATAATATATATATATATATATATTAAAAAGGGTGTGAGGGTACCACCTCTGGTGCCAATGTGGGGACCCATAGCCTCGGAGAAGAAAATAAAACGTATTCAGAGGAGACCTTGTGGTTTCTCACTGAACACTAATATTTTCTTCTACCACCCCCATTCTTTTGTATGTACACATATATATTTGCTTTATTTGAACTTTGTTACAAAAAAGAAGTTACATATAGGTTACAAAGATGGTTATCATAAGTTGTCGAGTTCCTCCAGCTCCTCAGATGGCGGGCAGGAACCCTGGATGCAGTGCGCATTTCCCTCTGTATCGCCACGCTGAGGCGCTGGAAAAGAAAGCTGGCAGCTCAAGGGTCCCTTGTTGTTTCAATGAGCCTAGAACCCAGTTCCTTCAAAAAACTGGTAGCACTTTTACCCCAGGCGCCGAGTGTCTCAGAAGCAATGGGGACAAAATTGTAGTGGTGATCCAGTTTTCTATATTTACGGGATTTGGCTGCTTCCCTGTGGGTGGCAGTGCCACCTGGTTGTGCAACACTGAGGTCAATGTAGGTGTTAGCCAGGGTTGATACGCACGTGTAGTCCCATACCAACTGCTTGCCATTCTTCCAGGGGTTCACTGTGATACCATCCGGGCGACCAATAAGAGCATCAGAGTTACGGGGCGTTAGGTAACGAGGCTCTCTCTCAGCTGGGCATCCAGCTGTGGTGAGGCTCCTCTTGATGATGTCGTTAACTTCACTGTGCCTCGAGTGCCATCCTCCCGTGCTTTGGCAGAGTAGGCCATGGTGGCCGTACCTGTCAGCCACCACCTCGCCGCAAATACACCTATATCTGGTGTGGATTGGGGCAGCAAGGCGGAGGGCCACAGCAATTCGGAGGGCGTGTGGTGTGAGACGCGTGCCAGTTGCCGACATTGGGGTTGCTAACAGGAAATCCCCTGCATGTGGGGCTGCTACTGCTGTGAGGCGAGCAATGTCGTGTTGTGTTGTTGCAGCACCCAGGCACTCTGCAGCAACTTGGTCTACAATGGGGCCATCCCAGCTGGATTGCTTGCGGGCTTTTGGGGATGGTGGTTGAGGTGATGGGCCTGCACGATATATATATATATATATATATATATATATATATATATATATATATATATATATATATATATATATATATATATATATATATATATATATGTTTTTTTGCCGCCAGAGGTGGATAGTTCATTAAGCATCCCCTATTCAACCAGTTAGTGGTAGTTTGTTGTGCACCCCGAACCCCGACCAGTTGTGTAACTGCAAGCCTAGCATGAACGAACCGAACAAAACCTCTGAAGCCCGACTATGCACCAACCGAAGCCCGACCATGCACAAGGGTTTTGTACATGTAGATAGCACACGAGAATGTGTAGAGTGAGTATATGTTTAGCATGTTTAGGGACTTGAACAGAGGGGCTGTGAGTTAGGTTCTTTTAATTGCCTTTTACAATTTAACGAATAAAAAGGTTTTCGTGCCATAACATCTTTATATTATGATAATCTCGACATATCTGCATTAAAATCAGTGTGCAATTCCGGTTTTGGCCTCCACCGCCTTCTCACTTGTTCCCTTGTAACTTGTAACTCACTTGCAACACTTATATGCTGTGCTTCCTATTTTAACCTGCTATGTTAAATGGATTCTTGTATTGTGATTTGTGTATTTGTACTCACTAAATTAGTGCGCCCCTTGAGGGACTTGAAGTAGAGGGGGGGGGGTAGAAATAGCCTAAGCTACTCTATACCTTTGAGATGCATTTTTTATTGTCTCAATAAACATACTTGAACTTGAAGTGGACTTTAATGTTTTCTCGGCAGTTTTATTGCCTTAGTTTCCGAGCTGTTTTCTTTACCGTGTATGTTGTAATAAACTATTCCTATATTTACTGTTGTTTCTCCCTGTGAATATTATTAAACAATGGTGATTATAAGGGCGCGGAAGTTCAGCCTGGCCAGGGCCGCCAGCAGCCCTTGGGCCCGCCCCGGCAGCTCCCAGTCTTTAATTCGGCACCTTTGTGGCACCTTTGTGGGACCTTGGTATAAACCAAACATGTATATATACACACTGGCTGCCTGTCCCCCTACACAATGATTTATTATTACCTATTATTTTATCATTTAATTTAAATATTAAATAAAATAATTTCTTTAATTATTATAGTAAGTACTTAATAATTTAATAATAAGAAGTACATAAAAATGATTAAAAAGTACAGTTTAGTCATAGGAGATTCCTAGATTGGAATTCACTACCAAATTTCGATATATAAGTATTTTTAGTGTGAAATGCAGTTATTATATGCATAAATTGTTGTTTTAATAATATTACGCTTAACCACTTGGGCTGGACGGTAGAGCGACGGTCTCCTTTCCTACAGGTCCGCGTTCAATCCCCGACCGCCCAAGAGGTTGGGCACCATTCCTTTCCCCCGTTCCATCCCAAATCCGTATCTTGATCCCTTGTTGTTGTGTTGTTGTTATAGATTCAGCTACTCGGAACAAGTTCCAAGTAGCACGGGCTATGGTGAGCCCGTAACTTACCTGGCACAGGAGCGGGCAAGAAGCACGGGCTATGGTTAGCCTCGTGGACAGGAGATGTCTCCCGTGTCGAAGATCCCTTCCGAGTGCTATATAGTCGTAATGGCTTGGCGCTTTCACTTGATAGTTCCCCCACCCTCCTGAATAATATTACGAGAGCAGTATTTACGGGCTATTCATGCCCGTGCCACCTCTTGGGTGGCTTAATCTTCATCAATCGAGAGCAGTACGTCCTAACCAGACGTTATATGATGATATCCTGAACAGTTGATAAATAAAAGTAATTGCGGAACTCCAGTTATCTAATACTTATCATAAATGGTATAAAACCTTATCATAAGCCAAGGGATTTGTAGATCAGTGTTTAAAGGGAATTCGGAAGTAATAATAACACAGCTGATGCCATCTGTCGGCAGAAGAGAACACTATCAACTGGCTGGTCAACAGTGGCCATAAGATACAGCTTACGCCATCTGTTGACATCAAATTACACTTATAACAAATTACCCTGCAAAATACAACTAACGCCATCTCGTTTTTTTCCAACGCACTATAAATAGCCAAACAGCAACCCATAAGGTGGGTTGTTGTGCTCGGGTAGGAGGTTCCAAGCTCCGCCCACAGATGGTATGGGGTGCATAATAAATGGCATATCATTGGTAGATATTCTTTGTTGACATTCACACAACAGCCAATCACAGGAAGGGATCAGCTAAAGGCTCCATCCACTTAATAAATCATCTTTATTCAGCACACCATCCTTGCTTATGACATTCTGCTTCAACTTTAATCTACCTAAAAAGTGAAATGTTAAGTATTTAAAAGTATTAATATAGTGATAATTAAATACTGCAGGATGTAACGAGTGTTACAGAAACATGGGCTGGCTACCTAACTTGTGACGTCATCAGTGGGTGTTGCCTCACACAAATAATATCAGCGATACAATGCCTCCGTCCTCTTATTGGTCTACATTATTCAGTTAGATGAAAATTTCTGTCTTGTATAAAACAGAAATTGTTGTTCTTTTGTACAACAACAAAGGTTATTGAGCAAAAGGACGTATTTCTTATTTTGCATTTTATTCATATAAGCGTTGGCATTCCCCGCAACAGCCAATCACAGGAAGGTATTTGTTGGAAACTCTGCCTTCAACAAAATTGATTCCTAATAAACTCTAACAATAAATTCGTTTAATAAACGAGTATTTAGGGTCAAGCTACAGATGAACATTATAGGATAACGGTGTTTTAGCTTGCAGCTTCGTTAGACAGAATCCCTGGTCTTAATTTTAAAATAAAGAACTAGAAAGCGTATTTTATTGCTAACTTTTCGAGAAATAAATCCCAGTCTCATATTTGCGAACATTTATGCATTGATTTTTTGGCTTAAGTTCTTATCATAATCCCTTTTGCAATCTCAACACCATCTGGCTCGTATCTTGTAACTATCTTCGTTACTTAGCCTCAAAACCTTACATTTGTCTTACATATCCTCAACAGTAGATAAAAAAGTAATTGCAGAATTCTAGTTACCTAATACCAGCATGGTATAAAACCTTATTATAAGCTACCAGACGTATAGATCAGTGTTTAAAGTAATAATAATACATTATTATTAATGTAATAATATTATTAAAATAATAATAATACAGCTGATGCCATCTGTCGGCAGATAAGAACACTATCAACTGGCTGGTCAACAGTGGCCATAAGATACAGCTTACGCCATCTGTTGACATCAAATTACACTTATAACAAATTACCCTACAAAATACAACTAACGCCATCTGTTGCTTTTCCAACGCACTATAAATAGCCAAACAGCAACCCATAAGGCGGGTTGTTGTGCTCGGGTAGGAGGTTCCAAGCTCCGCCCACAGATGGTATGGGGTGCATAATAATAAAATGGTGGCATATCATTGGTAGAAACTCTTTGTTGACATTCACACAACAGCCAATCACAGGAAGGGATCAGCTATAGGTGCCATCCACTTAGTAAATCATCTTAGTTCAGCCCAAGTCCTGCTTATGGAATTCTGCTTTAACTTTAATTTACCCAAAAAAGTGAAGTGTTAATTATTTAAAGTGTTAATAAAGTGATAATTAAATATTGCAGGATATAACAGATGTTATATAAAAATGGGCTGGCTACCTAACTTGTGACGTTATTATTGGGGTTGCCTTGACACAAATAATGATACACTGCTCTGCCCTCTTATTCGAGTAAATTATTCAGTTAGATGGAGATTTCTGTCAGGTGCAAAACAGAAATTGTTGTTCTTTTTCACAAAATTGTTGTTGTGCACAAGGACCTATTTCTTAGTTTAAATTTTATTCATAAAAGAGTGTTGGTATTCCCCGCAACAGCCAATCACAGGAAGGTATTTCTGGAAGCTCCGCCTCCTTATGGACTCAGCACATCGCTCTAGCTCATGGCTCTCTGTTTCATCTCTTGTATATACAAACTATGACTTTTTTCGATTACTGTTATAATTAATAATATGAGATATAAAAGTTTTTACACAAAATGGCTAAATTCTGCCATTAAATGGACTTTGTCTGGTATACATACAAACATACACCAATTTATTACCATTCATCCATTATTAATTTCAAATGTAATGTATACTGTCTAGTTTTTTCCTCTCGCCATTACTTGGTGCAATATTTGAAAGTTGTCTATTTATTTATCGATCTATCTATTATCTTGTATTTATATTTACAAGTTTCTGTGCTTGGAAGAAAACTCTGCATTGAATTGGGACTAATTTATTAAATAATATTATTTAGTATTAATTAATATTTACAATTATTATTAATTACAATTATTTATAGCTTAGTTACTTTCATGTAACTCGCAATCGTACATTCTTAACTTTAATAGCCCAAATTAGCACATCTTGCTTTTAAATTAGCCCAAAAAGTAGCAAGTAGCGAAATTAAAAATTTGGGAGCGCGGGGCTCTCAAAAGTAGCCCAATTCGCTATTTGTAGCCCAGTCTGGCAACACTGCCAGGGACATTGGGGAAGGTGGTCCATGGCTGCCCTCACTAATCTGGTCACCGGAAGTAAGAGGCCAGACACACCCCCAACACACTGACCCCATGATTACTATCCCCCCTCCCCCCTCCCTCTCCTCACTCATCCCTCCCTACTTCTCCCCCTCTCTTGCCCCTTCTCCCTCCCTACCTCTCCTCCTCCGTTCCTACCCCCTAACACGTCCCTTCTTCCTCCTACCCCTCCACCCTCTCTACTTCTCCTCCTCCATCTTTCTCCCCTTCCTCTCCTCCATTCTTATCCCCATACTCCTCCTCTCTGCTTTCTCCTCTCCCCCACCCCTATACTTACCTAACAGTGACTATGGGGAAGTATATAATTTAACTTTTGATGTTCGAATTTGTTATCGTATCTGCTCTTAGCGTTGTGGATGGAGGTAACTTCCAGNTCGGTCGCTTTTGTGGTACGTTAACATGTTTACTACATGTACGAAATATCACTAACATAACTCGCTTATCGTTGTTATTTAAAGCAACTATCAAATTATTCCAGAGTATTGGTTTATATTCTACAAGAAAATTATATTTAATTTCGGAAGGAAAACTACTCCAAAGGAATCTCATTTATCCCAAAGGTAAACAACATTCTAGAAACAAAACAAAAATGCATTTAAAGGAAAACAAAATGTTGCATTCAAGATAACTTACGCCACAAAACGTGAGGTTGTAGTACAAGCTTCTGCTTGGCGCATGAGACGTGATCAACCCCATATCTTACAGGACGGATCTCTTCCTAAGGAGACGGACAACATACTCCAGAGACAGACAACAAACTCCAGAGACAGACAACAAACTCCAGAGACAGACAACAAACTCCAGAGACAGACAACATACTCCAGAGAGAGACAACATACCGAGGAGAAGGACCAGCATGAGCCACACTGTCCCTGGTCTTTGACAGGGGTGACGGCACCCTTGGTACGCCAGTCAACGTCAACAGCCTTGGGAAGGCTTTTGTTAGCGTGGAAGATATTCGCTGCCTTAGGCTGGGCGCCCTTTTTAAGTCCCTTCATCACGGCGTTGAACTCCTGAGTCGTCTGCACAAACACAAGAATGTTAGCAACCGTCATCGATGAAAATATTTCATGTGTACTAATTATATTTGCCCTATTTAGACAGGAATCTTATAGTGTGATTTATTTCCTGTCTTGTAAATTATAGATATACAGTTGTGAAACTCTGTGAGACACTAACCATGTCACCAAACTGGTTCATCTTGACGGTGAAGGTGACCTCGCCATTCTCGAACCTTTTGTTGAACTCTTCGATCTTCTGCTGGTTCTCTGTGAACACCTGCTTACGGAACAGCTCCTCCTCCAAGTCCACATACTTGCGGCCATACTGAGCCTGAAGAAGATAACACAACAATCATACATCTAGCTGTACGAAGGTTCATTATCATGATTCGTTCTTCAGAAGGAGGCCTGTAGAGCTGTTTCTTATATAACAACTCAAAGCGGAAAGTTCACAAACTGGACAGATGTTAAAAGTTCTCTCAAGCGACGAACCAGTCTCGATATAAAAACTTTTTTCTCAAATATGTGCTCGCATATTATTATTTCTTAAGTAAAGCTGATACGTGGCACAAGTGTTGTCCAGACATACAATAAGTACCTGATGATGCTGTCATTACCTTGAAGGTGTCCCAGGAGGGGCTGGCGGCGGCCAGAGCCAAGCCACAAAGCAACAGTGCTGCCACCTTCATCTGCACAAAATAAAGACGATACAAGTGCATAACTTACAGGTAATATTGCTACAAATAACAGGTCATGCTACTCCAATAATAATTACTCGAAATTAAATTGTTTACATGAATATCTTGTCTTTCTACTGTAATTCGAACAAGCAACGACAGTTAAATACTTTCAGAACTTCTCTAAATGTAGACTTCAAAACAAAGAAATATGTTGCGAGAGTACATGAAGCAGCCAACACTAGCATAACTGTGTGGCAGTGGAGGAAGATGTGTTACCTTGCAGGAGGAGTGCTGGCTCTGGTTGAGAGTGTTGGGTGGTGTTGATGGGCCACTTATATACACGAGGAGCCGTGGGAGACCACACACCTGCTGAGTCCACATGTTTTCCAGGTGAAGGGCACCAATACCCCAGGGTCTACCCACACCTCACAGTGACGGCACTAATACCCCCCATCCTGTGCCCCATGGTCTACCCACACCTCACAGTGACGGGCACCAATACCCCAGTCCTCTGCCCCATGGTCTACCCACACCTCACAGTGACGGGCACCAATACCCCAGTCCTCTACATTATACACATTTTTAGTATTACCAAGTGGTAATGTGGCTATTTCATCCGGCAGGTAGAATGGAAGCAGCACCATTCCTGCTAAGACTCCCTTACAGAGAGCCAGCTGGGAACACTCAGACCATACACACAGTCCACTATAACACTGAAGACAGCTAAGTTTGCTGTTATGTTTGTAACATAACTTTATTTAGATCTTTTATATTATGGAGGTAAGAAAATATATTCACATGTATTGTGTTATTTTCATCAATATCGGATACAAACTAACGAAGAATTACAAGGAAACGCTGGAAATAGGGACGGGACTGAAATTTGAATTTACTCACCAAAAATGCAGCGTCATAAATCCTTATCAATATACCTTGAGGTTATCTTGAGATGATTTCGGTTTTTTTTTAGTGTCCCCGCGGCCCGGTTCTCGACCAGGCCTCCACCTCCCGGAAGCAGCCCGTGACAGCTGACTAACACCCAGGTACCTATTTTACTGCTAGGTAACCTTACCTTGAGGTTACCTTGAGGTGCTTCCGGGGCTTAGCGTCCCCGCGGCCCGGTCATCGACCAGGCCTCCTGGTTGCTGGACTGATCAACCAGGCTGTTGGACGCGGCTGCTCGCAGCCTGACGTATGAGTCACAGCCTGGTTGATCAGGTATCCTTTGGAGGTGCTTATCCAGTTCTCTCTTGAACACTGTGAGGGGTTTGCCAGTTATGCCCCTTATGTGTAGCGGAAGCGTGTTGAACAGTCTCGGGCCCCTGATGTTGATAGAGTTCTCTCTCAGAGTACCAGTTGCACCTCTGTTTTTCAACGGGGGTATTCTGCACATCCTGCCATGTCTTCTGGTCTCATGTGATGTTATTTCTGTGTGCAGGTTTGGGACCAGCCCCTCTAATATTTTCCATGTGTAAATTATTATGTATCTCTCCCGCCTGCGCTCAAGGGAGTACAGATTTAGGCTCTTTAGTCGGTCCCAATAGTTTAGATGTTTTACCGAGTGGATTCTAGCAGTAAAGGATCTCTGCACGCTCTCCAGGTCAGCAATTTCTCCAGCTTTGAAAGGGGCTGTCATTGTGCAGCAATACTCCACTCTAGAGAGCACAAGCGTTTTGAAAAGTATCATCATCGGTATAGCATCTCTAGTGTGAAAAGTTCTTGTTATCCAACCTGTCATTTTTCGTGCAGTTGTGACGGCCACTTTATTGTGTTCTTTAAAGGTAAGGTCTTCCGATATGAGTACACCCAAATCCTATACATTGCCTTTTCGTGCTATGTTATGATTTGTCTGAGTTTTGTACGTAGTTTCCGTTTTTATATTTTCATTTTTCCCATAGCGCATGAGCTGGAACTTATCTTCGTTAAACACCATATTATTTTCTGTAGCCCATAGGAAGACCTGATCTACATCTGACTGGAGGTTTGCCGTGTCCTCTATGTTGCCTACTCTCATGAAGATCCTGGTGTCATCTGCAAAGGATGATACAGTACTATAGGTTGTGTTCTTGTCTATGTCCGATATGAGGATGAGAAAAAGTACTGGAGCAAGCACAGTACCCTGAGGGACTGAGCTCTTAACGGTTGATGGGCTGGATTTTATTTTGTTGACTATTACACATTGGGTTCTGTTGGTCAGAAAATTGTAGATCCATCTGCCTATTTTTCCGGCAATTCCTTTTGAGCGCATTTTATGTGCAATAACTCCATGGTTACATTTATCAAAAGCTTTTGCGAAATCTGTGTAAATTACATCAGCGTTTTGTTTGTCTTCCATAGCATCTATATAATGCCATATCATAGTGGTCCAGCAACTGCTACAGGCAAGAGCGCCCTGTTCTGAAACCATGTTGTCCGGGGTTATGGAGGTGCTGTGATTCCATGTATTTTGTGAGCTTACTTCTTAGCACTCTCAAAAATTTTAATGATGTGCGATGTTAGTGCTATCGGTCTGTAATTTTTTGCCTCTGCCTTATTTCCTCCTTTATGAAGTGGTGCTATCTCTGCTGTTTTTAGTAAAGCAGGAATAACGCCAGTATCTAGGCTTTGTCTCCACAGAATGTGGAGGGCCTGCGATAGTGTTTTTTTTACTGTTCTTGATGAATATGGAGTTCCAAGAATCAGGGCCTGGTGCGGAGTGCATAGGTATACTGTTTATGGCTTCTTCAAAGTCCAGTGGGGATAGGGTGACGTCTGATATTTGATCCTTCTAATTATATAACAGACCTTTAACAGGTAAAAGGTAAAATGATTTAACAGGAAAAGGTAACAGACCTTTTAATTATATAACTTACTTTGCATATACTCTCCAATGACGCGCATTTAATAATATTATTACGTTGCATGATTGCATAAGCAAAAATAGTAGTAGTTGCCAGCTTGTTGCTATTTCAACATTTTTCTTCTGCAGTCGACGGCAACTTAAAATATACTTAAAGTGGTCCAATTTTTGTTAAATGACCCACAAAATGTAGCTAAAATCTAGACTTTCTTATGACATTAAAACATGAACAAATATTTAAAATATATTAACTCGTCTATAAAGTCGAGCGTCCCCGCTCCTGTCTTAACGGACCATTAGTTTGCTGCAAGGCGTTCGTAAGTGATAGAAACGTAATCTCTTTTGCATATATTACAAATTATACAATGCTAGTGACGTCGTGTAATTACAAAAATAGGACTGTGGACACATAGATACTCTTTTATTTATATCCATCTGGAAGTTAAAATGGCAAGCATGTAAGTTTAATGTTTCGTTCCAAGGACACAGTCTAAGAATATCTTATCTCACGCTGGGGTTTCTCAGTCATAGTACAGAGGGGAACACCCGAACACCTGTGGACCCGCCTCAGTGCCTCTCACCATGACAAATGCTGCAATCTATATTTTTAACATATCAGTAACGGTACTGGGTACTGGTAGACACGGCCCTGGGAGACGTACTGGGTACTGGTAGACACGGTCCTGGGAGACGTACTGGGTACTGGTAGACACGGTCCTGGGAGACGTACTGGGTACTGGTAGACACGGTCCTGGGAGACGTACTGGGTACTGGTAGACACGGTCCTGGGAGACGTACTGGGTACTGGTAGACACGGTCCTGGGAGACGTACTGGGTACTGGTAGACACGGCTCTGGGAGACATACTGGGTACTGGCAGTACGGTCCTGGGAGACGTACTGGGTACTGGTAGACACGGTCCTGGGAAGATGTGTTACTGACAGTACCGACGTACCTGGGACGACGTACTGGGTACTGGTAGACACGGTCCTGGGAGACGTACTATTTGCACTCTCTTGGAAGTTGGGTCCTGGTGGGTAACACAAGGATTATCTGGTTAATAATTACCTGAAAAGTTAACACAAGGGACATATTTTAAAGAAGGTAATCAGACTAGAGGTGTTATTCAAACAGGTAGAAGATTTAAAGAGGAATCAGACGAAGTCGGGGCCGGAGCGCTTGATGAAGTCAACTATTTAGTAAACATACTATTTAGTATGAAGTAAACACGCCGGTACAGAGAACAGTTAACAAGGTGCAGGAAAGTTTCAGCTTATATTTTCCTGTAACAGTGTTACAGGAATATAAGAATATACTTGTTTAAGATGGGAGTTTTCCTGGGGCAGGAGATATATGGAAGTGCATCAAGGAGACAGTCAACAACGTTATAAGGATATCAAACAGAAACATGGACGAATTTCAACTAGCAAATAAAATATCAGACGATGAAGATGTTATTGTTTGTTGATAACTCGACGACTGAAATACAACCTTCACACGATCGGATCTGTTGGTTATCTTGAGATGATTTCAGGGCTTAGTGTCCCCGCGGTCCGGTCCTCGACCAGACCTCCACCCCGAGGAAGCAGCGCGTAGCAGCTGTCTAACTCCCAGGTACCTATTTACTGCTAGATAACAGGGGCATCAGGGTGAAAGAAACATTTTGCCCATTTGTTTCTGCCTAAACCCGGGATCGAACCCGGAACCTCAGGACTACGAATACGAAGCGCTGTCCACCCAGCTGTCAGGCGCCCCGTGAGCAAGATCAAATATTACAAAATGAACATTTAAAGACTAAAATGTATTAGTACAAGAACTAAATATGATTATGAATCAAATTAAATATTTATTCGGGTAAAAATACATACACATAAGATGAGTTACACAACATAATGTTGGATTTCTAGATAGACCTGCTCCATACAGTGAACAAATCCACAAGGACCGTGACGAGGATTCGAACCTACGTCCGAGATCATCCCAGACGCTGCCTTTATCGACTGAGCTACGACATGGTACATACAATGCCTAAAACCACTAATACGCACAGCGCTTCGGGCAACATGGTAAAGATTATACAACCTGGGATTCCAGTGAACCCACAGGAAGTGTGGACGTATCTCCCGTGCACTGTGGTGTAGGTAATGGAGCTCTCCTCCATACACTCCCTTCAAATGCACGAGAAAATCACTTTAACGGGCTAACTCACTGAATTAAAATGGATATGAAGGGAGTGTGTGGTTACCTTAAGGTTACCTTAAGGTTACCTTGAGGTTACCTTGAGATGATTTCGGGGCTTAGCGTCCTGCAGCCCGGTCGTCGACCAGGCCTTCTCGTTGCTGGACTGGTCAACCAGGCTGTTGGACGCGCTGGCGTATGAGTCACAGCCTGATTGATCAGGGATGCTTTGGAGGTGCTTGTCAAGTTCTCTCTTGAACAGTGTGAGAGATCCATCGCCCACACCACAGTGCATGGGGGATATGTATGTAAATCTTGGACTGGCTTCAGCTCGGGGCCTCCAGACTTCCTGTAGATTCAGAGGAATCCCAGGTTGTATAACCTTTACCATGGCGTGGTATGAACTCCTGTATGCTAATACCCATGATCACTAAGCCCCCTAGAATTACCCAAGCGACTGCCGCCACCCTTGACCGCATTTGGACAATCATATCCTCTTGAATAATGAGTAATGGGACAACAGAGCACTACCCTGCATTTCATGCAACTAGCATTATTACCACTCTTAGAAATATTGAAGATTAGCTTCAGTCAGTGCTATGATGCATCCATAAATAGCTATGTTGCAGCTGCTGCTGGCACACTTGGAGACTTTAACTGAGTGGGGAGGAATATGGACAGAGACAAGGGGAGGAATGTAGCCAGACAAAGTGGAAAGAATAACTAGAGAAAATGGAAGCAAAGTGGTCAGAGAGAAGGGTAGAGGAGTGACCAGAGACAAGCGGTGGATCGAGAGAGAAGCCAGTAACACGAGGAGTGGGAGAGAGGGAGGGAGGGCCGAGGCTTGGGGAAGGTGTCTGAGGGAGGGAGGGAGGGCCGAGGCTTGGGGAGGGTGTCTGAGGGAGAGAGGGAGGGCCGAGGCTTGGGGAGGGTGTCTGAGGGAGAGAGGAAGGGCCGAGGCTTGGGGAGGGAGTGTAGGGGTGGAGAGACACAGGGACGCGTGCACCCACCATAGTGCGTACGCTCAACACTGCAGGGACCTCATCAGCGTAATGGCGTACAGGCAACGTATCTGATTGTATATACTAGTCGCGAGGGTTATCATGCATCCATAGGCCAGGATGAAATCCATATGACAGTCTTCAATTTCTACATTGATAATTGTATTATATATGTGCCAAGCTTCAGATACAATCACGTTAAAATAATGTGTTAAAACTGTAAGTACAATTAGGGATGATAGTCACTTATCATTAATATTATTATTTTGGCGATACGTCGGTGTTTACATGCGGAGAGGGAGAAAGGAGTGGGACGAACAATTCCGTATGAAGGCTAGACACTGTGTAATCATTTCATACACTCAAGGCGACCAATAAGAGCATCAGAGTTACGGGGCGTTAGGTAACGAGGCTCTCTCTCTCAGCTGGGCATCCAGCTGTGGTGAGGCTCCTCTTGATGATGTCGTTAACTTCACTGTGCCTCGAGTGCCATCCTCCTGTGCTTTGGCAGAGTAGGCCATGGTGGCCGTACCTGTCAGCCATCACCTCGCCGCAAATACACCTATATCTGGTGTGGATTGGGGCAGCAAGGCGGAGGGCCACAGCAATTCGGAGGGCGTGTGGTGTGAGACGCGTGCCAGTTGCCGACATTGGGGTTGCTAACAGGAAATCCCCTGCATGTGGGGCTGCTACTGCTGTGAGGCGAGCAATGTCGTGCTGTGTTGATGCAGCACCCAGGCACTCTGCAGCAACTTTGTCTACAATGGGGCCATCCCAGCTGGATTGCTTGCGGGCTTTTGGGGATGGTGGTTGAGGTGATGGGCCTGCACGATATATATATATATATATATATATATATATATATATATATATATATATATATATATATATATATATATATATATATATATATATATATATATATATATATATATATATTGATTTTTTGCCGCCAGAGGTGGATAGTTCATTAAGCATCCCCTATTCAACCAGTTAGTGATAGTTTGTTGTGCACCCCGAACCCCGACCAGTTGTGTAACTGCAAGCCTAGCATGAACGAACCGAACAAAACCTCTGAAGCCCGACTATGCACCAACCGAAGCCCGACCATGCACAAGGGTTTTGTACATGTAGATAGCACACGAGAATGTGTAGAGTGAGTATATGTTTAGCATGTTTAGGGACTTGAACAGAGGGGCTGTGAGTTAGGTTCTTTTAATTGCCTTTACAATTTAACGAATAAAATGGTTTTCGTGCCTTAACATCTTTATATTATGATAATCACGACATATCTGCATTAAAATCAGTGTGCAATTCCGGTTTTGGCCTCCACCGCCTTCTCACTTGTTCCCTTGTAACTTGTAACTCACTTGTAACACTTATATGCTGTGCTTCCTATTTTAACCTGCTATGTTAAATGGATTCTTGTATTGTGATTTGTGTATTTGTACTCACTAAATTAGTGCGCCCCTTGAGGGACTTGAAGTAGGGGGGGGGGTAGAAATAGCCTAAGCTACTCTATACCTTTGAGATGCATTTTTTATTGTCTCAATAAACATACTTGAACTTGAAGTGGACTTTAATGTTTTCTCGGCAGTTTTATTGCCTTAGTTTCCGAGCTGTTTTCTTTACCGTGTATGTTGTAATAAACTATTCCTATATTTACTGTTGTTTCTCCCTGTGAATATTATTAAACAATGGTGATTATAAGGGCGCGGAAGTTCAGCCTGGCCAGGGCCGCCAGCAGCCCTTGGGCCCGCCCCGGCAGCTCCCAGTCTTTAATTCGGCACCTTTGTGGCACCTTTGTGGGACCTTGGTATAAACCAAACATGTATATATACACACTGGCTGCCTGTCCCCCTACACAATGATTTATTATTACCTATTATTTTATCATTTAATTTAAATTTAATAAAATAATTTCTTTAATTATTATAGTAAGTACTTAATAATTTAATAATAAGAAGTACATAAAAATGATTAAAAAGTACACTTTAGTCATAGAAGATTCCTAGATTGGAATTCACTACCAAATTTCGATATATAAGTATTTTTAGTGTGAAATGCAGTTATTATATGCATAAATTGTTGTTTTAATAATATTACGCTTAACCACTTGGGCTGGACGGTAGAGCGACGGTCTCCTTTCCTACAGGTCCGCGTTCAATCCCCGACCGCCCAAGAGGTTGGGCACCATTCCTTTCCCCCGTTCCATCCCAAATCCGTATCTTGATCCCTTGTTGTTGTTGTTGTTGTTATAGATTCAGCTACTCGGAACAAGTTCCAAGTAGCACGGGCTATGGTGAGCCCGTAACTTACCTGGCACAGGAGCGGGGCAAGAAGCACGGGCTATGGTTAGCCTCGTGGACAGGAGATGTCTCCCGTGTCGAAGATCCCTTCCGAGTGCTATATAGTCGTAATGGCTTGGCGCTTTCACTTGATAGTTCCCCCACCCTCCTGAATAATATTACGAGAGCAGTATTTACGGGCTATTCATGCCCGTGCCACCTCTTGGGTGGCTTAATCTTCATCAATCGAGAGCAGTACGTCCTAACCAGACGTTATATGATGATATCCTGAACAGTTGATAAATAAAAGTAATTGCGGAACTCCAGTTATCTAATACTTATCATAAATGGTATAAAACCTTATCATAAGCCAAGGGATTTGTAGATCAGTGTTTAAAGGGAATTCGGAAGTAATAATAACACAGCTGATGCCATCTGTCGGCAGAAGAGAACACTATCAACTGGCTGGTCAACAGTGGCCATAAGATACAGCTTACGCCATCTGTTGACATCAAATTACACTTATAACAAATTACCCTGCAAAATACAACTAACGCCATCTCGTTTTTTTCCAACGCACTATAAATAGCCAAACAGCAACCCATAAGGTGGGTTGTTGTGCTCGGGTAGGAGGTTCCAAGCTCCGCCCACAGATGGTATGGGGTGCATAATAAATGGCATATCATTGGTAGATATTCTTTGTTGACATTCACACAACAGCCAATCACAGGAAGGGATCAGCTAAAGGCTCCAGCCACGTAATAAATCATCTTTATTCAGCACACCATCCTTGCTTATGACATTCTGCTTCTACTTTAATCTACCTAAAAAGTGAAATGTTAAGTATTTAAAAGTATTAATATAGTGATAATTAAATACTGCAGGATGTAACGAGTGTTACAGAAACATGGGCTGGCTACCTAACTTGTGACGTCATCAGTGGGTGTTGCCTCACACAAATAATATCAGCGATACAATGCCTCCGTCCTCTTATTGGTCTACATTATTCAGTTAGATGAAAATTTCTGTCTTGTATAAAACAGAAATTGTTGTTCTTTTGTACAACAACACCAAGGTTATTGAGTAAAAGGACGTATTTCTTATTTTGCATTTTATTCATATAAGCGTTGGCATTCCCCGCAATAGCCAATCACAGGAAGGTATTTGTTGGAAACTCTGTCTTCAACAAAATTGATTCCTAATAAACTCTAACAATAAATTCGTTTAATAAACGAGTATTTAGGGTCAAGCTACAGATGAACATTATAGGATAACGGTGTTTTAGCTTGCAGCTTCGTTAGACAGAATCCCTGGTCTTAATTTTATAAATAAAGAACTAGAAAGCGTATTTTATTGCTAACTTTTCGAGAAATAAATCCCAGCCTCATATTTGCGAACATTTATGCATTGATTTTTTGGTTTAAGTTCTTATCATAATCCCTTTTGCAATCTCAACACCATCTGGCTCGTATCTTGTAACTATCTTCGTTACTTAGCCTCAAAACCTTACATTTGTCTTTCATATCCTCAACAGTAGATAAAAAAGTAATTGCAGAATTCTAGTTACCTAATACCAGCATGGTATAAAACCTTATTATAAGCTACCAGACGTATAGATCAGTGTTAAAGTAATAANAGGACCGGTCCGCGGGGACACTAAAGCCCCGAAATCATCTCAAGGTAACCTCAGATAGATCCCCATATTTTATTTTATTTTTATTATTTTATTTATTTATTATATGCAAGATGGTACATTGGGTTTGTGAGATACATTGAATAGTACAGTATTTACAATCTTGTAAAGCCCTAGTACGCGCAGCATTTCAGGCAGGTCCTTATATCTAACAGATAATTTTAATATGGGAGATGAAACAGGGGACCAAGATTTATGGATACTACGAAACCTCCTGAGGCAGCATTAAGTAGCCGACAAGAGAAAGTACAGTATCTACCAGGTACCATACATCATAGACCTGGTGTTTACCCAAAATTGAAAATGCAGAACTAAAAATATGAGTTAGCACTAGAAGCAGAATATAAAGAAACAACCTAAGCTCTTGCGCAGCCATTGCAGAGGAAATCACTAGTACAAGACCATGTGGTCAGACTGTAGAGACAGGGAGGAACTCTCTTTGAGACTGACGAAGTGTTAAAGAACTTGAATAAGTTCAGCAGGCCTACAATCTGGAACCAAATTGGTGGCCATGTAGGGTTGACAGCAGATGACCAGAAACAACACTGGAAAGAACTGAAGCTAATGTAGAAGAGGTAAAAAGTCACCCGAAGGATTGATGTATTAAATCTGGAAGAAGGCAAATGTAGTTCCTATAGTCAAGAAAGGGAACCAACATGAAGCACTAAACTGTAGACCAGTGTCATTAACATGCATTCCTTGTAAGATTCTACAAAAAATCATCAGATACACAGTGCAGCTTCAGAATGAAAATCACACTTAACAAACTTGACTTATTTTGGTGACTCTGCCATAGAATTAAGACAGAAGATAGAATATGTAAAGTGTATCTTCCCATAGTGCAAAAAGTTTTTTATACAATTCCTCATGAAAGACTAATACTGTACACAAGATCAAGAGACAAGTAGGGATAACAGGAAAGGCACTGGACTACATACTGTATAAGAGTACTTGAAGGACCGGAAACAAAGGAAACATACCGTCAGAGACGGTATGTCAGGACTCTGTCCTACAACTTTAGTGCATCGGGTAAAAATGGCTAGGTGGTGGGGCATAAAGAGGTACAGCTCACGTTACTGTAGTCACTGATAGGTAAACATTGGTAACCAAGTCCCTGAACACTTTCTCGATGTCCATGCAATGAAGAAACCTGAAAACTTCAGAAGTTGTTAAACTTTGATGTTTAACAGTATTCATATGCAGAGCTTAGGAAAACGCTGAAACAGACTAAAAATCTAAAAACACTAAAGGTAACTATCGCACACATTCATGAAACGTAATGAGCAAGCACTCTGAAAGCATGGATGCAGTCCAAAAATAGGCTGACCCAGTGGAGAGCAGGGGCGCCATAAGCACAATCAGAGAACACTGTATAAACATCAGAGATACACAGTTGGTCAACATCTTCCAAGCGAGTATAAGAACAACGTTGGATCTCTGTTTCAGCAACAGAAGGTTGCTGGAACAACCATGGACATCTTCAAAAGAAAATTTGATAGTTTTCTTCAAGAAGTGCCGAACCAACCACGCTGCGGTGGATATGTGGGCCTGTGGGCCACTCCAAGCAACAGCCTGTTAGACACAGCTCTCACAAGTCAAGCCTAGCCTCGAGCCGGGCTTGGGGAGTAGAAGAACTCCCAGAACGTCATCAAGCAAGTATCATTGTTGCAACCCGTCCTCGCAAATTCGTATAGTCAATATTGACATATTAAATAAGTGCATAGGTGACATACTTAACATAATAGTTTCCCTTTAAAATCTTCATAGAAAACACCGACCTTACCTAACCTACTTAGTATGTTAAGATCTTATTGCTTCGTAATTACAATTATTACCTAACCTATACCTATAATAGGTTAAGTAACAATTGTAATTACGAAGCTATAAGATGCTTATTTTAACATACTAAGTAGGTTAGGTAAGGTCGGTGTTTTCTATGAAGCTTTTCAAGGGAAACTATTATATTTAGTATGTCACCTATGCAGGTAACTAATAAGTCAATATTGACTATATGAATTTGCGAGGACAGGTTGCATTATTTCTTACTGTACAGGGTCCAGGAGCTATAACTATCAATAGGGGAGTTATAGGTAAGAGGTGTGGTGGTCACCTCCCTAGAGCTCCAGGAAACTTCGACTACCACCTTGTAGCAATGGTAAGAATTTGATTGCGAGGCCTTGATTAGTCACAGAATGTTGACTAGTTTGGCAATCTCCAAACATAGTTGCTCCCATAATCATGCAAGTTGATGTGAAATAGTGCTTGATTCTGTTGTGCAGAGATTGTAACAGAAGCCCAAAATACTGACAGTGACACTGAAGTGCCAGTGCTCTGGCAAGTCATTCATGAGGCCAGTGCTCTGGCCAGTCATTCATGGGGCCAGTGCTCTGGCCAGTCATTCATGGGGCCAGTGCTCTGGCCAGTCATTCATGGGGCCAGTGCTCTGGCCAGTCATTCATGGGGCCAGTGCTCTGGCCAGTCATTCATGGGGCCAGTGCTCTGGCCAGTCATTCATGAGGCCAGTGCTCTGGCCAGTCATTCATGGGGCCAGTGCTCTGGCCAGTCATTCATGGGGCCAGTGCTCTGGCCAGTCATTCATGGGGCCAGTGCTCTGGCCAGTCATTCATGGGGCCAGTGCTCTGGCCAGTCATTCATGGGGCCAGTGCTCTGGCCAGTCATTCATGGGGCCAGTGCTCTGGCCAGTCATTCATGGGGCCAGTGCTCTGGCCAGTCATTCACGGGGCCAGTGCTCTGGCCAGTCATTCACGGGGCCAGTGCTCTGGCCAGTCATTCACGGGGCCAGTGCTCTGGCCAGTCATTCATGGGGCCAGTGCTCTGGCCAGTCATTCACGGGGCCAGTGCTCTGGCCAGTCATTCACGGGGCCAGTGCTCTGGCCAGTCATTCACGGGGCCAGTGCTCTGGCCAGTCATTCATGGGGCCAGTGCTCTGGCCAGTCATTCATGGGGCCAGTGCTCTGGCCAGTCATTCATGGGGCCAGTGCTCTGGCCAGTCATTCATGGGGCCAGTGCAGAAATGGAACACAGATGATTCATGGGTCATTATCTATTGGTGATTGGTGAATAAATTTATTGTATATAATTACCTCTGCTCCTGAATATCCAGCTGTTGCTCCACTCAGCTTTTCTATGTCCACCTGGCCCTTCAGTGGTATATTCTGGAGTATGCCCTTCCAAATTTCACATCGTGAGTTATAATCAGGCAAGTCTATGTGAATAACTTGTTCAAGACAGTTAGGTCTCAGTACAGCCTGGAAACACAAAACAAATGAGGTCCTTATGACAGTAATCCACAGTGCAAAATAAATTATCTAAACCCTGCAACTTTTTAATTTTTATTCCAGAGCCTCAAACAGCAAATACAGTTTTCAGTTTGTATTTATAGCTAAAATCTAGAATTTCAATATTTTCAGCCAACCAAACTTTTTGCACTGCTCACACATAGTTGAATTTTTAAATTGATACAGAAGTGGAATGTTTGACAAATCGAATTCATTTTATCAATTGTGAATGTTTACAACCAATGTGAATTTAGGTCCAATTGATATTAGCAGATTAATTAGCAATAAATCATTTTTTTGCCATTTTGAGCAGCTAACACTAACAAAAATTAACAGGATGAGTTCAGTGACAATACCACCTGTGCCACATTGATAATCCTCATCCCGATCTACAACTTTTATTTTCAAACTTAAATAATCACCAGTTTAATTTTATTCTGACTGCCTAGATCAGTATTCCTAAGCTCATCATGATCTATCATTGTCATTTAATCATAAATATCTTTATACTGTCAGTCTATGGGTCATCCACACTCTTGACTACTGATCCAATCTTATTACCTCATCTATTGCATGAGGTCTGTTAGTTGCTCCAATGACCATCACATTTCCTAGAGTTGCATTCTGTGCCATCAGGGAGAGGAGCTCTGACACAAGACCACCGCCTCCTCCACGATCACCACACAAACTGTCCACTTCGTCCATAAATATGATTGAAGGTGCTGCTTGCCATGCTCTGCTGAAAACTTTGCTCAGGGACTTCTCTGTTTCTCCAACATATTTTGATAACAGATCTGAACACTGTAAATGTAATATAATTTGAAACAAATAAACTAATACAACATAAACTAGCAAGTGACTTCAATATTTAATTTTCCAAAATCATAACTAGATATGGTTCACCGAAGAAGAAATGTCACAAAAATATGGCTGCAATCTTTACTGTAACCGAGATTTTTTAATCAAATTTTTGGATAAAAATATAATATAAGTAATGAAGAAGAAAAATTTAGGTTGCTTAGGAGTAAACATTTTTTATTCCAGTATCAATCATTTCTAGAATGATTATGCCATGAACCTCCAAAAACCAGATCATCATACAATGGATTCCTTAAAATAATGAACCACATCACCCTCTAAAATTCAGATTTTCCTCAGAAAAATCCAAATTCCAGAAGGACTCGTAAAACCCAGTTTGTAAATTAAAGTACTTTCCAGCAAATCACATTTTTGACCATTTTATTGAAAATCTTGAGTTGGAGAGTTCTTGATCAAGGAAAAGTTAATGTACCTGGTTTGAAAAAGACTATGGCGAGATTTCATTTGTGAACAAGTGAACAAAGAACAAGGAAGAAGTGAACAAGGATGAAATAAAGGGATCATATGGTAGAGGTAGACAACCAGTATTTTGAAAAGGAAGAGTAGAACAATATATGAAGGGAAGACTCAGAAACCTTGAAAGAATGGTTTGTGTGTGGTGTTAGAGCTTCCTGGAGGAACTTCTGCTGTGGCCAACCCTTGATGGGGAGCTTCCGTGAAGAAGGCTACAAATACTGTAAAACAAATTCTTGCACACCATGAGCCCAGGGATAAGTTTGGGGCTGACAACTCTTGACTAACCTGCTCAATAGGTGGGACATATGGGCTTTGGAACATTGAGAGCACTGATCTGGGCTGAAAAACATACTATCAGATGAGACAACGGAAAACCATCAAGTGTTGTAACTTGGCCTTACTCTGGCATTCAGCCTATTCTGGCCTTAATCTAGTATTCAGCCTATTCTGGCCTTAATCTAGTATTCAGCCTATTCTGGCCTTACTCTGGCATTCAGCCTATTCTGGCCTTACTCTGGTATTCAGCCTATTCTGGCATTTCTCTGGTATTCAGCCTATTCTGGCCTTGCTCTTGCATTCAGCATATTCTGGCCTTACTCTCGCATTCAGCCTATTCTGTCCTTACTCTAGCATTCAGCCTATTCTGGCCTTACTCTTGCATTCAGCCTATTCTGGCCTTACTCTAGCATTCAGCCTATTCTGGCCTTACTCTCGCATTCAGCCTATTCTGGCCTTACTCTGGTATTCAGCCTATTCTGGCCTTACTCTAGCATTCAGCCTATTCTGGCCTTACTCTGGCATTCAGCCTATTCTGGCCTTACTCTGGCATTCAGCCTATTCTGGCCTTACTCTGGCATCTTCTTGAGATCTTGAGGTTATCTTGAGATGATTTCGGGGTTTTTTTTTAGTGTCCCCGCGGCCCGGTCCTCGACCAGGCCTCCACCCCCAGGAAGCAGCCCGTGACAGCTGACTAACACCCAGGTACCTATTTTACTGCTAGGTAACAGGGGCATAGGGTGAAAGAAACTCTGCCCATTGTTTCTCGCCGGCGCCTGGGATCGAACCCAGGACCACAGGATCACAAGTCCAGCGTGCTGTCCGCTCGGCCGACCGACCGGCATTCAGCCTATTCTGGCCATATTCTTACAATCATCCAATTCTTACTTTTCTCTTATCTGCTTCTCACCTCTCATCTTACTTTTTCCTTATATTTACCTGTACCTTCCTCTCTCTTGTTATACAACTCTTCTGTTGGACCAAAGAGCCGAAGCTCAACCCCCTCAAGCACAACTAGACGAGTACAACTTGACAATGATCCAAAACAAACCAAATCATTGTCGTTTCTTCACTTTCTGACATGTGGTTTGGTCGTCATATCTTCAGCCATGTTATTAAGACTCATCGTCTGCACAGTTAAATTTGCTCAGTACTACCAATGTGTGAATTTGGTAAGCAAACACAACCAGGCACCCATTCATAGCATGTGAAGTACTATTCTGGTAAGCCTGGTGAGACCTTGGAGCTAGGCACAACCCAGAGGGAAGGGAGAAGGAAATTATCAGGGAGGAAAGCGCCGGCAATTCTCCAGAGGAAAGAGCCCTTTCGTGACTCTCTACCATCTTTAATGACTCTACACCGATATTTGAGAAGGTCCCTGTGGTGCCAGTGCCTGCATGTCACCTTACCTGATACTGTATGATAGTAGACATATGACAAAGGAGAGCTTACCTTAGAGAGCAACTAAATATGACAGCTAAGAAATTAATTTCTTTTGTAAGCATATATTTTAGTTTCAAGCATGTTGTTGGGTGGTATGGAATAGAAGGTAGTTTGAGTAGAATTGCATGAAGATGTCATCCACATTGCACTTCAACTGTTTTACTAAATATACTTTTCTACAAATTGTTACTTCAAATAGATAAAACACAACTCACCTTAAGTGGGAAGAAACTAAAACTTGTTTCTTGGACCAGTGCTCGAACAAACATAGTCTTCGAGCATCCAGGAGGCCCATAGAAGAGAAGACCCTTCAACAGATGTTTCTGGGGATTGCTTGCATGTAGTTGAATCATTGCCTAAAAATTTAATTAAACATTAGACACAAATGCAATTTTTTAATAGGAACAATGAATAAAGTCTATTCTAAAGGAAATTTATCCAGAATTCTCCAGAATCTACAACCCGTCCTCCCAACTAGCCCCACACTACTACAGTACTACTATACCCACCCACCCACACCACAGACATGATCACTACCTTAANAGTTCCTGGAGGGCCCCTGGAGAACCCTAAACGTTCCTGGAGGCCCCCGCCGAAATTCCCTGGAAGTCTCTGGAGGCCCCTAGAAGCTTTTGGACGTCCCCTGGAGGTCTCTGGGGGCCATTAAATGCTTCCTGGAGGTCTCTAAAGGTCCCTGGAGGTCTTTGGAGGCCTCCTAGGCACTTTAAGGTCAATGGAGGCTCCTGGAGGTCCCTAAAGGCCATGGAGGTCCCTGGAGGCCGCTGGAGACCCCTAAAGGTTTCTGGAGGCCCCTGAAGGCCATCTGAAATTTCCTGGAGATCTCTGGAGGCTCCTTAAGGTCCCTTGGATGTACCTGAAGGACCCTTGAGGCCCCTGGAGATCTCGGGAGGCCCCAAAATGTCCCTGGAGGCCTCCTAGAGGTCCCTAGAGGTCTCTGGAGGTTCCTGGAGGTCCCTGGAGGCCCCTGGATGCCCCTTGAAGTCCCTGGAGGCTCACTGGATATCCGTGGAGGTCCCCCTGGAGTTCCCTGGAGCCCCTAAAGACCCCCTGGAGGCCCTAAAGGCCTCCTGGAGGTCCCTGGAGGCCTCTGGAGGTCTCTCGAAGCCCATTGAGGTCTCTGGAGGCCCTTGGAGGCCCCTTGAATTTCCTTGGACGCTCCTGGAGGTCCCCCTGAATGTCCCTGGAGGCCCTCTAAAGGCCCATTGAGGTCCCTGGAGGCACCTGGATGCTCTTGGAGGCTCCCTAAAGATCCCTGGCGGTCCCTTAAGGCCCCTGTAGGTCCCAGGAGGACCCTGGAGGCCCTCTAGAGGCCCTTAAGATTCCTGGAGGCCCTTGGAGGTTCCTGGAGGCCCCTGGAGTTCCCTGGAGGCCCCTGGAGACCCCTAAAGGTTCCTGGAGGCCCCTGGAGGCCCCCCTGAAATTCCCTGGAGATCTCTGGAGGCCCCTGGAGGTCCCTTGAGGCCCTTGAAGGCTTTTGGACGTCCCCTGGAGGCTCTTAAAGGCCTCCTGGAGGTCCCTAAAGGTCCCTGGAGGCCTCCTAGAGGCCCTTTAAGGTCACTGGAGGCTCCTGGAGGTCTCTGGAGGCCCTGGAGACCCCATAAAGGTTTCTGGAGGCCCCTGGATGCCCCCTGAAATTTCCTGGAGTTCTCTGGAGGCCCTGGAGGTCTCTTGGATGTCCCTGAAGGACCCTTGAGGCCCCTGGGGATCTCAAGAGGCCCCAAAATGTCTCTGGAGGCCTCCTAGAGGCCCCTGGAGGTCCCTGGATGCCACTGGATGGCCCTAGAAGTCCCTGAAGGCTCCCTGGATGTCCGTGGGGGTCCCCTGGAGTTCCCTGGAGGCCCCTAAAGACCTCCTGGAGGTCAGCAAAGGCCCCTGGAGGTCCCTGCAGGCCTCTGGAGGCCCTTGGAGGCCCCTTGAATGTCCCTGGACGCCCCTGGAGGTCCTCTGAATGTCCCTGGAGGCCCCCTAGAGGCCCCTTGAGATCCCTGGAAGCCCTTAGAGGTACCCTAGAGGTCCCTGGCGGTCCCCTGAGGCCCCTGGAGGTCCCAGGAGGACCCTGGAGGCCCTCTAGAGGCCCCTTAAGGTCCTTGGAGGCCCCTAGAGACCCCTAAAGGTTCCTAGAGGCCCCTGGAGGCCCCCTTGAAATTCCCTGGAGGTCCCTAGAGGTCTCTGGACGCCCCAAAATGTCCCTGGAGGACCCCTAGAGGCCCTTGAGGTCCTTGAAGGCCCCTGGAGCTCCCTGGAGGTCCCTGGAGACCTCCAAAGGCCTCCTAGAGGTCCTTAAAGGCTCCTAGAGGTCCCTGGAGGTTCTAGAGTTCCCTGGAGGCCCCTAGAGGTCCCTAAAGGCCCCTGGAGGTCCCTGGAGGCCCCTGGAGGTCCCTGGAGGCCCCTGGAGGTCCCTGGAGACCCCTGATGTTCCCTGGAGGCCCTTTGAGGTCCCTGGAGGCCCCTAGAGGCCCCTTGAGGTCCCTGGAGGCCCTTGGACATCCCCTGGAGGTCCCTGGAGGACCCTAAAGGCTCCTAAAAGGCCCCTGGAGGCCCCTAAAGGCTCCTAAAGGTCCCTGGAGGCCACTGGAGGCCCCTGGAGGCCACCTGAATGTCCCTGGAGGTCCCTGGAGACCACTACAGTTTCCTGGAGGGCCCTGGAGGCCCCTAAAATATCCTTGGAAGCCCCCTAGAGGCCCTGTGAGGCCTCTGGAGGTTCCTGGAGGTCCCTGGAGGCCCCTGGATGCCCCTTGAAGTCCCTGGAGGCTCCCTGGATGTCCGTGGAGGTCCGTGCAGGTCCCCTGAAGTTCCCTGGAGGCCCCTAAAGGCCTCCTGGAGGTCACTAAAGGCCTCTGGAGGTCCCTGGAGGCCCATGGAGGTCCCTGGAGGCCCATTGAATGTCCCTGGAGGTTTCTGGAGGCCCTTGGAAGTCCCCTGGTTGTCCATGGAGGTCCCTTGAGGCCCCTGAAGGTCTCTGGAGGCCTCCTAGAGGCCCTTTAAGGTCACTGGAGGCTCCTGGAGGTCTCTGGAGGCCCCTGGAGACCCCATAAAGGTTTCTGGAGGCCCCTGGATGCCCCCTGAAATTTCCTGGAGATCTCTGGAGGCCCCTGGAGGTCTCTTGGATGTCCCTGAAGGACCCTTGAGGCCCCTGGGGATCTCAAGAGGCCCCCAAAATGTCTCTGGAGGCCTCCTAGAGGCCCCTGGAGGTCCCTGGATGCCACTGGATGGCCCTAGAAGTCCCTGAAGGCTCCCTGGATGTCCGTGGGGGTCCCCTGGAGTTCCCTGCAGGCCCCTAAAGACCTTCTGGAGGTCAGCAAAGGCCCCTGGAGGTCCCTGCAGGCCTTTGGAGGCCCTTGGAGGCCCCTTGAATGTCCCTGGACGCCCCTGGAGGTCCTCTGAATGTCCCTGGAGGCCCCCTAGAGGCCCCTTGAGATCCCTGGAAGCCCTTAGAGGTACCCTAGAGGTCCCTGGCGGTCCCTGAGGCCCCTGGAGGTCCCAGGAGGACCCTGGAGGCCCTCTAGAGGCCCCTTAAGGTCCTTGGAGGCCCCTAGAGACCCCTAAAGGTTCCTAGAGGCCCCTGGAGGCCCCCTTGAAATTCCCTGGAGGTCCCTAGAGGTCTCTGGACGCCCCCAAAATGTCCCTGGAGGACCCCTAGAGGCCCCTTGAGGTCCTTGAAGGCCCCTGGAGCTCCCTGGAGGTCCCTGGAGACCTCCAAAGGCCTCCTAGAGGTCCTTAAGGCTCCTAGAGGTCCCTGGAGGTTCTAGAGTTCCCTGGAGGCCCCTAGAGGTCCCTAAAGGCCCCTGGAGGTCCCTGGAGGCCCCTGGAGGTCCC
>WNGS01111181.1:13836312-13861270 GCA_020271785.1 Procambarus virginalis | reverse complement strand
AAAAGCGTTCTCATCTTTCTCTCTCTCTCTCCGCGTTCTAAGCATCATTGACCCTCAGTTTCTCGATTCTAAATTTCCTTTCATTCTAAATAATTCTCTTGCCTTGGTTACCCCTTACATTTTATCAACTATGCCTGTTCTCAAGCTAAAAAAATTTCTTTCACCCAAAACCCATTTCCAACACTATTAGCACTGTGCTCTGCCTACCCTTCATATCTGAACTAAAAAATCTCACTAAATACCCTTTGTCCTCTTGACATAAAGCTTGCCTTTCGACAAACTAACACTCTTCGTTATAATCAGGTTCACGCTGCTTCTCTTGCTTCTAATGCTACTGGTGTCTGCTCTATTTCCTGTTCATCTTGTCCTCTCCAATACTTTGGGGAAACAGGCTGTACACTAAATGACAGACTTAAAGGAACACAAAAGAAGTGTTAAGTCTGCAGACACAAACAATGCTCTTGTCATGTTAGGGATTCTAATCATCCTATTGGTTGGTCTTCTAAAATAATCTCTCCTTCCTCTACTTTTCACAGATGCTGTCTTGTCAAGTCAGCTCTGATACACAGCATATCCAACATGAACCTTAGTCCTGGCTTTGTTGCTGTTGACTCTTCCCCTTCATAATACATACTCAAATGCTCTAACCTTTCTAATAAACATGACCTGACATAAGCCTACCCCTTTTCTTTCTTTCTCCTCTTATTCTTACTTTTCCATTATTACACCCATCCCATCCATACCTTTCTTGTTCTTACTTCCTCTAGGAATTACCTCCTCTTACCTGCTCCTCACCTCTTATCTTGCCTTACTTAATGCCTATACACAGAGTACTCACACTAACATGACTGCATCAGTGTGAAAATCCGTAGGAGGAGTGATGAGGATTCGAATCTATGCGGTAGATGCCCACGCAAACGCTTCTAGCGACTAGACCACGACATTATATAAGGATTGCAACCTGGAGTTCTACTGACTACACAAGGATTTCAGAAAATCCTTGTGTGATCAGTGGCACTTCAGGTTGCAATCCTTATATAATGTCGTGGTCTAGTCACTAGAAACATGTGTGTGGGAACATCCATCACGTAGGTTCGAACCCTCATCACTGCTCCTACGGATTTTCTCACTAATGCCCATGCCTCGCTCGCTCCCATCACGAACTGAAACGTTGTCGTCTTCTCATCTTCTGGTGTGTGGTTTGGTCATCCCTATATAATTTGTTGTCTTCTTTGACAAGTGAAATGGTTAATAGATTCAAGCAATGATGATGGAGTCCTTGAAGGAACAGTATTGATGACTCTCAACAACTGGTCCTCAGAGATGGTGATGGATTCTTGAGAATATTGTATCCCAAGAGCTTGTACGTCTTGAACACCAAGCTGTGAAATAGCATCGTGTGCTGCCGCTTGGTATATGGCTGTGATCTGTGTGAAACACACCAGTTCATTAGAGTTTTACGACATTAAATTTACAAATAACTGCTAACTACATTAGATACTCTATTTGATTTTTGTCAAGTAGTACATTTATGCATCGCAAACTTATTTCAGTATATGTATAAGCAACTTCTGACCTGCCCTTTTAAATTATTTTTACACATGATACCTATTCTCTGCTTTTACTGGACATTTTCATGCCCTACAGACTGCACAACAAAACTGTGTCCTTGCAAAACCATCTCCAAAGATTACTGTGCATCCTGCTTCATTTTAGTGTAAAGAAGCCTACAACAGAAAATTTAAATGTAAACTGAAGACTTCTACACACATGCATTGTTATCTGGAGCATACCTGGAGAGGGTTTTGGGAGTTCTGCTCCCCGAGCCCAGCCTGGGGCCAGGCTTGGCTCAGATGAATTGTTAATTCATCTAATACTTTTGTTACACTTGTGTTGCAGCAAATTAAGCTACTAAAAATATGAGAAATATTTTGGGTTTGTAGTAGTTGACAGGGTGGTTGTGGTGGTGATTCTTGTAGTGGTTGCTACAAGAATCCCTGCACACATAAGTGCCATAACACTGATCAAAAGAGAACTTGATAACTTTCAATGGATACCTGAGGAACCAGGCTGTGATTCATGTGTCTGGCTGTGAGCAGCCACATCCAACAGTTCGGTTGACCAGACCAACAACCAGGAGACCTGGTCAGAGACCAGGCTGCTGGAACACTGATCCTCAGAATCATTACATCAAAGGTATGGAGATGGGGGAAGAGGAGAAAAGATTGTGATTGTGGTACCATTAAAGTTTTGGTGTTTTGTGGGAAAGGGAAAGGAGAGAAAAAAAAAGAGGGGGATGGAAGAGACAAGTGAAGTGGATTAAGACGGGTGAGGGAACGGGAAGGCGTAGTATTTTACTAGGTTCATTGAGGAATTTAAGGCATTTCTGGCAGGCTCTTTCTTTTTCCTCCTATACAGCCAACTACAATATCTTCCCTCAACAGACCTCACTCAGGCAATCAGTCCTGAAGCACTACTCTGGTTTAGAGGAGTCGACCCCTATGAAAAAAAACAAAAACTTCAGAAATAGTTACTTTGATGAATAATAATATTCACTAGTGTCATCATGGAAAGCACCCTTGAAAGGTGAAGGCTAAAATGGTTGAATCAAAAGATATACAAGGCAACTAGCTAACAGAGAATGAAACATGCTAGGAAAGTGACCCACTACAAGGACAAACCAGTAGAAAGGGAGCCAGTCACTGAATAATAAGAGCAGCATTGTTCATTGGATCATGAACCGACTCTCAAACAACTGGCATGGGAATCCAGAGCTACTATGGAAGGGACCACCAGATGTGAGAGGAAACAGAATGAAGTCACACTGCAGCAAAGCTCCTGACAAATGGCACCAGTCCGTACCCTTTATCTATCCCATCCCCCCCATTCCATTTAGCTGACTGTACCAGCATATGGAGGTCTCTGGAGGCCCCTAGGATGTCCCAGGAGGCCTCCTATAGGCCCCTTGAGGTCCCTGGAGGTCCCTAAAGGCCCATTGAGGTCTCCAGAGGCCCCTGGAGGCCCCTGAATGTCCCTGGAGGCCACCTGAATGTCCTTGGAGGTCCCTTGAGGCCTCTGGAGGTCCCTGGAAGCCCAAAGAGGTCCCTGGAGGCCCCTTGAATGTCCCTGGAGGTTTCTGGAGGCCCCTGGAGGTCCCATGGATGTTTCTAGAGTTCCTTGGAGGTCTCTGGAGGCCCCTAGGATGTCCTTGGAGGAGCCCTAGAGGCCCCATGAGGTCCCTGGGGCCCCTGGAGGTCCCTGGAGGCCTTTAGAGGTCCATGGAGGGTCTTTAGAGGTCCTTTGGAGGTCCCTGGAGGGCCCCAAAAGGCCTCCTGGAGGTCCTTAAAGGACCATGGAGGTCCCAGGAGGCCCCTGGAGTTCCATGGAGGCCCCTGGAAGCCACTTGAATGTCCCTGGAGGTCTCTGGAGGCCCCTGGATGTCCCTTGAGGCCCCTGGAGATCTCTAGAGGCACCCAAAATGTCCCTGGGGGCCCCCTAGAAGCCTGTTGAGGTCTCTAAAGGCCCTTGGACATCCCCTGGAGCTCCCTGGAGGCCCCTAAAGGCCTCCTGGAGGTCCCTAGAGGCCCCTGGAGGTCCCCGAGATGGCCCTATCAGATGGCCCACCTGAATGGCCCTCCAGGGCCCACCTGAATGGCCCTCCAGGGCCCACCTGAATGGCCCTCCAGGACCCATCTGAATGGCCCTCCAGGGCCATTCAGGTGGCCCCTGGAGGCCACCTGAATGTCCCTACAGGTCCCTTGAGGCCCCCTGGAGGCCCATGGAGGCCCCCTGAAGGTCAATGGAGGCCCCTGAAGGTCCATGGAGGCCCCTGAAGGTCCCTGGAGGCCCCTGGAGACCCCTAAAGTTTCCTGGAGGTCCCTAGAGGCCCCCTGAAGGTTCTCGGATGTCCTGGAGCCTCCTTGAAGGCCCCCTAAAGGTCCCTGAGGCCCTTGGAGGCCTTTGATGATCGCTGGAAGTCCCTGGAGAACCCTGGAGGCCCCTTGGATGTCAGTGGAGGCCCCTGGATGCCCCTTGAAGTCCCTGGAGGCTCCCTGGATGTCCGTGGAGGTCCCCTGGAGTTCCCGAGGGGCCCCCTAAAGGCCTCCTGGAGGTCCCTTAAGGCCCCCTGAAAGTCCCTGGAGGTTCCTTGAAGCGCCTGGAGGTCCCAGGAGGCCCTTGAAGGTCCCTGGAGGCCCCTGAAGACCCCTAAAGTTTCCTGGAGGTCCCTGGAGGCCCCTGAAGATCCTTGTAGGTCCTGGAGCCTCCTTGAAGGCCCCTAAGGGTCCCTGGAGGCCCCTGAGGTACCTGGACGCCCCTGGAGATCCCTGCAGGTCCCTGGAGGCGCCTTGGATGCCCCTTAATGTCCTTGGAGGCTCTCTGAATGTCCGTGGAGGTCCCCTGGAGTTCCCTGGAAGCCCTAAAGGCCTCCTGGAGGTCCCTAAAGGCACCTGGAGGTTCCTGGAGGCCCCTGGAGGCCACCTGAATGTCACTGGAGATCCCTTGAGGCCTCTGGAGGTCCCTGGAGGCCCCTTGAATGTTCCTGGAGATCCCCTGGATGTCTCTGGAGGTCCCTGGAGGTCTCTGAAGGCCCCTAGGATCTCCCTGGAGGTCCCCCTAGAGGCTCCTTGAGGTCCCTGGAGGCCATGAGGTCTCTGAAGTCCCCTGGAGGTCCTCGGAGGTCCTGAAGCCTCCCTGAAGGCCCCTATAGGCCCCTGGAGGTCCCTGGAGGCCCCTGGAGATCCCTGCAGGTCCCTGGAGGCGCCCTGGATGCCCCTTGATGTCCTTGGAGGCTCTCTAAATATCCGTGGAGGTCCAACGGAGTTCCCTGGAAGCCCCTAAAGGCCTCCTGGAGGTCCCTAAAGGCCCCTGGAGGCCACCTGAATGTCACTGGAGGTTACTTGAGGCCTCTGGAGGAGGCCTCCAGGGGCCCTGGAGGCCCCTTGAATGTTCCTGGAGATCCCCTGGATGTCTCTGGAGGTCCATGGAGGTTTCTGAAGGCCCCTAGGATGTCCCTGGAGGCCCCCCTAGAGGCCCCTTGAGGTCCCTGGAGGCCCACAGAGGTCTCTGGAGGCCCCTGGAGGTCTGTGGAGGCCCCCTGGAGGTCCCTGGCGGTCCCCTTGTGGCCCCTGGAGGTCTCTGGAGGCGCCTGGAGGTACGTGGAGGCCCCCTTGGATGTCCATGGAGGTCTCAGGAGGACCCCTAAAGTAAGTAATTATCAATAGAAGGCACCAAACCGGGAAGGCTATGTAGCACCATCAAATGTGTGGAATACTCAGAGGGCGCTAAATATCACCAAGGATGCCAATACGAGAACAGAAACGCATAAGGCGAACGATATCAAAAGTATCCGAGTCGCCAAGAATTCTATTGAGGGACAAGTAAGTAAGTAATTATCAAAAGAAGGCACCAAACCGGAAAAAACTATGTAGCACCATCAAATGTGCGGAATAATCAGAGGGCGCTAAATATCACCAAGAATGACAATACGAGAACAGAAACGCATAAGGCGAACGATATCAAAAGTATCCGAGTCGCCAAGAATTCTATTGAGGGACAAGCGACCGCGGGGAACGGTCGAAAAACAAGACACACGCTCGTCCTGGAAGTCAGGACATTCAACAAGGATATGTACGACCGTAAGAGGGACAATGCAATTTGGACAATAAGGAGCAGGGCGGCGCTCCATTAAGTGACCGTGAGTTAAACGGGTATGGCCAATACGTGGAGGCCCCCTAGAGGCCCCTTGAGTTCAATGGAGGTCCCTGGAGGTCCCATGAAATTCATTGGAGGTCTCTTGAGGCCCTTGGAGGTATCCTGGATCTCCCTGGAGGTCCCTGGACGTCTCTGGAGGTCCCTAGGATGTCCCTGGAAGCCCCTGGAGGTTCCTGGAGGCCCTTGGAGGTCCCTTGGAGGTCATTGGAGACCCGAAGGTCTCCTGGAGGTCCTTAAAGGCCCCTGGAGGCCACCTGAATGTCCTGGAGGTCCCTTAAGGCCCGTGGAGGACCCTTGAGGCCCCTGGAGGTCCCTGAAGGCCCCTGGAGGTCTCTGGATGTCACTGGAGGCCTTTAAAGACCTCCTGGAGGTCCTTAAAGATCTCTGGAGGTCCCAGGAGGCCCCGTAGAGGCCCCTTGAGGTCCCAGGAGGCCCCGTAGAGGCCCCTTGAGGTCCCTGAAGGCCCCCTAAAGGTCTCTGGAGGCCCCTGGAGGACCCTGGAAACCTCTGAAGGTTCCTGGAGTGCTTCCCTGAAATTCCCTGGCGGTCCCTTGGATGTCCCTGGAGGTCCCTTGAGGCCCCCTAGAGGCCTCATGAGGTCCCTGGAGGTCCCTATAGGCCCCTGGATGCCCCTTGTAGTCCCTGGATGTCTGTGTAGGTCCGTGGAGGTCCCCTGGAGGCCTCTAAAGGCCCTGGAGGTCCCTCGAGGCCTTTGGAGGTCCTGGAGGTCCCTGAAGTCCCCTAAAGGCCCTTGGAGGTCCCTGGTGGCCCCTTGAGGTCTCTGGAGGTCCCCTGAGGCCCCTGGAGGTTTCTGGAGGCCCTAGGATGTCTCTGGAGGCCTCTATAGGCCCCTTGAGGTCCCTGGAGGCTCCTAGAGGCCCCTAAAGGCCGCCGGAGGTCCCTGGAGGCCACCTAAATGTCCCTGGAGACCCCTAAAGTCCTCCTGGAGGTCCCTAAAGGCCCCTGGAGGCCACCTTAATATCCCTGGCGGTCCCTTCAGGCCCCTGGAGGCCCCTAGAAGTCCCTTGAGGCCCCTAGAGGTCCCTTGAGGCCCCTGGAGGCTTTTGAACGTCCCTTGGATGTCCTTGGAGGTCCCTAGAGGCCCCATGAGGTCCCTGGAGGTTTCTGGAGGTCCCTATAGGCCACTGGATGCCCCTTGAAGTCCTTAAATGTCCGTGTAGGTCCGTGGAGGTCCCCTGGAGTTCCCTGGAGGCCTCTAAAGGACCCTGGAGGTCCCTCGAGGCCTTTGGAGGTCCCCTGGAGGTCCCTGGAATCCCCTAAAGGCCCTTGGAGGCCCCTGGAGGTCACCTAAATATCCCTGGAGGTCCCTTGAGGCC
Source organism: Procambarus virginalis (assembly GCA_020271785.1). NCBI lineage: Eukaryota > Metazoa > Arthropoda > Malacostraca > Decapoda > Cambaridae > Procambarus > Procambarus virginalis. Next base: position 13,854,221 of record WNGS01111181.1, on the reverse strand, counting down.
TATGGAGGCCCTTGGATGTCCCCTGAGGCCCTTGGTGGCCCCTCGAGGTCTCTGGAGACCCCCTGAAGGCCACTGGAGGTTTCTGGAGGCCCTAGGATGTCTCTGGAGGAATCTATAGGCCCCTTGAGGTCCCTGGAGGCCCTTTGAGGTCCTTGGATGCCCCTAAAGGCCTCCTAGAGGCCCCTAAAGGCCGCCAGAGGTCCCTGGAGGCCACCTGAATGTCCCTGGAGACCCCTAAAGGCCCCTGGAGGCCACCTTAATGTCCATTCAGGCCCCTGGAGGCCCCTAGAGGTCCCTTGAGGCTCCTGGAGGTCCCTGGAGGCGTTTGAACGTCCCCTGGAGGTCCCTGGAGGCCCTTAAAGGCTTCCTGGAGGCCCTTAAAGGCCTCCTGGAGGCCCCTAAAGGTCCCTGGAGGCCCACGAAGGTTTCTGGAGACCCCTAGGATGTCCTTGGAGGCCTTCGATAGGCCCCATGTGGTCCCTGGAGCCCCCCTGGAGGTCTTTGAAGGCCCTTGGAGGTCCGTGGAGGCCCCTAAAGGCCTCCTGGAGGTCCCTAAAGGTCCCGGAAGGTCTCTAGAGGTCCCTGAATGTCCCTGGAAACCACTAAAGGCCTCCTGGAGATCCCTAAAGGCCCCTTGGATGTCCCTGGAGGCCACCAAAATGCCCCTGAAGGTCCCTTGAGGCACCTGGAGGTCCCTTGGGGCCCTTGAAGGTCCCTGGAAGCCCTTAAAATCCTCCTGGAGGTCCCTGGAGGCCCCTGGAGATCCCTCAATGTTTCTGCAAGCTCCTGGAGGCCCCCTGAAATTCCCTGGAGGTCTCTGGAGGCCATTGGAGGTATCCTGGATGTCCCTGGATGTCTCTTGAGGCACTTGGAAGTCTCTGGAGGCCCCCAAAATGTCACTGGAGGCTCCCTAGAAGCCTGTTTAGGTCCCTGGAGGCCCCCTAGAAGCCTGGTGAGGTCCCTGGAGGCCCTTAGACGTCCCCTGGAGTTCCTTGGAGACCCCTCGAGGCCACCTGAAGGTCCCTTGAGGCCCCCTGGAGGCCCCTGGAGACCCTTAAAGTTTCCTGGAGGGCCCTGGAGGTCCCTGGAGGCCCCCTGAAGGTTCTCGGATGCCCTGGAGCCTCCCTGAAGGCCCCCAAAAGGTCTCCTTGAGGTCCCTAAAGGCCTCTAAAGGTCCCTAGAAGCCCCTGGAGGTCCCTGGAGGCCACCTGAATGTCCCAAGAGGTCCCTTGAGGCCCCTAAAGGTCCATGGAGGCCCCTGGAGGTCCCTGGAGATCCCTGGAGATCCCTGCTGGTCCCTGGAGGTGCCCTGGACTCCCCTTGATGTCCTTGGAGGCTCCCTGGATGTCCGTGGAGGTCCCCTGGAGTTCCCTGGAAGCCCCTAAAGGCCTCCTGGAGGTCCCTAAAGGCCCCTGGAGGTCCTTGGATGTCCGTGTAGGTCCGTGGAGGACCTTAAAGGCCTCTGGAGGTCCCTGGAAGCCCAAAGAGGTCCCTGGAAGCCCCTGGAGGGCTCTAGAGGCCCAAAGAGGTCCCATGGATGTCTCTGGAGGTCCCTGGAGTTCTCTGGAGGCCCCCCTAGAGCCCCCTTGAGGTCCCTGGAGGCCTCTGGAGGTCCCTNGTGTGTGTGTGTGTACTCACCTAGTTGCACTCGTCTAGTTGTGCTTGCGGGGGTTGAGCTCAGGCTCTTTGGTCCTGCCTCTCAACCATCAATCAACAGGTGTACATCAATCTCTCTTTCCACAATTCACAGTTGTGAGTGAAAGTGTGTGTGTGTGTGTGTGTGTGTGTGTTGTGTGTGTGTGTGTGTGTGTGGTGTGTGTGTGTGTGTGTGTGGTGTGTGTGTGGTGGTGTGTGTGTAAAAAAAAATGCAAAAAAAACCATTTGGTTGATTGACAGTTGAGAGACAAGCCAAAAGAGCCAGAGCACAGCTAGGTGAATACACCTCCATTATCTCTTAGTATTTAACAATAGAAATGTCAGGAAACTGGGCTTTGCTTAGAAATATCCATAATTACCAAAAGTTTGCATCTCTCTTTCTATACCTGATAAAATTATATAACTTCTAATTATACATTAGTTGTAATTATCTCTTAAGTGTAAATATATAATCCTCTGTCATACTGTTATGCTAACATTTTCCTTTGCCATTCCTGGTAAGATCTCTGTATTACTAGCATTCAGTGTTATGGTTCTCATCTGTTTAGGGACCACAGTTGTGAGTGAAAGTATTTGACAGTAGAGATACTAATCCCTTTAGGATCAAGCTTGTTCAATGCTATTTAGGAGAAGATTAAAACAAGACTACAAATTGCTGTTTAGGTGATGTTCTAGTTTCTCTTTTCTAAGAGTTTGGTAATTAAATTCATCATTTGTTAGTTCTATAAAACAAGTCCATTCATATTGACTATAAGTTGTGCAGTTAAATTAAATTAATTCAACTAATTAAAGTAGAGAAAATTAACAAAGCTTAAATTTTTGGCAGTGCACACAGTGTGGTAAAGCATTTCTGGAATTATGTGATCTGAAACGTCATGTGAAACGCCATTTGCTGAAACACGTGAGGAAAGGCAACAAAATGTCTTCGGTCAAGTGTGAAGGAATGCAGTTGCCCCAGCAGCATCGGTGGACCCTGGCATGAGCTCCATCAATCTTATGGTGCTCACCGATTCCCTCCTCTTCACCGAGTCTCAGCAGATACTGGAGAACACCAGCTCTAGAGCTACTGAGGTATGTATCCAGTACTATATTTATGCCAATCGATTTATTATAAATATTTTCAATATGTTAATGAAAGTAAATCCCATATAGGTATTTTTAAAGAGGATGTTTAGACTGTTTAATGCCATCACAGTAGATAGGTAAAAGCTGTTAGGTTAAAAACTGTGTCAGTTCAAAACTTTACAAATTAAGTTTGGCTCAGCCATAATGCATTGTCATAGCCATAATGCATTGTCATAGCCATAGGGCACTGGCATAGCCATAGTAGTAGGTATTCAACAGTCTCGGGAGTCTATGGAGTTGCACTCTGGTTGCCGAGGCTGAAGTGTCCTCCCCAGGACACACATCCTGGGTAGGTCGATATGGAGAAGCTGTTACCCATGCAGCAGTCCTCTAATGGGCTCTATCATATCTACACTTGAAACTGTGTATGGAGTCAGCCTCCACCACATCGCTTCCTAATGCATTCCATTTGTCAACCACTCTGACACTAAAAAAGTTCTTTCTAATATCTCTGTGGCTCATTTGGGCACTCAGTTTCCACCTGTGTCCCCTAGTGCGTGTGCCCCTTGTGTTAAACAGCCTGTCTTTATCAACCCTGTCGATTCCCCTGAGAATCTTGAATGTGGTGATCATGTCCCCCCTAACTCTTCTGTCTTCCAACGAAGTGAGGTTTAATTCCTGCAGTCGCTCCTCGTAGCTCATACCTCTCAGCTCGGGTACTAGTCTGGTGCAAACCTTTGAACCTTTTCCAGTTTAGTCTTATGCTTGACTAGATAGGGACTCCATGCTGGAGCCGCATACTCCAGGATTGGTCTGACATATGTGGTATATAATGTTCTGAAAGATTCCTTACACAAGTTTCTAAAGGCCGTTCTTATGTTAGCCAACCTGGCATATGCTGCTGATGTTATCCTCTTGATATGAGCTTCAGGGGACAGGTCTGGCGTGATATCAACCCCCAGGTCTTTCTCTCTCTCTGACTCTTGAAGTATTTCATCTCCCAAATGATACCTTGTATCTGGTCTCCTGCTTCCTACCCCTATCTTCATTACATTACATTTGCTTGGGTTAAACTCTAACAGCCATTTGTTCGACCATTCCTGCAGCTTGTCCAGGTCTTCTTGAAGTCTCAAGCTGTCCTCCTCTGTCTTAATCCTTCTCATAATTTTGGCGTCGTCAGCAAACATTGAGAGGAATGAGTCTATACCCTCTGGGAGATCATTTACGTATATCAGAAACAGGATAGGTCCAAGTACAGAGCCCTGTGGGACTCCACTGGTGACTTCACGCCAGTCTGAGGTCTCACCCCTCACTGTAACTCTCTGCTTCCTATTGCTTAGGTACTCCCTTATCCACTGGAGCGCCCTACCTGTTACTCCTGCCTGTTTCTCCAGCTTATGCATCAACCTTTTATGGGGTACTGTGTCAAAGGCTTTCCGACAGTCCAAAAAAATGCAGTCCGCCCACCCTTCTCTTTCTTGCTTAATTCTTGTCACCTGATCGTAGAATTCTATCAAGCCTGTAAGGCAAGATTTACCCTCCCTGAACCCATGTTGATGGGTTGTCACGAAGTCTCTTCTCTCTAGATGTGTTACTAGGTTTTTCTCACAATCTTCTCCATTCTCACAATCTTCTCCATGCCTATGCACTCTGCACCATGCCCGGATTCTTGGAACTCCATATTCATCAAGAACTGTAAAAACCACTATCGCAGGCCCTTCACATTCTGTGGAGACAAAGCCTAGATACTGGCGTTATCCTGACATACTAAAAACAGCATAGATAGCACCACTCCATAAAGGAGGAAATAAGGCAGAGGCAAAAAATTACAGACCGATAGCACTAACATCGCACATCATAAAAATCTTTGAGAGAGTGCTAAGAAGTAAGATCACAAAATACATGGAATCACAGCATCTCCATAACCCCGACAACATGGTTTCAGAACAGGGCGGTCTTGCCTGTCGCAGTTGCTGGACCACTATGATATGGCATTAGATGCTATGGAAGACAAACAAAACGCTGATGTAATTTACACAGATTTCGCAAAAGCTTTTGATAAATGTGACCATGGTGTTAATGCACATAAAATGCGTTCAAAAGGAATTACCGGGAAAATAGGCAGATGGATCTACAATTTCCTGACTAACAGAACCCAATGTGTAATAGTCAACAAAATAAAATCCAGCCCATCAATCGTGAAGAGCTCAGTCCCCCAGGGTACTGTGCTTGCCCCAGTACTTTTTTTCATCCTCATATCCGACATAGACAAGAACACAACCTATAGTACTGTATCATCCTTTGCAGATGACACTAGGATTTTCATGAGAGTTGGCAACATAGAGGACACGGCGAACCTCCAGTCAGATGTAGATCAGGTCTTTCTATGGGCTACAGAAAATAATATGGTGTTTAACGAGGATAAGTTCCAGCTCATGCGCTACGGAAAAAATTGAAAATATAAAAGCGGAAACCACGTACAAAACTCAGGCAAATCATAACATAGAACGAAAAGGCAATGTAAAGGATCTGGGTCTACTCATGTCGGAAGACCTTACCTTTAAAGAACGCAATAAAGTAGCCGTCACAACTGCAAGAAAAATGACAGGTTGGATAACAAGAACTTTTCACGCTAGAGACGCTATACCGATGATAATACTTTTCAAAACGCTTGTGCTCTCTAGAGTGGAGTACTGCTGCACAATGACAGCCCCTTTCGAAGCTGGAGAAATTGCTGACCTGGAGAGCGTGCAGAGATCCTTCACTGCTAGAATCCACTCAATAAAACATCTAAATTACTGGGACCGACTAAAGAGCCTAAATCTGTACTCCCTTGAGCGCAGGCGGGAGAGATACATAATAATTTACACGTGGAAATAATTGAGGGGCTGGTCCCAAACCTGCACACGGAAATAACATCACATGAGACCAGAGACATGGCAGGATGTGCAGAATACCCCCGTTGAAAAGCAGAGGTGCAACAGGTACTCTGAGAGAGAACTCTTTCAACATCAGAGGCCCGAGACTGTTCAACACGTTCNCTCTAATATAGCATATAGTGTAATGTTGTCGACCTCTAATTAATCTGATATCTAGCCTCTTATATAACGCCTTTATATTGAATTGCTATATAACTGGGTGTAATTATATGTGTGGTGGCATTCAGTTGCAGAGCAGTTACGAAAGTTGCTTACTCATTTGTTGGAAACTCCTAAGAAATATCATGAAATTCATTTGCAATTCCTCACGAAAAGTAGTTAACTTGTCCGGCCAAGCCGTAAATGCTAAAAAAAAAATCGGGAATAATGATGGGATGGGGAGAACCTTTTGTTGACAATCCGTCGGCTTCTGTTCCCTTGAGGCCACTAGAAATGGTGGCCCCACGTGTAAATATTCTCTAGGCTTTTACATGTACAATGTACATGTAGCTTAGTAAATTGTATAAATTTCTAGTGCGGGGGGGGGGGCACTTGGATTATTGTATCTAAGCACGGAGACCTCATCTTCAGAAAGATATTGCTACATTGAGAAGTTCATAGTGGGCAACAAAAATCAATCGAGAACTAAGTCAACTCTCACACCAGGAACGGCTGGGAGTCACAGAGCTAACCACACTGCAAACAAGGCATGACAGAGCTGATCTCATCGAAGCGTTTAAACTACTGAACAATTTGGAGGAATGTTGATCCAACTACTTCTTCAAAGGGAAAGATGGAACATAAACAAGAAGCAACGGTTCCTACCTCAACAAACCATAATGTGGGATTGAAAATATGAGTCTTTTTCACCCACAAGGTTGAACAAGTTTTTTACAACCCGCCAGGGCCGTAAATGCCAAGTCGGTTCAACTTTAAAATCCAATGTGAAAAAGTAAAATATGGATGGGGGGGGGACCTTTGACAAGCTGTCGGCTTCCTGTCCTCGTCGAGGCCACCAGTGTGTTAGGGGAACCTCGGGGTAAATTCAGGTAAATGTGACTCACGACGCCGTTATTCCATGAATTATAATTAAGGAAGATAGCTGAAATTTCTGTTCCAGTAAACATCACTAATTTTATTGTACCCAAGTCACTAACATGAACAACTGTCATTCTCGTCACATGTACAGTAGAGAGGCGGCTTCGATAACTTGTGTGCGTGTGGTAACTGTAATGCCCGAAACGCTATGCGTCTTGGTGGCTTTGCAAGAATGTAAAAATACCAATCTTATGTAATCTCACATAACCATTGTATCTTCTTGTAAATAATATTATTAATATATGATACACAAATAGCCGATAGTAGAAGTAGGCGGATATTAAGAGTAGATATTGTGTTCACAGCAGCCAACGGGAGCAGTTCGTAGCAGAGAGGTGTTTTCTTTCACCTGATATCTCTCTTTGCCTATTAGTAAATCAGTACCCAGGAGTTAGGCAGCATTTATAGACTTCACCCCTGGAAAGGCCTGTAGTTAATAGTCTAGACCTCTACAAAAGACTCCAACCAACTGTAGAGGACAGAAACCGTCGTTGGGCAAGTTTAATATCATGTGATGTATCTGTCCATCTAGCAGTATAAATGTCCGAGAGTTCGAAAGTTCTTTTGGATTGCATCTTGCGAAGGTCACGTTAGCCTAGGAAACTGTCCTCACTATTTTTGTGTTGTTCTTTAATTTATTTCTTGGGTACATTGTGATAACAAGACAGCTGAAGATATCAACTATTTGTGTTCCTTCACAAGGGTTCGTGTGTTCTCTCTCTCAACCAATATTGTGGGTTGGACATGTATATGAGTGGGATTGGATGGTTATAAATAGGAGCTGCCTCGTATGGGCCAATAGGCCCTCTGCAGTTACCTTTGTTCTTATGTTCCAAGCGTGGAGACCTTGCCTACTAAAGTATCATCGCACTGGAAAGAATGTGGCTCTCTGAACTAACAGCTCTCTATACAAGATACACGAAAGTGTTGATTTCATTAAATTATAATCAACGGAATGAGTTAAATGTTACTTCAGAACGCTCATTTCAAAGGGACCAGTGTAACAAAAACAAGGGGCAATAGTTTCATGCTCGCCATACTATAATGTAGGACAGTCACCAGGAAATGCCTTTTATCGCCCAAATGGTAAGAAACACGTGAAAGTTCTTGCCCAACAAAGCTCTAAAAGTGATAATAGTAAAAAAAATTACATTTTATATATACAAAAAAATATAGGTTACAATGTGCATTGGATTGGTTACATTCGTAATATACATTTTTAAAGTCGCTAAATAATGGAGGAGAATTTCCTCAAGCCATCAGCTTTCTTTTTCCTTGGAGGCTATTTAAAAATAGTGACGTATAGATAAATTAAAGCAAATAACCAAGTTTACCCAAATGTCGTCAACCAAAGAAAATGTCCAAGTTTACACAGGAGCACAACTGAGCTGATGACGTCATCACAACACCAGCCGTCAAGTGTCATCTGCTCATAAGACACTCCACAATCAACAACAACAAACTCATTACACAAATGGCATATACCCTTATCTACAGGCTATAACGATGCTTGTGAGCTGTGACTCGCCCTCCTGCTGACTGCTATATATTCTACCATTAAGAGAGTATACTCTTACCATGTATATTGGACCAGAGGCTTAGTAGTCCCGTCGCTGCTCTTCACACCAGCGACACCCATCCCTCAATTGCTCACATAAACTCTGAAAAGATATGAAGATTCTTAATTATATCGTAATTACCTGCTTAATTCGCAATTAAATAATGAAAGCAAGTCACTAGTATCCAAGGCGGCTCAGCTACAAATTTTAAAAGCTACAATCCATCCCAGCCCAGCCTAGCCTAGCCCAGCCCAGCCTAGCCTAGCATCAAATAACCCAACCAAATTCAATTAATGCTAACCCAGCTTAACCTAATGATATATAGAATTCTTGACAATTATAAAGTGAACTTTGTTGAAACACCTGTGTACAGTTTGACCATTTCCCTGCAGTAATGGCCAAGCCTTGCCTAGCTAGTCATCGGGAAAAGAAGCCACACAAAATGCACGGTTCATGAAGAGGAGGATGATGAGGGCTGTTTTACTATGGCAGCTGTCGCAGTGGTGGAGGATGAAGGCGCACGTACCGACCACGGCTCCAGAAGTAAGGATGTGCACACAGTGGAGGTCCGTGCTGGGGACATCCTGGAGGACTTGTGTCGCCTGTGTGGTGCTCAGGACGGCAGGCTCCTGCACCTGGCAGATACCTTCTCCATCCTCGGAGCAACCTCAAATATACTACACTTGCTAGAAAGTATATCGGTCCTACTTAAAGTTCAGGTATGACTGTTATAGGCTATTATTGGTGATGAAATATGTGAAAATCATTGATGTGGCACTATGGATGATAGTCACATCTTTATCATTGCTTTGAGACACCTCAGTAAGTCATAGACTTGGGTACATCCATTATAATCAATGTAATGAGTGTGTGCAAAGCTCTTATTAAATAGTGAAAAAATTAGGATAACCTGTTAATAATATAAACAGATTATCTTATAAAAATAACTAGTCTCTGACTTTCAGGAATCAACAAAACTATCAGGGGTTGATTTTTATAAATCTGCAATTTCAAGAATAAAGAGACCATAGATTCAAGCTAGGAAAATAAAGGTGTCAAAAAATGTATGAAAATTGTCTTTTGTGAATGGTTGAAATGCTGTCATTAATAGTGTTAAGTATAGGTTGATCAAGTATCAAAGAATACTTGATCAACCAAGCTGTGACTTGTATGTCAGGCTGCAAGCAGCAACATCAAACAGCCTGATTGACCAGACTACCAACCAGAAGACCTGGTCAGAGACTGGGCTGTGGGGACATTGATCCTCGGAAGCATTAATAGGTATTGTGCAAGTTGGTTTGTCTATGCAAATAGGAGAATTATAGTATTTAAAATTTGAGATTTAGGATACTGTATAGCGCATGAAACATAAATGACGTTATACAGCCTGTTGGAAATTCAGATTATAACCACGTATTTAAATAGTTTTTGTTTACATATTTCAGTATTTGTCTCATTAAAAAAGTATATATTAATTAATATAGATTATACTTTATGAATACTGTATAGTATGGTAATAAAATAATATTTTAAGAGTATATGTTCTTTTTCAGGATGATTGTGAAGACCTGATGCCCAAACACCTCTGCTTGTCCTGTTTTAATACAGCAATTGATATTCAAGCATTCATTGACTCCGGTGTTAACTTTCAGAAAACAACAATTACTCAGCTGTTTCCAAATGCAAGAGTAGAAGAAGCATATGAATTGCCATTTTCTGCAAGTTATCAAAATTCCCAAGCAACAAACAGATCTTTATCTGAATATGCTGAAAATGGCATTGGAAGTACAGGATCAGGACAGGGAAGATCACATGATCTTTTTAGCTGTTATAATTCATTTGAAACCTCAAGTGAACTTGCAAAGCAAAATTATGATCAAGACCAAGAAATGACAATTGAGCAAAATGTAAATAATCATAGACATATTATTGATAGTTACCAAGAGTCGCAAGGAATATTTGAATGCAGTGAATCTGTCAGTAAGCAAGGTGTTCTTACTTCTTCAGAAAACAGTATTAAGCCAAACACTTCTAGTCATCTAATTGGGACACCTGATAAGCTTTCCATAGCTTCAGATGGTAAATCTCGGATTAGTTACCAATGTGATGCTGCTTTATTTCCTGCAAGAAACAAAATATCTTTAAAGGAGGAGGAACATGGAAAAAATATTTCACACAGTACCTGTACTAAAAATGAGAGCCATAACAATGCTGTCAGTGGTAATGGGAATACAAATCGTGCCATAAACACTCGCACAGCAGTTTGTTCTAAGGCAGCAACTTCCACCGATAATAAATTGAGAAAGTGTCCAACTTGTGATAAAACTTTTCCTAGACAGAGTCAGTTAAAAAGCCACCTTGCTACTCATAGTGAATTTCGGCCATTTGAGTGTAACAGATGTTTTCTGAAATTTAAGTATCGCAGAAATCTCGTGGAGCATTTCAGTATTCATGATGAAATCCCATCCTTCATCTGCTCAGTGTGTGGACTGACATTTAAACAAAAAAGCAAGTATGTTGTATTTCACCTGTTAACTATTTCGTTGTTTCGTATTAAGTCGATGCACTTTTTTCCAGTTATTAGGTATTTATGGTAAGAGGGATACCTTTTGGTTTTGATGTCTTTATATTTGTAACACTTTGTTTTGAGACACCATGGTGTGCAAATCTATGGTGTACCAGCATTTGAACTACTGTATTCAGTCATGGAGACCTCGCTTTCAAAAAGACATAAGTGCTTTGGTGAAGGTTTAGTTCAGAGCAATATACCAGGAAAGGTTGAGTGTTGTTAACAACATTACAAATCAGACATGACTGGGCATTCTTCATTGAGACCTTTAAAATACTTAACAAATTGTAAAGTGTTAATTCATACCATTTCTTTTATAGATGCAAAGTAACCCACATAAGAGACAGCCACTTCAAGCTCAAGAAGCCACAATGTAAGACAGACAGACATGATTTTTCATCTATAGAATAATAAACCCATGGAATTACTAGTCACTGAAGCCATAAATGCCAAGACTGGAAAAAAATTAGGAAAAATGTGGGGGGGAACTTTGATAAGCCATTGGCTACCTGTTCCCATCAAGGCCATTAGAGATGGTGGCCTTCATATTAATTCAGGCAATATTAAGTTTTGACTCCATCTTAACTATTGTATTAAAGTATGAAAAACCACTCCTATACTGAATTATGATGCTACTTTATTTTACAAGCTGACAAAAATCACCTGATACTTCAGCTCACTTGTTAGGATAGCCTATATGGTACAGCACTGGTAACTCTTCAAACCAGCCATGGTAGGTGTTATTTCACAAAGATATTTAAGATATTGAACAAGTATAATCATACATACCCTGACCACTTCTTTGAACTGATGTGGCATACACATTGTGGTCACAATTGTAAGCTTGCCAAGCCACTTAGTAGAACAGACAACAGTAAATTCTTCTGCCAAAAGGTAATGTTCTTTGTATTAAAACACTGTAGAGAGACACTAGGATGAGACTAGACTATATTTTTAGATAATGTTTGCCTGTAAGTTTCATCAAATCTGATTTGATAAGGCTCTGGTTTCCTGTTAAATGAGGACATTGAGGATTGTAACCAACAGGTACAATTAATTATATTATACAGTATATAATTGTAATCATGAATTTTATGAATAATTTTAGGAATTGATATGGATACATTTATGAATATGGTTATGGATGTGATTGTAACAAAGTTGAACTATACTGTATTTTAAATTAATTTCTATACAGTATGAATCAGGAATCAAACTTATGAGCATTCTTTCATATAGATTTATTACACATGTATGCTCCTCTAGCCTGCTGAAGCATGAACGAACCCATCGGAAAGCAAATACGACCAGCTTTAAGTGCACTTTTTGCAGTAAAGAATATTCACAATCTTCGCACTTGAAGACCCACATTAGAAACATTCATGGAGGTGAGTTAGGCGGAAGTTTATAAGGATGATACATTATATGAAATTGGTGTATACTGTCTTCAGTATATTTGTTCTATATATATTTAATGTGTAAAACTTCAGGAACTGCCTTATCCAGTTTCATGCATAATTATAATATTATTTTCAGATAGTGATGGTTATGCCTGTACTGAGTGTGATGTGAGGGTACTGTGTCATTCTTCTTTACGACGCCATATGTCTACTGTACATGCAAACTCTGTTAAATTCACCTGTCAACACTGTAGTAAAGGTTTTAATAATTACCAGAACTATCAAGGTAAGTGTTATTTGAAAAGAAAATATATTTATAAATGTCTTTAATAGTTGTGTTATAAGAAGAGTTTTTAGATTTTTTTTGCTGGTCCATGTCTTGGTATTGTCTTGCAAAGACCTCTGTCTACTGAAACATAAGTACAGTATTCAGCATTTCTTAGTACCACCTGGTGTATGGGTTCATGCATTTGTTTCATGAACATGTATGCTATTCAGCATCTCTTTTTGCCATCTGCTGCATCAGCTTTAGATTCATGGTTTCGTTCCCTGGAGCTATCAATGACAACTGTTAACCACCAGAGTTATCTTCACTAAGGTGTTTAGTTCTTCCTTTTGGGGAAGACTCCTGTAGAGGTGACCCTGTACTGGGTATTTGGACATGGTAGTTGCACGAGACCTATTGGTGGGTAGGTTGTTAATTGTTGTACAGCACTTGGTTTTGCTCAGTGCTAGTTCATGTAGGAAGTGGAACTTTGCACCATTTGCTGAGATAGCCCTGAGTGTAGATAGGGTTCAATATTAGCTGCTTTGTGATCTCTTGCACCTGGTCCACCCATGCAAAGACTTATTTGGTGGAGCATTCCAGCTCCTGGGCTTCAGAGAAATTTTTGTTTTCCAATTACCTATGCTGGTTGGATTGCAATGAATCTCCCTCTTCTTTTTTTTTTTATCCTAAGGCCATCAGGGTTTCCTCAGCAGGTCTGCCTCCTTTTCAGATGGGCAATGTCTTGGTCTCCTTGCCTTTGTGTGAAGTTGATAAATCAAAGTATTTAATCACCATTAGTCCATGTAATGTTGCATTTCAAATAAATTGGTTATTAATTATTATTAGTAAGAATATCAATTATTCCTATTAATAAGGAATGTCATTAATTATTAATAATTTTTTTTGCTGAATTATTATTAACAAAAGATATTAATTGTTAACATTTTCATCAGTATCCTCTTGCTCTCATTTGTTGCTTGTCAGCATCCAAGTTTCCATTTACAACTTAATGATTGTATTGCCAGTTAGTCTGTTTCTGCTTTTGTTTATGTAAAGTTGTCAAGGTTCTAACATACAGAACACTGTACAGGTCATATACGTCGACACACTGGAGAGCGCCCTTACTGCTGTGAAATGTGTGGTAAAACTTTCACCACAGCTAAGGCTCTGTGTAGACACCGTCTCATTCACCAGGGTACCAAAACTCACAAAGTAAGTTATGTTCCAGCCATTCGGGTAAACTCTCTGGTTTCTGGTTGACTAAACATTTTTTAATTCGGTAGGTTTATTGCAAAAGTACTGTACCTTTGTATTTGTAATATTACAATATATACTGAACTGTACTTACATTTGTAGTGCTGAGGTCTTGTGTTGTATTGTATGCCATGATGGCCATTTGGGATATAATCCAAGATGCCAAATGAGCTGAAGGTTCAGTAATTTTGTAAATTTACTATTTACAGAAAAATAATCTGTATACATTAAAAATTGCTGTACTATTAAATACATAAAACTCTGTATACTGTACATTAAATTTTTGTATTTCACTCGTATAAACAATAATAAAGATGTCTAGTATTAGCAGGCTAATCAAAGAGAAGTAAACATATTAGATATGGAATGAATTAGCATTGTATCGGTGTCAGTCTGAATCGGAGGACCGACTAGGTTCGTAGGAACTACGACATGAAGCCGGAGTACCTGTCTCCGTGTCATTACTTGTAGTTCTGATCACAAACTTCTCCTTAGTGGTTGCCTAATTACTGTGGTTCTCTTGATGTAAATTTCTCTCGAGTATCTTGAATAAGTGTACATGTTAGTTAATTCAATATCATCTGTAATTACCTAAGTGTAATTACCTAAGTGTAGTTACAGGATGAGAGCTACGCTCGTGGTGTCCCGTCTTCCCAGCACTCTTTGTCATATAACGCTTTGAAACTACTGACGGTCTTGGCCTCCACCACCTTCTCCCCTAACATGTTCCAACCGTCTACTACTCTGTTTGCGAAAGTGAATTTTCTTATATTTCTTCGGCATCTGTGTTTAGTTAGTTTACATCTATGACCTCTTGTTCTTAAAGTTCCAGGTCTCAGGAAATCTTCCCTATTGATTTTATCAATTCCTGTTACTATTTTGTATGTAGTGATCATATCACCTCTTTTTCTTCTGTCTTCTAGTTTTGGCATATTTAATGCCTCTAACATACTTCTTATTGTATCTGGTTCCCTGAAGATTTCATTTTGTACAAACACACTTTGGAACTTTTCGTTTAATGTTTCACACATTTCCTTTTCATTTTCCGTGAATCTATTTCCCATTTTCAACCTCTGAATATTATACTTTACCTGCAATTTGTTGTTTATGAATTTATAGAATAGACCTGGTTCTGTTTTACATTTGTCTGCAATCCCTTTTTCAAAATTTCTTCCTGCCTCTCTCCTCACTGCCGTGTAGTTGTTTCTCGCATCTTTGTATCGCTGGTATGTTTGGGGGTTTGGCCTCTTCCTGTATTGATTCCATTTTTGTGTCTTTTGGTCTCTGGCCCTCTCGCACTTTCTGTTGAACCAATCCTGTTTCCTAGTTCTGCTTCTCTGTTTTGGTATAAATTTTTTGTGCCTTTATCATATATTTCACAAAACTTGACATACATCTCATTCACTTCCTTGCCTAGCAACAAGTCTATCCAATTATACTCGCAAAAATTTTTTCTATGGTTGCCATAATGTTCTCTCCTAAAGTCAGGTTTTTCAATTGCATCGTCCGTCATATTTTCTTCCAGATTATAACGCATTGCATACTTTATTCCCAAAAAGACATGGTCACTTTTACCCAAGGGAGGAAGGTACTGAATGTCAAATATTTCTTCCTCCTTCCTGGTAAATATCAAATCTAGCATGGAGGGAACGTCCCCTTCCCTCATCCTTGTAGCTTGTTTTAACATGTTGATACAAGAATGTTTCCAGGATGAGGTCTACAAATTTACAGGTCCAGAAATCTTCTGTTTAAGCTTCATATGCTTCCCAGTCTATGGATTTCAAGTTGAAGTCGCCGACTATCAACAGTCGTGAACTATCGTTATCTGCTCTCGCTATGATCTCTCTCATTATTGTTATAAGACCTTCTCGTTTACTATCTAGCTCCTCCTTTGACCATGTGCTGCTTAGTGGTGGACTATATGCATTTATGATCATTAGTTTATCATCCTCATGGCAGATCTCTAGTGCTATTATGTCAACTTCTTGTGGATTGGCAGTCATTATTTCGTTCACCTTTAGGTGTTCTTTTACCAGCACAGCAATGCCACCGCCTTTCCTGATTTTTCTGTCCCGTCTCCAAATTGAGTAGCCCCTTGGGAATATGACCTCATTTAAAATAGCATCTTCAAATCTTCAAGTTTTGTCTCCGTGAGTGCAACAATGTCTGGTGTCTGCAGCTGTATTATATCGCTAACTCCAGTATCTTTGATCTTACTCCATCTATGTTGGTGTATGCAATCTTCAGGAACTTGTTCCCCCTCTTCTTATTTTTCACTTCCCCTTTCTCTAATGATTTTGTTGGTTTGCCTTTATGTACCACTTTACTGGTCTGCCTACCCCTATCACTTTGTAGAAAAAAGAATTGACTTCTTCTTCATTCCTGCTTTCATTTAAACGTTTTGCCTCGGCGAGGTTCAGTTTCAGCTTCTCTCTATCTTCTTTTGAAAGATCTCGTCTTAACGACCACACTTTCCCATCCGCATCACTTTGTAATTTTCTAGCATTCCTTAGTACTTCTTCCATCTGTTTGGCACCATTTAGGGTGATCCTCAAAGATCGATCTTTCCCGTTTACATATCTGCCTATTCTCCTGTAGTCGCACACATTCTCTATGGTTGTAAGACCTTCCACGAGGCCAACAATTTTATCTACTACTTTTGCTTCTTCTACAGCTCTTTCTGACCTAGATGTTATCTCCTTTTCTTTGCAGCCAAAAATGATCAGGGACTTACTCCGATCAACTGTGTTTTGCACCAACTTCGGGTTAGATGCCAATTCTTTCCTCACTTCTAGCCTAATGTTTGTTTTATCTTGGTTGCTACAGTGTTTGACTTCCTTTACTGCTGCTTCTATTTTTTCCTTCTCCTTGGCCACTTGTGCATAAGTGAGTTGCATATCTTTCTTGCACTGTTCTATGCACTGTGTGTGTGTGTGTGTGTAGTGTGTGTGTGTGGTGTGTGTGGTGTGTGTGTGTGTGTGTTGTGTGTGGTGTGTGTGTGTGTGTGTGTTGTACTCACCTAGTTGTACTCACCTAGTTGTGCTTGCGGGGGTTGAGCTCTGGCTCTTTGGTCCCGCCTCTCAACCGTCAATCAACAGGTGTACAGTTTCCTGAGCCTAATGGGCTCTATCATATCTACACTTGAAACTGTGTATGGAGTCAGCCTCCACCACATCGCTTCCTAATGCATTCCATTTGTCAACCACTCTGACACTAAAAAAGTTCTTTCTAATATCTCTGTGGCTCATTTGGGCACTCAGTTTCCACCTGTGTCCCCTAGTGCGTGTGCCCCTTGTGTAAACAGCCTGTCTTTATCAACCCTGTCGATTCCCCTGAGAATCTTGAATGTGGTGATCATGTCCCCCCTAACTCTTCTGTCTTCCAACGAAGTGAGGTTTAATTCCTGCAGTCGCTCCTCGTAGCTCATACCTCTCAGCTCGGGTACTAGTCTGGTGGCAAACCTTTGAACCTTTTCCAGTTTAGTCTTATGCTTGACTAGATAGGGACTCCATGCTGGAGCCGCATACTCCAGGATTGTCTGACATATGTGGTATATAATGTTCTGAAAGATTCCTTACACAAGTTTCTAAAGGCCGTTCTTATGTTAGCCAACCTGGCATATGCTGCTGATGTTATCCTCTTGATATGAGCTTCAGGGGACAGGTCTGGCGTGATATCAACCCCCAGGTCTTTCTCTCTCTCTGACTCTTGAAGTATTTCATCTCCCAAATGATACCTTGTATCTGGTCTCCTGCTTCCTACCCCTATCTTCATTACATTACATTTGCTTGGGTTAAACTCTAACAGCCATTTGTTCGACCATTCCTGCAGCTTGTCCAGGTCTTCTTGAAGTCTCAAGCTGTCCTCCTCTGTCTTAATCCTTCTCATAATTTTGGCGTCGTCAGCAAACATTGAGAGGAATGAGTCTATACCCTCTGGGAGATCATTTACGTATATCAGAAACAGGATAGGTCCAAGTACAGAGCCCTGTGGGACTCCACTGGTGACTTCACGCCAGTCTGAGGTCTCACCCCTCACTGTAACTCTCTGCTTCCTATTGCTTAGGTACTCCCTTATCCACTGGAGCGCCCTACCTGTTACTCCTGCCTGTTTCTCCAGCTT
>WNGS01111181.1:13798900-13836302 GCA_020271785.1 Procambarus virginalis | reverse complement strand
TGTGTGGTGTGTACTCACCTAGTTGTACTCACCTAGTTGTGCTTGCGGGGGTTGAGCTCTGGCTCTTTGGTCCCGCCTCTCAACCGTCAATCAACAGGTGTACAGTTTCCTGAGCCTAATGGGCTCTATCATATCTACACTTGAAACTGTGTATGGAGTCAGCCTCCACCACATCGCTTCCTAATGCATTCCATTTGTCAACCACTCTGACACTAAAAAAGTTCTTTCTAATATCTCTGTGGCTCATTTGGGCACTCAGTTTCCACCTGTGTCCCCTAGTGCGTGTGCCCCTTGTGTTAAACAGCCTGTCTTTATCAACCCTGTCGATTCCCCTGAGAATCTTGAATGTGGTGATCATGTCCCCCCTAACTCTTCTGTCTTCCAACGAAGTGAGGTTTAATTCCTGCAGTCGCTCCTCGTAGCTCATACCTCTCAGCTCGGGTACTAGTCTGGTGGCAAACCTTTGAACCTTTTCCAGTTTAGTCTTATGCTTGACTAGATAGGGACTCCATGCTGGAGCCGCATACTCCAGGATTGGTCTGACATATGTGGTATATAATGTTCTGAAAGATTCCTTACACAAGTTTCTAAAGGCCGTTCTTATGTTAGCCAACCTGGCATATGCTGCTGATGTTATCCTCTTGATATGAGCTTCAGGGGACAGGTCTGGCGTGATATCAACCCCCAGGTCTTTCTCTCTCTCTGACTCTTGAAGTATTTCATCTCCCAAATGATACCTTGTATCTGGTCTCCTGCTTCCTACCCCTATCTTCATTACATTACATTTGCTTGGGTTAAACTCTAACAGCCATTTGTTCGACCATTCCTGCAGCTTGTCCAGGTCTTCTTGAAGTCTCAAGCTGTCCTCCTCTGTCTTAATCCTTCTCATAATTTTGGCGTCGTCAGCAAACATTGAGAGGAATGAGTCTATACCCTCTGGGAGATCATTTACGTATATCAGAAACAGGATAGGTCCAAGTACAGAGCCCTGTGGGACTCCACTGGTGACTTCACGCCAGTCTGAGGTCTCACCCCTCACTGTAACTCTCTGCTTCCTATTGCTTAGGTACTCCCTTATCCACTGGAGCGCCCTACCTGTTACTCCTGCCTGTTTCTCCAGCTTATGCATCAACCTTTTATGGGGTACTGTGTCAAAGGCTTTCCGACAGTCCAAAAAAATGCAGTCCGCCCACCCTTCTCTTTCTTGCTTAATTCTTGTCACCTGATCGTAGAATTCTATCAAGCCTGTAAGGCAAGATTTACCCTCCCTGAACCCATGTTGATGGGTTGTCATGAAGTCTCTTCTCTCCAGATGTGTTACTAGGTTTTTTCTCACAATCTTCTCCATCACCTTGCATGGTATACAAGTTAAGGACACTGGCCTGTAGTTCAGTGCCTCTTGTCTGTCACCCTTTTTGTATATTGGTACTACATTAGCAGTCTTCCATATTTCTGGTAGGTCCCCCGTTTCCAGTGACTTACTATACACTATGGAGAGTGGTAAGCAAAGTGCTCCTGCACACTCTTTCAATACCCATGGCAAGTGTTGTGTGTGTGTACTCACCTAGTTGCACTCGTCTAGTTGTGCTTGCGGGGGTTGAGCTCAGGCTCTTTGGTCCTGCCTCTCAACCATCAATCAACAGGTGTACATCAATCTCTCTTTCCACAATTCACAGTTGTGAGTGAAAGTGTGTGTGTGTGTGTGTGTGTGTGTGTGTGTGTGTGTGTGTGTGTGTGTGTGTGTGTGTGTGTGTGTGTGTGTGTGTGTGTGTGTGTGTGTGTGTGTAAAAAAAAATGCAAAAAAAAACCATTTGGTTGATTGACAGTTGAGAGACAAGCCAAAAGAGCCAGAGCACAGCTAGGTGAATACACCTCCATTATCTCTTAGTATTTAACAATAGAAATGTCAGGAAACTGGGCTTTGCTTAGAAATATCCATAATTACCAAAAGTTTGCATCTCTCTTTCTATACCTGATAAAATTATATAACTTCTAATTATACATTAGTTGTAATTATCTCTTAAGTGTAAATATATAATCCTCTGTCATACTGTTATGCTAACATTTTCCTTTGCCATTCCTGGTAAGATCTCTTGTATTACTAGCATTCAGTGTTATGGTTCTCATCTGTTTAGGGACCACAGTTGTGAGTGAAAGTATTTGACAGTAGAGATACTAATCCCTTTAGGATCAAGCTTGTTCAATGCTATTTAGGAGAAGATTAAAACAAGACTACAAATTGCTGTTTAGGTGATGTTCTAGTTTCTCTTTTCTAAGAGTTTGGTAATTAAATTCATCATTTGTTAGTTCTATAAAACAAGTCCATTCATATTGACTATAAGTTGTGCAGTTAAATTAAATTAATTCAACTAATTAAAGTAGAGAAAATTAACAAAGCTTAAATTTTTGGCAGTGCACACAGTGTGGTAAAGCATTTCTGGAATTATGTGATCTGAAACGTCATGTGAAACGCCATTTGCTGAAACACGTGAGGAAAGGCAACAAAATGTCTTCGGTCAAGTGTGAAGGGAATGCAGTTGCCCCAGCAGCATCGGTGGACCCTGGCATGAGCTCCATCAATCTTATGGTGCTCACCGATTCCCTCCTCTTCACCGAGTCTCAGCAGATACTGGAGAACACCAGCTCTAGAGCTACTGAGGTATGTATCCAGTACTATATTTATGCCAATCGATTTATTATAAATATTTTCAATATGTTAATGAAAGTAAATCCCATATAGGTATTTTAAAGAGGATGTTTAGACTGTTTAATGCCATCACAGTAGATAGGTAAAAGCTGTTAGGTTAAAAACTGTGTCAGTTCAAAAACTTTACAAATTAAGTTTGGCTCAGCCATAATGCATTGTCATAGCCATAATGCATTGTCATAGCCATAGGGCACTGGCATAGCCATAGTAGTAGGTATTCAACAGTCTCGGGAGTCTATGGAGTTGCACTCTGGTTGCCGAGGCTGAAGTGTCCTCCCCAGGACACACATCCTGGGTAGGTCGATATGGAGAAGCTGTTACCCATGCAGCAGGTCTTCCCTCTCCACAATGCTAAAATTGTCCAATGGAAAGGCAAACGCCAATACGCTTGATTCCAGTGCTGTCGCAGGAGCTACCATAACGAGGTTGAAGTCGACAACGAACTGCCTTTGGGGCTCCAGCTCCGGATTTTTCCTTGAGGTTGACTCCTGAAGCTATGGCATAGCCATAGGGCACTGGCACAGCTATAGGGCAATGTCATAGCCATATGGCACTGGCATAGCCATAGGGCACTGGCACAGTCATAGGGCAATGTCATAGCCATATGGCACTGGCATAGCCATAGGGCACTGACACAGCCATAGGGCAGTGTCATAGCCATATGACACTGGCATAGCCATTGGGCACTGGTACAGCCATAGAACACAGGCACCATTCTATGGTACTGTAAATTACTATTAAATAGTGGCTATATCTTTGAAGTTAATGGAAAATTGTGAATGATGCTTTGCATAAGTATTGGTATAGTATTTGTATACCAGAGTTGGGCTTAACAAGGATCCTCTAGCCAAGGGTGAAGCTCCCTGAATGATCATTTTTATCAATTACTGGTCAGAGCCAGTACAGCTTAACATGGCACAATAAATGAAGAAAAATATGTAAAAGAGGAGTACAATGATGAAAGTACTGTACTATCCCCCATTCTCAAATATTAGGACTGCATTTTCCTTATCCAGATTTCTGTAGCTCTCCTGTTTCTAGTGTAATGCTGAATGCTATAGTTAATGGTAACATAAGATTCCTGCAGCTTCCGTCCGTAACCATGTTGATATCTGGTCTGGTTCTACTACTATTGCTACATCCAGTTCCTTTAGGGGTGTTTTTTTTTTTTTTTTTTTTTTTTTTTTACTTCTGCATTAACTTTACTTCTGTCTAGTGTTATTTCTTGTCATCTGGTGTCACCCCTTATTTGGACACTAATCTGTTCAAGTTTCTAGACCTCCTGGAACTTTTTCACACACTTCCTTGTCATTCTTGAAGTGTTCCTCCCTGTCCACACAGTCTGAACACATGATTTCACGCCATTATTTTCCTGTTTATAGCTGTGCAACAGCTTATGTTAGCTCTGCTTTTACTGCAGTGTAATTTTGAAACTGCTGCTCTGCTGTCCTCCTGATTCTAGTGTACTCATTCCTGGCCCTCTTTAATGCCTCCCTATTTTTCTTTGTACCCATGCCCCTGTACTTTTTCCATGCCTTTTTTTTCTTCTTCTTAGTGTCCGTTAAACCATAGGTTTGCTGTTCTCCTATCGACCACTTCTTCCTGAGGGGTTGAAAGACACGCAACTAAATGCCTTCCAGAACTGAAAAGCAAAAGCTACAAGGATCTTATATAGGTCTTAAATATACCAAAGCTAGAGGATAGAAGGAAAAGATCGCAACAAACAAAATAGTAACACATCTACAAAATTGACAAAGAAGAGTTCTTGACAAGTGCAACTTAAAGGACAAGAGGTCATAGATTCAAAGTATGGAAACAAAGCTGGCAAAAAAAAAGCATTAGAAAGTTCACTTTTACAGAGTGGTAACAGTTTGTACAAGTTAAGTGAGGTGGTGGTGGAGGCCAAAGCAGTCAGTAGTTTTAAAGCACAAAGTTTCAGTACCACAGAGTACTGGGAAAACAGGATATCACAAGCATAATTCTCATCCTTGAATTACACTTAGGTAATTGTACTTCGATAATTACACAATAACACAGTGGTCAATTGCTCCTAATGACACCTTATATTTTACATTCTCAACATCACCTTCATTTTGGGTAAACACCAGGTCTAGGGTAGCTGTAGATCTCTTTCTCTTGTTGGCTACTTGATATACTGCCACAGAAACTGTTTGTCTGCAGTGTTCACAAATCTTGCTCTCCATGTTTCAACTTCCCTGTGGGGCATCCTATGTTAACCAGTCTACTTCCCTGTGGTTGAAATATCCAAGTAGGATAATTGCTCTGGCTCTCCTTGCCACTGTGGCTGCATTTTCTATTATCTTCAGGCATGTATCATTATATTTATCTTATTCTTCCCTTGACTTTTTTTGTAGTTAATGGAGGGCTGTAAATAACACCAACCACCTTACCTTGCATTGATTTCGGGGCTCAACGTCCCTGCGGCTCGGTCCCTGGTTGCTGGACTGATCAACCAGGCTGTTGGACGCGGCTGCTCGCAGCCTGACGTATGGATCACAACCTGATTGATCAGATAGTTAACCACTATCATATCTAGTGTGAAGTCATGCTGGTTGTTTACCTCTGGCATCTGTGTCTCCTCAAAGCCCCAATATTGTTATATCAGTAGGGCTACATCCCCCTAATTCTATAATCACTTCTTATCTTTCAAAATATTGCACAGTGGGGGGAGGGGGCCCCCCCCCACTGTGCAATATTTTGAAAGTTAGAGATAAGGAATGACACTGATATGCAGTATTTTTCCTAAACAGTGGTGCAAAAATGGTTAACCAATATTGTAAGTAAATAAAACCACAACAGATACACTATTACAGTATTTATTTGTATATAATGTACAGTATATACATATTCATAAATACAGTACCTGTACAGGTATATACAACCCACTGCAGAAACAGCTCCAGGACTGTATTATTTGGTAAAAATGTATTCTTGATGGGATATAAAATTAATTTTATAAGTTAGAGAATTAGTAAAACATAATAATTATAAAAACATGAAAAATGTCTAAAATTGAATTCTATAATCACTTCTTATTTGAATTGTCATTCAATTACAGCCTACCAAAAACATTTATAATGATAGTAGAATGTCAATTAATAGATACTGAGTAGCATAACAAGATTGTATGATAGGTACTTTCAAAGAATTCATAACTTTTTCCCAGTTTGCTAAGAACGGACACTTATATAATCCTCTGTGACTATATACAAAACTTTCTTTACTAACTGCTTGTTTTTGTATTCCTAGGTCATTTTACCCCATGAGAAACTGAGCACTTCAAAAGTTGTCAGCAATGAGCCAGTGATGGACTCAAATGATATTATACAGCCTAATGGGGCTAGCCTGCAGCAGCCATCTATGGATGTGACAAAGGGATCACATTTGTTAAGAACAGAAGACGTTCTGGCTTCCTCTGAACTCATGCCAGCTGAACCAGACATGGAAGCAGTCTCTCTCTTGGCCAATACTGCTGTCCTTCAGCCACCAGAAGTTACACATGGAATTACTACACCTCACCTTGATACCTCGCAAGTTTTACAACCAACGAACATCGATGTACAGGGTGTAGTAAGTGCAAATGACACGAGTGGAGTAACTCTGTCTTCACGGGAGTCGTCAGAATGTACCTCTGCTTCAGATGCTCCCACTATGGTTACGTTGTCATCTGTTACAACACCATCTGAGTATTTACCGGTGTGTGACTCTGAAAACAGGTCTAGCAACCCAGTTATTGAAGGAGCAAGATGCCAACAGAGTGAGAGAGTTCTTAGTCATGCCACTTGGTGAGCAGTTTTACTAACAAAACTTATATCTTGAATGTTTTAATATATCACTCATATCTTTGTAACAATGAATATCAGTACTGGTATTAGTACTGATATTAGTACTGATATTAGTACAAAAACACCAAAGTATATAAAAGTTATATTGTTAAAAGTTACCCCATTGTTTCCCGCCTGGTGTTTCCTCCCTGGTCACCTACCCTTGTCTTTGTGTCGCCTCCCAAATCCTCCATCTTCTCTGTCTTCTGTGCCTTCCTTTCCTTCTCAGCTCTTCCTTGTCTTTTGGCCCTCCACAACACCTATCTATCCAGGCCATTGTCCATAATATATCCAGCCATCTTTATATTGTCCACTCTAATTCTCCCCCCCTTCTGTGGAGGCTGTCACCCAATACATTGCTACTGGTACACCTGTTTCTCAATCAGAAATGTAAACTGGACTCCTCTTCCTTCTCCCTCCCCAGCAGGTAAGAAGGCATTGATACATCCCTCACCTTCTGCCTCTGACTCTGTCCCTGTGTCTCCTCCCATTTCAGTGGCGGAGTCGCCTGTCCCAGCTATGGAGATTCCCTTGGCCCCTGATTCTCTATTAGGTCATGTCCTTGATCAAGTGCACTTCCCTGTTTCTGTCCTTCCTCACCCCAATTCCCTTGACTGCTCCTCTCTGATGCCTTCTCCCACTCCAGACTCTGTCAGTTCACCTCTGGCCCATCCTACCCCCTCTTGACTCAATCATCTTTGCTAGCTTTACCTGTTCCTCTTAACTCTGATTACACTGAACCTGATCCTATCTAGTATTCTTCTTTGCATTTGTTTTCCCTTGTTGTCTCCATTTTTGACCATCTATTTTTCAATGAAATATTCTTGGTTTTTATGCCAAACTCCCAGGAACTCTTAACTTCTGATCAGACAGTTTTCACTACTTCGTGTACATCACCAGGAGCCGATGCTTGGCACTCGTCCTGGTTGTTTATGTGGTTATTCTTTTCTCTCCTTCCCTCCAGCTTTTGCTGGGATTCAACTGAAACCTTTACAGGTGCTGAGACTTCCACCTGAAGCTCAATTAGGAATTCATGTATTGCCTGCATGCACTTTGGCTGTGGTAGATCTGTTAACTAAATAATAATAATAATATTTAGTTAACATATTACAGCATTCTGCATTTTTTGGTCTCAGATTTTCAAACAACATTTGCCACTTGAAAATCTGTCCCTCAATTATGCAACATTCCATTTGCAGTAACCTTGTTCGGCCCTCTTGCAGAATAATATGACATGCTACTGGTCAACATAAGACGAATACAAATAATTTTACTTGTATTACTCCCCTTTTTCCAAAACCATTTAAATAAGATTCAGATCAATGTTATGTTGTAGAAAGTATTCCAATGCTGAAATGTCCCCTCAATAATTTTAATCATCACTGCATACAATTAATTTTGGTAGAAATTTGTACAACATAAATACAGCATTCTCATTGTTTCACAGTTTGATTTAATGTCATCTTTCAAGTACTGTGCTATGATAATAACACAATAAATTAATTTATAAATATTATTACAATACTATATAATTTGCAGACGAGTCACAATAACATGGCTGAAGATATGATAACCACACCAGAAGATGAGACGACAACGTATCGGTCCGTCCTGGACCATTATAAAGTCGATTGTGATGGAAGCGAGGGAGGCACAGGCATTAAGTAAAGCGAGAGAGAGGTGACAAACAGGTAAGAGGAGGTAATTCCTAGAGGAAGGTAAGAGCAAGGCAAAAGGAAAGACCAAGAAGAAAGGTAAGGATGAGATTGGGTGATTAATGGGTGTAAGAGTAAGAGGAAAAGAAAGGGAAAAAATGGGGGGGTTAGGCTTATGTCAGGTCACTTTATTAGAAAGGTTAGAGCATTTGAATATGTACTGTGAAAGGGAAGCGTCAACAGCAACAAAGCCAAGACTAAGGTTCATGTTGGGTATGTTGTGTATCAGAGCTGATTCAACAAGACAGCATCTGTGAAGAGAGGCAGGAAAGATTATTTTAGAAGACCAATCAATAGAATGATTAAATCCCTAATATAACAGAAGAGAGCATTCTTTTGAGTTCCTTAAATCTGTCATTTAATGTACAGCCAGTTTCCCCAAAGTATGAAGAGGACAAGACAAACAGGAAATAGAGTAGACACCAGCAGCATTAGAAGTAGGATCAGCAGTGTGAACCAGATTACAACGAAGAGTGTTAGTTTATCGAAAGGCGAGCTTTATGTCGAGAGGATGAATGGTATTAGTGAGATTTTTTTAGTTCGGAGATGAAGGGAAGGCAGAGCACAGTGCTAATAGTGTTGGAACTGAGT
Organism: Procambarus virginalis; assembly: GCA_020271785.1. Taxonomy (NCBI): domain Eukaryota; kingdom Metazoa; phylum Arthropoda; class Malacostraca; order Decapoda; family Cambaridae; genus Procambarus; species Procambarus virginalis. Next base: position 13,827,444 of record WNGS01111181.1, on the reverse strand, counting down.
TTGGCATGAAATAAATTTTGTTTAGTTTGAGAATAGGCACAGTTGATCAAATGTAAGGGGTAATCAAGGCGAGAGAAAGATTTGTAAATAAAGGAAGTTTCAGAATCAAGAAACTGAGGGTGACTGATGCATAGAGTGCAGAGGGAGAGATGAGAACAGTTTTCTTAACAGAAGGAGGATGATAGGAAAAGAAGTGAATGTTCATACCACTTTGCATGGATTTGCAGTAGACAGAGAAAGAAAACCCGGACACAAAACTACGAATATCAAGAAAATCAAGGAGGTAATTAGATTCCCATTCTCCTTTGAAATGGAGGAGCCAGATTGTTAAGAGAGAAAAGGCTGGGAAAAGACTTAAAGTCATGAGGCCATAAAGCAAACATGTCATCAATATAGCGAAGCCAGAAAGAGGGATGGGTATTAATAGTGGGAAGAAGAACAGTTTCAAAGTATTCCATATAGAGATAGAGGAGAGAGGGGAAACCCATAGGGGCACCAAAAGTGAGAGAGAAGTATTTTCCATTGAAAAAGAAGGAGTTAGTCAACACAGTCTGATGAGTTTTGAGAAAAATGTTAGTGGGAAGCAGGAGATGTAGAAGGCCCTCAGTTGCTATTATGACTAAGGAAAGAGAGCACATCATCAAGAAGAACATTAGTAAACAGAGTCGACATCAAGACTAAGCACCTTACAGGAGGGCTGCAGGTGCAGTCTTTCTATGAAGTCCTTGGAGTGACAAAGTTGGGCAAGAGAAAAAGTGCCAAGATAAGGAGTCAGGGTTTATGCAAGATAGGAGGCAAAAGGATAGCCAACAGAGCCCCTTGAAGAAATGATAAGACAAAGAGGAAGACCAGGTTTATGAGTCTTAGGTAAACCAAAGAAATAAGGAAGAGAAGGGCAGATGACAGGGAAACATTTTATTAGATTGAAGTAAGGAGGTCAAAATACCAGAGAGCTGTCTTAGTTTGTGGTTGAAGGAAGTTTTAAGATGACCCAAAGGGTTAAAAGCAAGAGGAGCCTATGTGCAGGAATCAGAGAGCAACACATCTGGTTTTTGGAGGTAGTCCACATGGTCAAGGACAACCACCGAATTGCCTTTGTCAGAAGGAGGATAAAAATAGAGGTGTTAGCTTTCAGGGAGGCAAGGGCAAGCTAGAAACGACGAGGAAGGTGGTGATTTTTAAAAAACTGTCAAGAATGGGGATAAGGGCCCCCCCCCCTGAAGGCAGACAGGTCTGAAAGAGTGCTAGTTAGAATTGACAGATTTATCAAAGGAACTAATGAGGTCAAAATAAACAAATAAACTGGCATTGGGTTCATTAGTTCCTATGATAAGTTTGTCAATTCTAACTCTAGTACTCTTTTGGACCTGTCTGCCTCTAGAGAGGGCCTTTATCCCCGTTTTTGACAGTTTTTCTAAAAATCACCACCTTCCTCGTCGTTTCTAGCTTGCCCTTGCCTCCCTGAAAGCTAACACCTCTATTCTTATCCTTCCTTCTGACAAAGGCAATTCGGTGGTTGTCCTTGACCATGTGGACTACCTTCAGAAAGCAGATGTCTTGCTCTCTGACTTCCACACATATGCTCCTCTTGCTTCTAACCCTTTGGATCACCTTAAAACTTCCTTCAACCACAAACTAAGACAGCTCTTTGGTATTTGACCTCCTTACTTCAATCTAATAAAATGTTTCAGTGTCATCTGCCCTTCTCTTTCTTATTTCTATGGTTTACCCAAGACTCATAAGCCTGGTCTTCCTCTTTGTCTTATCATTTCTTCAAGGGGCTCTGTCGGGTATCCTCTTGCCTCCTGGCTTCCATAAACCCTGACTCCTTATCTTGGCATTTTTTCTCTTGCCCAACTTTGTCACTCCAAGGACTTCAAAGAAAGACTGCACCTGCAGCCCTCCTGTAAGGTGCTTAGTCTTGATATCGACTCTGTTTACTAATGTTCTTCTTGATGATGTGCTCTCTTTCCTTAGTCATAATGGCAACTAAGGGCCTTCTTCATCTCCTGCTTCCCACTGACATTTTTCTCAAACTCATCAGACTGTTGACTCTAATTCCTTCTTTTTCAACGGAAAATACTCCTCTCAAACTTTCGGTGTCGCTATGGGTTCCCCTCTTTCCCTTTATGTCTATATAGAATACTTTGAAACCGTTCTTCTTCCTATTATTGATACTAGTGTCTCTCTGACTTCGCTATGCTGATGACATTTATGCTTTATGGCCTCATGACCTTAGTCTTTTCCAGCCTTTCCTCTCTTAACAATCTGGCTCCTTCTATCCATTTCAAAGTTGAATAGGATCTAATTACCTCCTTCCTTTTCTTGACCTTAATACTCACAGCTCTGTGTCCGGGTTTTCATTCTCTGTCTACCGCAGACCCATGCATAGTGGTAAGTATATTCATCTTTTTCCTACCATCCTCCTCCTGTTAAGAAAAGCGTTCTCATCTTTCTCTCTCTCTTCCTCCGCGTTCTAAGCATCATTGACCCTCAGTTTCTCGATTCTAAATTTCCTTTCTTTCTAAATAATTCTCTTGCCTTGGTTACCCCTTACATTTTATCAACTATGCCTGTTCTCAAGCTAAACAAAATTTCTTTCACCCCAAACCCATTTCCAACACTATTAGCACTGTGCTCTGCCTACCCTTCATATCTGAACTAAAAAATCTCACTAATACCCTTTGTCCTCTTGACATAAAGCTTGCCTTTCGACAAACTAACACTCTTCGTTATAATCAGGTTCACGCTGCTTCTCTTGCTTCTAATGCTACTGGTGTCTGCTCTATTTCCTGTTCATCTTGTCCTCTCCAATACTTTGGGGAAACAGGCTGTACACTAAATGACAGACTTAAAGGAACACAAAAGAAGTGTTAAGTCTGCAGACACAAACAATGCTCTTGTCATGTTAGGGATTCTAATCATCCTATTGGTTGGTCTTCTAAAATAATCTCTCCTTCCTCTACTTTTCACAGATGCTGTCTTGTCAAGTCAGCTCTGATACACAGCATATCCAACATGAACCTTAGTCCTGGCTTTGTTGCTGTTGACTCTTCCCCTTCATAATACATACTCAAATGCTCTAACCTTTCTAATAAACATGACCTGACATAAGCCTACCCCTTTTCTTTCTTTCTCCTCTTATTCTTACTTTTCCATTATTACACCCATCCCATCCATACCTTTCTTGTTCTTACCTTCCTCTAGGAATTACCTCCTCTTACCTGCTCCTCACCTCTTATCTTGCCTTACTTAATGCCTATACACAGAGTACTCACACTAACATGACTGCATCAGTGTGAAAATCCGTAGGAGGAGTGATGAGGATTCGAATCTATGCGGTGGATGCTCCCACGCAAACGCTTCTAGCGACTAGACCACGACATTATATAAGGATTGCAACCTGGAGTTCTACTGACTACACAAGGATTTCAGAAAATCCTTGTGTGATCAGTGGCACTTCAGGTTGCAATCCTTATATAATGTCGTGGTCTAGTCACTAGAAACATGTGTGTGGGAACATCCACCACGTAGGTTCGAACCCTCATCACTGCTCCTACGGATTTTCTCACTAATGCCCATGCCTCGCTCGCTCCCATCACGAACTGAAACGTTGTCGTCTTCTCATCTTCTGGTGTGTGGTTTGGTCATCCCTATATAATTTGTTGTCTTCTTTGACAAGTGAAATGGTTAATAGATTCAAGCAATGATGATGGAGTCCTTGAAGGAACAGTATTGATGACTCTCAACAACTGGTCCTCAGAGATGGTGATGGATTCTTGAGAATATTGTATCCCAAGAGCTTGTACGTCTTGAACACCAAGCTGTGAAATAGCATCGTGTGCTGCCGCTTGGTATATGGCTGTGATCTGTGTGAAACACACCAGTTCATTAGAGTTTTACGACATTAAATTTACAAATAACTGCTAACTACATTAGATACTCTATTTGATTTTTGTCAAGTAGTACATTTATGCATCACAAACTTATTTCAGTATATGTATAAGCAACTTCTGACCTGCCCTTTTAAATTATTTTTACACATGATACCTATTCTCTGCTTTTACTGGACATTTTCATGCCCTACAGACTGCACAACAAAACTGTGTCCTTGCAAAACCATCTCCAAAGATTACTGTGCATCCTGCTTCATTTTAGTGTAAAGAAGCCTACAACAGAAAATTTAAATGTAAACTGAAGACTTCTACACACATGCATTGTTATCTGGAGCATACCTGGAGAGGGTTTTGGGAGTTCTGCTCCCCGAGCCCAGCCTGGGGCCAGGCTTGGCTCAGATGAATTGTTAATTCATCTAATACTTTTGTTACACTTGTGTTGCAGCAAATTAAGCTACTAAAAATATGAGAAATATTTTGGGTTTGTAGTAGTTGACAGGGTGGTTGTGGTGGTGATTCTTGTAGTGGTTGCTACAAGAATCCCTGCACACATAAGTGCCATAACACTGATCAAAAGAGAACTTGATAACTTTCAATGGATACCTGAGGAACCAGGCTGTGATTCATGTGTCTGGCTGTGAGCAGCCACATCCAACAGTTCGGTTGACCAGACCAACAACCAGGAGACCTGGTCAGAGACCAGGCTGCTGGAACACTGATCCTCAGAATCATTACATCAAAGGTATGGAGATGGGGGAAGAGGAGAAAAGATTGTGATTGTGGTACCATTAAAGTTTTGGTGTTTTGTGGGAAAGGGAAAGGAGAGAAAAAAAAAGAGGGGGATGGAAGAGACAAGTGAAGTGGATTAAGACGGGTGAGGGAACGGGAAGGCGTAGTATTTTACTAGGTTCATTGAGGAATTTAAGGCATTTCTGGCAGGCTCTTTCTTTTTCCTCCTATACAGCCAACTACAATATCTTCCCTCAACAGACCTCACTCAGGCAATCAGTCCTGAAGCACTACTCGGGTTTAGAGGAGTCGACCCCTATGAAAAAAACAAAAACTTCAGAAATAGTTACTTTGATGAATAATAATATTCACTAGTGTCATCATGGAAAGCACCCTTGAAAGGTGAAGGCTAAAATGGTTGAATCAAAAGATATACAAGGCAACTAGCTAACAGAGAATGAAACATGCTAGGAAAGTGACCCACTACAAGGACAAACCAGTAGAAAGGGAGCCAGTCACTGAATAATAAGAGCAGCATTGTTCATTGGATCATGAACTGACTCTCAAACAACTGGCATGGGAATCCAGAGCTACTATGGAAGGGACCACCAGATGTGAGAGGAAACAGAATGAAGTCACACTGCAGCAAAGCTCCTGACAAATGGCACCAGTCCGTACCCTTTATCTATCCCATCCCCCCCATTCCATTTAGCTGACTGTACCAGCATATGGAGGTCTCTGGAGGCCCCTAGGATATCCCAGGAGGCCTCCTATAGGCCCCTTGAGGTCCCTGGAGGTCCCTGGAGGCCCATTGAGGTCTCTGGAGGCCCCTGGAGGCCCCTTGAATGTCCCTGGATGCCACCTGAATGTCCTTGGAGGTCCCTGGAAGCCCAAAGAGGTCCCTGGAGGCCCCTTGAATGTCCCTGGAGGTTTCTGGAGGCCCCTGGAGGTCCCATGGATGTTTCTAGAGTTCCTTGGAGGTCTCTGGAGGCCCCTAGGATGTCCTTGGAGGAGCCCTAGAGGCCCCATGAGGTCCCTGGAGGCCTTTAGAGGTCCATGGAGGGCCTTTAGAGGTCCTTTCGAGGTCCCTGGAGGGCCCCAAAAGGCCTCCTGGAGGTCCTTAAAGGACCATGGAGGTCCCAGGAGGCCCCTGGAGTTCCATGGAGGCCCCTGGAAGCCACCTGAATGTCCCTGGAGGTCTCTGGAGGCCCCTGGATGTCCCTTGAGGCCCCTGGAGATCTCTAGAGGCACCCAAAATGTCCCTGGAGGCCCCCTAGAAGCCTGTTGAGGTCTCTAAAGGCCCTTGGACATCCCCTAGAGCTCCCTGGAGGCCCCTAAAGGCCTCCTGGAGGTCCCTAGAGGCCCCTGGAGGTCCCCGAGATGGCCCTATCAGATGGCCCACCTGAATGGCCCTATCAGATGGCCCACCTGAATGGTCCTCCAGGGCCCACCTGAATGGCCCTCCAGGACCCATCTGAATGGCCCTCCAGGGCCATTCAGATGGCCCCTGGAGGCCACCTGAATGTCCCTACAGGTCCCTTGAGGCCCCCTGGAGGCCCATGGAGGCCCCTGAAGGTCCATGGAGGCCCCTGAAGGTCCCTGGAGGCCCCTGGAGACCCCTAAAGTTTCCTGGAGGTCCCTAGAGGCCCCCTGAAGGTTCTCGGATGTCCTGGAGCCTCCTTGAAGGCCCCCTAAAGGTCCCTGAGGCCCTTGAAGGCCTTTGATGATCGCTGGAAGTCCCTGGAGAACCCTGGAGGCCCCTGGATGCCCCTTGAAGTCCCTGGAGGCTCCCTGGATGTCCGTGGAGGTCCCCTGGAGTTCCCTAGGGGCCCCCTAAAGGCCTCCTGGAGGTCCCTTAAGGCCCCCTGAATGTCCCTGGAGGTCCCTTGAAGCGCCTGGAGGTCCCAGGAGGCCCTTGAAGGTCCCTGGAGGCCCCTGAAGACCCCTAAAGTTTCCTGGAGGTCCCTGGAGGCCCCTGAAGATCCTCGGAGGTCCTGGAGCCTCCTTGAAGGCCCCTAAGGGTCCCTGGAGGCCCTTGGATGCCCCTGGGGGTACCTGGACGCCCCTGGAGATCCCTGCAGGCCCCTGGAGGCGCCTTGGATGCCCCTTAATGTCCTTGGAGGCTCTCTGAATGTCCGTGGAGGTCCCTTGGAGTTCCCTGGAAGCCCCTAAAGGCCTCCAGGAGGTCCCTAAAGGCACCTGGAGGTTCCTGGAGGCCACTGGAGGCCCCTGGAGGCCACTGGAGGCCCCTGGAGGCCACCTGAATGTCACTGGATGTCCCTTGAGGCCTCTGGAGGTCCCTGGAGGCCTCTTGAATGTTCCTGGAGATCCCCTGGATGTCTCTGGAGGTCCCTGGAGGTCTCTGAAGGCCCCTAGAATCTCCCTGGAGGTCCCCCTAGAGGCTCCTTGAGGTCCCTGGAGGCCCATGAGGTCTCTGGAGGCCCCTGGAGGTCCTCGGAGGTCCTGAAGCCTCCCTTAAGGCCCCTAAAGGCCCCTGGAGGCCCTTGGAGGTCCCTGGAGGTCCCTGGAGGCCCCTGGAGGCCCGTGGAGGTCCCTGGAGGTCCCTGGAGGCCCCTGGAGAGCCCTGCAGGTCCCTGGAGGCGCCCTGGATGCCCCTTGATGTCCTTGGAGGCTCTCTAAATATCCGTGGAGGTCCCCTGGAGTTCCCTGGAAGCCCTTAAAGGCCTCCTGGAGGTCCCTAAAGGCCCCTGGAGGCCACCTGAATGTCACTGGAGGTTACTTGAGGCCTCTGGAGGAGGCCTCCAGGGGCCCTGGAGGCCCCTTGAATGTTCCTGGAGATCCCCTGGATGTCTCTGGAGGTCCCTGGAGGTTTCTGAAGGCCCCTAGGATGTCCCTGGAGGCCCCCTAGAGGCCCCTTGAGGTCCCTAGAGGCCCACAGAGGTCTCTGGAGGCCCCTGAATGTCCCTGGAGGTCTGTGGAGGCCCCCTGGAGGTCCCTGGTGGTCCCCTTGTGGCCCCTGGAGGTCTCTGGAGGCGCCTGGAGGTACGTGGAGGCCCCTTGGATGTCCATGGAGGTCTCAGGAGGACCCAGGAGGACCCCTAAAGTAAGTAATTATCAATAGAAGGCACCAAACCGGGAAGGCTATGTAGCACCATCAAATGTGTGGAATACTCAGAGAGCGCTAAATATCACCAAGGATGCCAATACGAGAACAGAAACGCATAAGGCGAACGATATCAAAAGTATCCGAGTCGCCAAGAATTCTATTGAGGGACAAGTGAGTAAGTAATTATCAAAAGAAGGCACCAAACCGGGAAAACTATGTAGCACCATCAAATGTGCGGAATAATCAGAGGGCGCTAAATATCACCAAGAATGACAATACGAGAACAGAAACGCATAAGGCGAACGATATCAAAAGTATCCGAGTCGCCAAGAATTCTATTGAGGGACAAGCGACCGCGGGGAACGGTCGAAAACAAGACACACGCTCGTCCTGGAAGTCGGGACATTCAACAAGGATATGTACGACCGTAAGAGGGACAATGCAATTTGGACAATAAGGAGCAGGGCGGCGCTCCATTAAGTGACCGTGAGTTAAACGGGTATGGCCAATACGTGGAGGCCCCCTAGAGGCCCCTTGAGTTCAATGGAGGTCCCTGGAGGTCCCATGAAATTCATTGGAGGTCTCTTGAGGCCCTTGGAGGTATCCTGGATCTCCCTGGAGGTCCCTGGACGTCTCTGGAGGTCCCTAGGATGTCCCTGGAAGCCCCTGGAGGTTCCTGGAGGCCCTTGGAGGTCCCTTGGAGGTCATTGGAGACCCGAAAGCCTCCTGGAGGTCCTTAAAGGCCCCTGGAGGCCACCTGAATGTCCTGGAGGTCCCTTAAGGCCCGTGGAGGTCCCTTGAGGCCCTGGAGGTCCCTGAAGGCCCTGGAGGTCTCTGGATGTCCCTGGAGGCCCCTAGAGGCTTAGACCTTTAGGGACCTGGAGGTCCCTGGAGGCCTTTAAAGACCTCCTGGAGGTCCTTAAAGATCTCTGGAGGTCCCAGGAGGCCCCGTAGAGGCCCCTTGAGGTCCCAGGAGGCCCCGTAGAGGCCCCTTGAGGTCCCTGAAGGCCCCCTAAAGGTCTCTGGAGGCCCCTGGAGGACCCTGGAAACCTCTGAAGGTTCCTGGAGTGCTTCCCTGAAATTCCCTGGCGGTCCCTTGGATGTCCCTGGAGGTCCCTTGAGGCCCCTAGAGGCCTCATGAGGTCCCTGGAGGTCCCTATAGGCCCCTGGATGCCCCTTGTAGTCCCTGGATGTCTGTGTAGGTCCGTGGAGGTCCCCTGGAGGCCTCTAAAGGCCCCTGGAGGTCCCTCGAGGCCTTTGGAGGTCCCTGAAGTCCCCTAAAGGCCCTTGGAGGTCCCTGGTGGCCCCTTGAGGTCTCTGGAGGTCCCCTGAGGCCCCTGGAGGTTTCTGGAGGCCCTAGGATGTCTCTGGAGGCCTCTATAGGCCCCTTGAGGTCCCTGGAGGCTCCTAGAGGCCCCTAAAGGCCGCCGGAGGTCCCTGGAGGCCACCTAAATGTCCCTGGAGACCCCTAAAGTCCTCCTGGAGGTCCCTAAAGGCCCCTGGAGGCCACCTTAATATCCCTGGCGGTCCCTTCAGGCCCTGGAGGCCCCTAGAAGTCCCTTGAGGCCCCAGAGGTCCTTGAGGCCCCTGGAGGCTTTTGAACGTCCCTTGGATGTCCTTGGAGGTCCCTAGAGGCCCCATGAGGTCCCTGGAGGTTTCTGGAGGTCCTATAGGCCACTGGATGCCCCTTGAAGTCCTTAAATGTCCGTGTAGGTCCGTGGAGGTCCCCTGGAGTTCCCTGGAGGCCTCTAAAGGACCCTGGAGGTCCCTCGAGGCCTTTGGAGGTCCCCTGGAGGTCCCTGGAATCCCCTAAAGGCCCTTGGAGGCCCCTGGAGGTCACCTAAATATCCCTGGAGGTCCCTTGAGGCCTATGGAGGCCCTTGGATGTCCCCTGAGGCTCTTGGAGGTCCCTGGTGGCCCCTTGAGGTCTCTGGAGGCCCCCTGAGGCCCCTGAAGGCCACTGGAGGTTTCTGGAGGCCCTAGGATGTCTCTGGAGGAATCTATAGGCCCCTTGAGGTCCCTGGAGGCCCTTTGAGGTCCTTGGATGCCCCTAAAGGCCTCCTAGAGGCCCCTAAAGGCCGCCAGAGGTCCCTGGAGGCCACCTGAATGTCCCTGGAGACCCCTAAAGGCCCCTGGAGGCCACCTTAATGTCCCTTCAGGCCCCTGGAGGCCCCTAGAGGTCCCTTGAGGCTTCTGGAGGTCCCTGGAGGCGTTTGAACGTCCCCTGGAGGTCCCTGGAGGCCCTTAAAGGCCTCCTGGAGGCCCCTAAAGGTCCCTGGAGGCCCACGAAGGTTTCTGGAAACCCTAGGATGTCCTTGGAGGCCTTCGATAGGCCCCATGTGGTCCCTGGAGCCCCCCTGGAGGTCTTTGAAGGCCCTTGGAGGTCCGTGGAGGCCCCTAAAGGCCTCCTGGAGGTCCCTAAAGGTCCCTGGAGGTCTCTAGAGGTCCCTGAATGTCCCTGGAAACCACTAAAGGCCTCCTGGAGATCCCTAAAGGCCCCTTGGATGTCCCTGGAGGCCACCAAAATGCCCCTGAAGGTCCCTTGAGGCACCTGGAGGTCCCTTGGGGCCCTTGAAGGTCCCAGGAAGCCCTTAAAATCCTCCTGGAGGTCCCTGGAGGCCCCTGGAGATCCCTCAATGTTTCTGCAAGCTCCTGGAGGCCCCCTGAAATTCCCTGGAGGTCTCTGGAGGCCATTGGAGGTATCCTGGATGTTCCTGGATGTCTCTTGAGGCACTTGGAAGTCTCTGGAGGCCCCCAAAATGTCACTGGAGGCTCCCTAGAAGCCTGTTTAGGTCCCTGGAGGCCCCCTAGAAGCCTGGTGAGGTCCCTGGAGGCCCTTAGACGTCCCCTGGAGTTCCTTGGAGACCCCTCGAGGCCACCTGAAGGTCCCTTGAGGCCCCCTGGAGGCCCCTGGAGACCCCTTAAAGTTTCCTGGAGGCCCCTGAAGGTTCTCGGATGCCCTGGAGCCTCCCTGAAGGCCCCTAAAAGGTCTCCTGGAGGTCCCTAAAGGCCTCTAAAGGTCCCTAGAAGCCCCTGGAGGTCCCTGGAGGCCACCTGAATGTCCCATGGGGTCCCTTGAGGCCCCGTAAAGGTCCATGGAGGCCCCTGGAGGTCCCTGGAGATCCCTGCTGGTCCCTGGAGGTGCCCTGGACTCCCCTTGATGTCCTTGGAGGCTCCCTGGATGTCCGTGGAGGTCCCCTGGAGTTCCCTGGAAGCCCCTAAAGGCCTCCTGGAGGTCCCTAAAGGCCCCTGGAGGTCCTTGGATGTCCGTGTAGGTCCGTGGAGGACCTTAAAGGCCTCTGGAGGTCCCTGGAGGCCCAAAGAGGTCCCTGGAAGCCCCTGCAGGGCTCTAGAGGCCCAAAGAGGTCCCATGGATGTCTCTGGAGGTCCCTGGAGTTCTCTGGAGGCCCCTAGGATTTATCTGGAGGCCCCCCTAGAGCCCCCTTGAGGTCCCTGGAGGCCTCTGGAGGTCCCTGGAGACTCCTAAAGGTTCCCGGAGGCCCCCTGGAGGACCCTGAAATTACCTGGAGGTCTCTGGAGGCCCTTGGAGGTATCCTGGATGTCCCTGGATGTCCCTTGAGGCCCTTGAAGGTCTCTGGAGGCCCCATAGAAGCCTTTTAAGGTCCCTGAAGGCCCTTGGACGTCCCCTGGANTTTTATTTTAAGGTGGAAAGTGCTTTCATGTTATGTACGTTGTGTCTGGACAAGGCAGCCATTAGCGGCCAAAGCTGCGCCCAATGAGGTGGGCGCAGCTTTGGCTGCTTAGCAAAAACGTTACAATTATGAGCAGAAGCGTAATTTACAATAATAAATTCGCCTGCAATTAATTATTTAAACAAAGTTACAGCACTTACCTAAAAGATTCCAATCCGTTCATTCCATCAGCGGTCGACCAGAGACGCATTCATAAATTTTAAATGCCGTGATTTCAAATTGTAATATTCTCAATATAAATTAATATTATTATGTATTAGCATATTGTGCATATTTAGGCATTGGTTAGGTTTGGTGTTTAGGTTCTGTTGCCTATTATTTGTATTGTAGTACGTGGGGAAGCTTTCAACCCATCCTCGACTCAAGTCCCATTACATCCAGCGGTCGACCCCACAGACGCATTCATAAATTTTAACATGCTGTTCATTCAAACAAGAATTTTCTCAAATAAATTAATATTAAATATATTGGCATATTGTGCATTATAGGCATAGGTTAGGTTAGGTTAGGTGTTTAGGTTCGGTTGGCGATATTTGCATTTGTAATAAGTGGGTGAAGCATTTATAACAATGTGGTTTGAACGAAACTCGTCAGTGAAGCACTTGTTCCGGAAGTGTTCGAACGAAATCAGTTGTGAGTCGTGTGTAAACCGTTTTCATTCATAAACAGGGGGTTTGGCAGGTGGATGGAATCACTTTGGATCTTTGTTTGGAGGACGGGCTGAGCATTTTCAGCGTTGTGGTTCGAACAGAAGTCGTCAGCGACGCACTGTTTGAGTAGTGTTCGAACGTCATCAGTTGCGAGTCGTGTAAAACCGCTTTCATTCATAAACAGTGAGTTTTGTCGGTGCATGGAGTCAGTTTTGCCCTTGTTTATGAGAACGGGCTCACTGTTCACGTCGACATGGGTAAATATATGCACAAAGACAATCCGAGAAAGTTGATAAGGAGGAACGCTCTGGAAGGCCTTCGGTAATCGGGGAAAAAAATGTCACTTGTCGGTGTTAACCATGTGGGCTTTACTGTTAAAGTAATTCCTCAATATATAAAGACAATAGCATCAATAACGGAACCTAATTTATCGTGAGTGTGGAGGAAAACGGTAAGAAAGGTTGGGAGAGAATATTCAGGTCAACTTATATTGTGTACGGCTCGTCTCCCTTGAAACAAGAAGTTTTAGAGTTCGAGTTAGTCCATAAGAGACACACGAGGTCATAAGCATTAACCCTGCATACTTGGGGGGCCGGCATAGCCGCCTCGAGTACCACAACTCTAAACTGGTATACACGACCCAAAATAACAGAGTGAATAAGGACCTCTGAATGTGAGCCGTGAACGAAAAACATTCATCACTGTGATAAATGACTGCACATACTGAGTCTTGCTCAAGAATAGATTTCTAATAAGCTTTGCTGAAAATATTTCCTCTTAAGTACAGCAGCACGCCCTTTCAAGATGACCTTGGTGATAAGTGTAGTGTTCGGTGGTGAGGTAGTCTGACACGGTCTCTACCACGCTCAGTAAGTGGTCTTTCTCTTGAACCTTGATTGTGGCACTTGTCCCCAGGTCCTGAGATGATGGTAGAGCTCGCTGCCTGGGTCTTGAAGGGCTCGCTCTATTATCATCCCTACGTCTAGAGCGGCCTCAGTCTGACTCTTGAAGTAAAGCTGTAATAGTAATGGTTCGAGTAGTTGTAATACAGCTATTGTATGTAATAGACATACAGTTGTAGTAGTTGTAATACAGCTATTGTATGTAATAGACATACAGTTCTAGTAGTTGTAATACAGCTACTGTATGTAATAGACATACAGTTCTAGTAGTTGTAATACAGCTACTGTATGTAATAGACATACAGTTCTAGTAGTTGTAATACAGCTACTGTATGTAATAGACATACAGTTGTAGTAGTTGTGATACAGCTATTGTATGTAATAGACATACAGTTCTAGTGGTTGTGATAGACGTAGCGGCCGTAGCTGGACCAGTAGTGAGAACTTAAGAAAATGAGAGTAGAGGAAACTGGTGGAAGACTATTGGTCAATACGAGGCAGTTAGACAATGTGTATCCACACCACCTCGTTCTGTACAAATGTCTAATCTACGCTTAAAACAATCCAACGATCCCATGTCTATTATATTAGCTGGTAATTTGGTTCATAACAACCTTGATGATGGTAAACAACCATCAAATTGGTTTGGCAAGAAACAATCTTGTTTGTAAACAATGTTTACTCGGGACTCGGTTTCATTTAAACTTAAACAATTTATACCCAGTGTTTCGAATTCTATTTTGTGTTGATCTGTTGAACACTGTATTAGTCTCTTCCTTGTTACATCGTTTCATCCGTTTATGTACTTCAATCGTCTCCCAATCTTGTTTTTCATCTGTCTAGAGAATGTCAATTAAGCTTTCTTGATATGTCTTCATAGGGGAGGGTTATATCTCCTGGTAGACTGACATTAATATAACCTCTTCCTTTTCTGAACACCTGCAAGAGATTTGATGTCCATTCTATAGTACGGTGACTGTACCGCATGATATACACGAGGCCTAACAAGGGCAGGATAAAACTGAAGAATATTAACACATTTTATTGCTGATACTTTTAGATATCAGTATTGGGTCTTACCTTTATTTGGAGCAGTAGCAGCATAATTAGTAATAATAATAATATTGAGGGTGAAGACCGCCTTGTGAGGCAACATTCAGCAGGACTGGACTGGGTACAGGCGGCCTGCCAACCAGGTACTCCCAGGTTCTCAATACAAGGAAAAACATTGGTTATATTAATGTCGGTCTACGGGGAGCGACGCGCCCCATGGGAGCCCCTGGCGCTCTGCGTGCTGGGAGCGTGTGTACTCATCTAATTGTGCTTGCGGGGGTTGAGCTCTGGCTCTTTGGTCCCGCCTATCAACTGTGGTGGGTAGGTGGGTGGGGATGTGCTTGTGGGTTTGGTGCTTGTATTCACCTAGTTGTATTTGCGGGGGTTGAGCTTTGCTCTTTCGGCCCGCCTCTCAACTGTCAATCAACTGTTTACTAACTACATTTTTTTGGCCTCTCCACACTACACCACACACACACACACACACACACACACACACACACACACACAACACACACACACACACACACACACACCACACACACACACCACCAGGAAGCAGCCCATGACAGCTAACTAACTCCCAGGTACATTCCGCCTAGGTAAGGCGGGGTACCTATTTACTGCTAGGTAACAGGGGTATTCAGTGTGACAGAAACTTTGCCCATTTGTTTCTGCCTCGTGCGGGAATCGAACCCGCGCCACAGAATTGCAAGTCCTGCGCGCTATCCACCAGGCTACCAGGCCCCATGTGGGTGGGTAGGTAGGTGGGGTGGTGCTTGTGGGTGGGTAGATGGGTGGGGTGGTGCTTGTAGGGTGGGTAGGTGGGTGGGGGTGGTGCTTGTGGGTGGGTAGATGGGTGGGGTGGTGCTTGTGGGCGGGTAGGTGGGTGGGGTGGTGTTGTGGGGTGGGTAGGTGGGTGGGGTGGTGCTTGTGGGGTGGGTAGGTGGGTGGGGTGGTGCTTGTAGGGTGGGTAGGTGGGTGGGGTGGTGCTTGTGGGTGGGTAGGTGGGTGGGGTGGTGCTTGTAGGTGGGTAGGTGGGTGGGGTGGTGCTTGTGGGGTGGGTAGGTGGGTGGGGTGGTGCTTGTGGGTGGGGTGGGTGGGGGTGGTGCTTGTGGGTGGGTAGGTGGGTGGGGTGGTGCTTGTGGGGTGGGTAGGTGTGTGGGGTGGTGCTTGTGGGTGGGTAGGGTGGTGGGGTGGTGCTTGTGGGTGGGTAGGTGTGTGGGTGGTGCTTGTGGGTGGGTAGGGTGGGGGGTGGTGCTTGTGGGTGGGGTGGTGCTTGTGGGTGGGTAGGTGGGTGGGGGTGGTGCTTGTGGGTGGGTAGTTGGGTGGGGTGGTGCTTGTGGGTGGGTAGGTGTGTGGGGTGGTGCTTGTGGGTGGGTAGGGTGGTGGGGTGGTGCTTGTGGGTGGGTAGGTGTGTGGGGTGGTGCTTGTGGGTGGGTAGGGTGGTGGGGTGGTGCTTGTGGGTGGGGTGGTGCTTGTGGGTGGGTAGTTGGGTGGGGTGGTGTTGTGGGGTGGGTAGGTGGGTGGGGTGGTGCTTGTGGGTGGGTAGGGTGTGGGGTGGTGCTTGTGGGTGGGTAGGTGGGTGGGGTGGTGCTTGTGGGTGGGTAGGTGGGTGGGGTGGTGCTTGTGGGTGGGTAGGTGGGTGGGGTGGTGCTTGTGGGATGGGTAGGTGGGTGGGGTGGTGCTTGTGTGGGTTAAGGTGAGTATGTGCGTGCAAGACAGACACGAATGAAGTAAACAAATACCCGGAGGGTATTAGAAAAAAAGGATATTGATCGGATAATAAATATATCGACACGAATTAGGAAATGAAGCAATATACTATTTGGATAAGTTAATATTCAGAAAAGGCCCGGATTATAGAGGTTGCAAATCGGATTATTGACCAATGGAATACATTGCCAAGTAATCAAATACTCGTGTAATTATTGACCTGTTTCATGAGTAAGCCAGACACATATATACCAGTAGTAAGCCAGACACATATATACCAGTAGTAAGCCAGACACATATATACCAGTAGTAAGCCAGACACATATATACCAGTAGTAAGCCAGACACACATATACCAGTAGTAAGCCAGACACATATATACCAGTAGTAAGCCAGACACATATATACCAGTAGTAAGCCAGACACACATATACCAGTAGTAAGCCAGACACATATATACCAGTAGTAAGCCAGACACATATATACCAGTAGTAAGCCAGACACACATATACCAGTAGTAAGCCAGACACATATATACCAGTAGTAAGCCAGACACATATATACCAGTAGTAAGCCAGACACATATATACCAGTAGTAAGCCAGACACACATATACCAGTAGTAAGCCAGACACATATATACCAGTAGTAAGCCAGACACATATATACCAGTAGTAAGCCAGACACATATATACCAGTAGTAAGCCAGACACACATATACCAGTAGTAAGCCAGACACATATATACCAGTAGTAAGCCAGACACATATATACTAGTGGTAGTTGGACATAAATATGAGCTGCCTCGCAGGAGTCAAAAGTCCTCCTGCATTATTTTTTTAGACATTAGTTCTTTTGAAGATATTTGACACACGACACAGCAGTCACGGGTAAGTCTGCTGTGTCCTGGGTAAGTCTGCTGTGTCCTGGGTAAGTCTGCTGTGTCCTGGGTAAGTCTGCTGTGTCCTGGGTAAGTCTGCTGTGTCCTGGGTAAGTCTGCTGTGTCCTGGGTAAGTCTGCTGTGTCCTGGGTAAGTCTGCTGTGTCCTGAGTAAGTCTGCTGTGTCACGGCTCTGCCTGTCAACTTGACCAGGGAGCTGCTGGCTCTTTTTCCATGACAAGTTAGGTCTGATTTCTGCCTCAATACCGCCACTCTCTCTTCAGCGAAACTTCCTGCCTTGTACACACCTCCGCCAGACACACCTGCATGGTACACACCACCACACACACACCTGCACTTTCTCTGCCCGCCACCCTGTCACTGCCTCTCCTGCTACTGTCTCTCCGACAGTGCCACAACCTTCTCCTTACTGTCACTATTGTTGTTGTTATAGATTCAGCTACCCAGAACAAAAGTTCCAAGTAGCACGGGCTATGGCGAGCCCCTAGTGGACTTACCTGGCACAGGAGCGGGGCTGTCTGGATACTGTCACAAGTATCACCCTCTTTATCTCCGTCTCTAACCCCCTCCCTACCTCTCTAGCCTCTCACTATCCACTCTGGTCCCCCTTTCTCTCTCTCTCTCTCCCCTCTCCTCCTCTCCTCTCTCCCCCTCTCCTCCCCCCTCTCCTCGCAGCATCTGCTCTCCATAAATACCTTCCGGAGATCTTTCCTGTCTTTTGTTGTTGTTTTTATTTTAAATAATTTGTATAGTTCTGTCTTCTGTAGCTTTCCTGTCCCGCTCATACTGCTCTATCTTCCTTATCCGGCCTTATCTTATCCTGCTGTATCTCCCTTGTCCTGCTGTATCACCTTGTCCTGCTGCATCTCCCTTGTCCTGCTGTATCTCCCTTGTCCTGCTGTATCACCCTTGTCCTGCTGTATCTCCCTTGTCCTGCTGTATCTCCCTTGTCCTGCTGTATCACCCTTGTCCTGCTGTATCTCCCTTGTCCTGCTGTATCACCCTTGTCCTGCTGTATCACCCTTATCCTGCTGTATCACCCTTATCCTGCTGTATCACCCTTGTCCTGCTGTATCACCCTTGTCCTGCTGTATCACCCTTGTCCTGCTGTATCACCCTTGTCCTGCTGTATCTCCCTTGTCCTGCTGTATCTCCCTTGTCCTGCTGTATCACCCTTGTCCTGCTGTATCTCCCTTGTCCTGCTGTATCACCCTTGTCCTGCTGTATCACCCTTATCCTGCTGTATCACCCTTATCCTGCTGTATCACCCTTGTCCTGCTGTATCACCCTTGTCCTGCTGTATCACCCTTGTCCTGCTGTATCACCCTTGTCCTGCTGTATCACCCTTATCCTGCTGTATCACCCTTATCCTGCTGTATCACCCTTGTCCTGCTGTATCACCCTTGTCC
The DNA here is from genome assembly GCA_020271785.1 of Procambarus virginalis. Lineage (NCBI taxonomy): Eukaryota > Metazoa > Arthropoda > Malacostraca > Decapoda > Cambaridae > Procambarus > Procambarus virginalis. The sequence goes on along the minus strand of WNGS01111181.1, from coordinate 13,809,411 downwards.
TGCTGTATCTCCCTTGTCCTGTTGTATCACCCTTGTCCTGCTGTATCTCCCTTGTCCTGCTGTATCACCCTTATCCTGCTGTATCACCCTTATCCTGCTGTATCACCCTTGTCCTGCTGTATCACCCTTGTCCTGCTGTATCACCCTTGTCCTGCTGTATCACCCTTGTCCTGCTGTATCTCCCTTGTCCTGCTGTATCACCCTTGTCCTGCTGTATCACCCTTATCCTGCTGTATCACCCTTGTCCTGCTGTATCTCCCTTGTCCTGTTGTATCTCCCTTGTCCTGCTGTATCACCTTGTCCTGCTGTATCACCCTTGTCCTGCTGTATCACCCTTGTCCTGCTGTATCACCCTTATCCTGCTGTATCACCCTTGTCCTGCTGTATCTCCCTTGTCCTGCTGTATCACCCTTGTCCTGCTGTATCACCCTTATCCTGCTGTATCACCCTTATCCTGCTGTATCACCCTTGTCCTGCTGTATCTCCCTTGTCCTGCTGTATCACCATTGTCTAACCACTAAGAAGACGATGCAATGGGCAGTGTAACAATGCTGTTTCATAAGTTACATTCGTCTCCTTGTTATCTCTGCGTTCACTAGTGTACAATGTGTTTGTTTTCCTAAATCTTTGATTCCCCTGTTCCTCCCCGCTCTCAACTGCTCCTGGCATCGGCCTCTCACTCAGTGTGAAACTTCCTTTCATCCTCCCTCACTCATGTCTCCTCTACCACAGACACCCTCCCCCTGGCCACAGACACTCCCCCCTGGCCACAGACACTCCCCCCTGGCCACAGAATGAGAGACCAAGGGACCGACAAGAATGAGAGGAGGGATGTACCAGCCTTGCTGGATTTGATATTTACCCTAAATGAGTCGGATATAAGGGAAGTTAAGTTGGAAGCCCCCTTGGGAATGAGTGATCATAGTGTATTGAGCTTTGAGTACCTGGTTGAGCTAGGAATTATCACCCCCAAAAAAGAACTGGGAACCAAAGGGCTGGCGTACCGAAAGGGAAACTATGAGGAGATGAATAAATTCCTATGGGATATACATTGGGACACAGAACTCGGAACCAAGTCCGTACAAGACATGATGGACTATGTCACCCAAAAATGTCAGGAGGCTGTAAGCAGGTTTGTCCCAGCCCAACAGGAAAAAACAGAGAAGCAAAGGAAGAATCCGTGGTTTAATAGGGAATGTATGAAAGCAAAGAGCTGAACAAAAGGGCATGGAGGAACTTCCGTAATAACAGAACACCAGAAAGTAGAGAGAGATACCAGAGAACCAGGAACGAGTATGTCAGTGTGAGAAGAGCAGCTGAGAAAAGGTATGAAAATGATATAGCTAACAAAGCCAAGACTGAACCAAAGCTACTACACAGTCACATCAGGAGGAAGACAACAGTGAAGGAACAGGTGATTAAACTTAGGGTGGGCGAGGACAGGTACACAGAGAATGACAAAGAGGTGTGTGAAGAACTCAACAAAAGGTTCCAGGAGGTCTTTACAATAGAACAGGGAGATATCACGGCGCTGGGAGAGGTGGCAGCAAACCAGGTGACCTTGGATAGGTTCGAAATTACAAGAGATGAGGTCAAAAGCACCTATTGGAGCTGGATGTGAGAAAAGCTGTTGGGCCGGATGGAATCTCGCCATGGGTATTGAAAGAGTGTGCAGGAGCACTTTGCTTACCACTCTCCATAGTGTATAGTAAGTCACTGGAAACGGGGGACCTACCAGAAATATGGAAGACTGCTAATGTAGTACCAATATACAAAAAGGGTGACAGACAAGAGGCACTGAACTACAGGCCAGTGTCCTTAACTTGTATACCATGCAAGGTGATGGAGAAGATTGTGAGAAAAAACCTAGTAACACATCTGGAGAGAAGAGACTTCGTGACAACCCATCAACATGGGTTCAGGGAGGGTAAATCTTGCCTTACAGGCTTGATAGAATTCTACGATCAGGTGACAAGAATTAAGCAAGAAAGAGAAGGGTGGGCGGACTGCATTTTTTGGACTGTCGGAAAGCCTTTGACACAGTACCCCATAAAAGGTTGATGCATAAGCTGGAGAAACAGGCAGGAGTAACAGGTAGGGCGCTCCAGTGGATAAGGGAGTACCTAAGCAATAGGAAGCAGAGAGTTACAGTGAGGGGTGAGACCTCAGACTGGCGTGAAGTCACCAGTGGAGTCCCACAGGGCTCTGTACTTGGACCTATCCTGTTTCTGATATACGTAAATGATCTCCCAGAGGGTATAGACTCATTCCTCTCAATGTTTGCTGACGACGCCAAAATTATGAGAAGGATTAAGACAGAGGAGGACAGCTTGAGACTTCAAGAAGACCTGGACAAGCTGCAGGAATGGTCGAACAAATGGCTGTTAGAGTTTAACCCAAGCAAATGTAATGTAATGAAGATAGGGGTAGGAAGCAGGAGACCAGATACAAGGTATCATTTGGGAGATGAAATACTTCAAGAGTCAGAGAGGGAGAAAGACCTGGGGGTTGATATCACGCCAGACCTGTCCCCTGAAGCTCATATCAAGAGGANGTGTGAAGCGTGGTAGTGTAGTGTGGTGTGTTAGTGTGGTGTGTGTAGTGCGGCGAAGTGTGATTATTAACTGTGCTGTTAAAGAGTGTTTGTGAAGTCTTTTGCATTACGTGTGAGGTTGTGAACTTCAGAAGTTGGGTTGATGTAGTTAGAGAAGTGTTCTTAGTGGTCAGTAGAGTGTAGACAGTGATTGGCGGACTGGTTATCCCATATATCCAGTAAACAAAGAGTCGTAAGTGTGTCCATTCGAGAACAAAGTATTCACAGTGGCCTTAACTTGCTTCCATAGTTAAAGAAATCATGTCCCTCTTGTAATGTAACACAAGCAGTTTACTTGTAGACAGACAACTCATTCATGGGGTGCAAAGTTATGGATCAAACTAGGTGAAGGAGTTTACGTTTCTCTCCCACTGGTCACTGGTGAAGTGTAGATAGTGGCAGAAACGTTGTTTATACAGCTCGATTGGTTGCATTTAGACCTAACGTGTTAAATAATGTAATGTTGAGATGCTAGTGAGGGCAGCGTGGGACATGAGAGGAAGGCAGCAGCCGCCAAGGAACTTGACTTATTGCCACATAATCAAACGCATGGATCAACAATATAGATTTTGAGTTTGACTTAATTCAACTTGGTTCCACCTTTTGTATACACCTCTGTGGTATTGTATTTTATTTTTGTCAGAATTACTTGACTAGTTTAATAACCTCAAAAAGTGTAGCAGTAACCCTGGAACACATTATCGGGTGGACCCATAAGGTATTTTAGCCAAAACATTAAAACGATAACATTCCGAACCCATTTGGGAATATGAGTAGACAAGAGGGAAGGACTTTTGCAGTACCAGAGACTACAAACCTTTCCACGCTCTCCCAGTATAAAGTGAAGGTCATTCTAACATGGAAGCAACTCGTAGCAGCCTTGCGTGAGTATGGTCCAACCCGCACCCGGCGCTCTGATGAATGAACGGTAATTTCACGTTATCGTGAACTTCACTTTATGAGATGAGAGTGCGGAAAGGGTTTCAGTCACTGGTTACCCTCGTGGCTCCCCGACAAGGTGTAGGTTAGCTGGACTACGTGATGTAGCTTCCAATCTCACGTGACTTTATGGTCGTGTGTAGTAACCCTACATGTGTAGGGACGAACCCATCCTGGTGCTCTGGCAAAACAGGTAAAAACTGAGGTTTGAGTTAGGCTTCCTTGCCTCGGGTGTGCCTGGCGGCGGCGTGATGGGCGCTGGTCACGCACTGGGGCCAGCCTTGAAGGTGTAAAATGAATGCTTCAATCAATGTTGTCGTGGAGGTGCGTTAGGGAGTTCTGAAGGCGTTGTCAAACTCTTGGACGTTAGCGGAGTGCTCAAAATAGCGTTGTCAATCTCCGGGACGTTTCTAATATACTGAAGACCGTTGTAATATCCAGGACTCGACATTTGGTCTGAGAAATGATGCTAAGGATGTTGCCAGTTCTGAGGTATGTTGCAAGAGTGGCCTCTGGTCATCTATGATGCGTGTTATCGGTGTTCTTCAAGCACTGATAAACAAAACGTGTTAAAACGACCGAAAAGTCGAAGATATTTGGAAACTAATATACATAAATGAAGAGAAAGATCATGCAAGAAATTTATAAATGAATTGGCCATTTGCTTTCATTAGACGCCCACTCAGTCTTGCTGGCGTAATATTCTCTCTTTTACACCCTCGTTCCCATCCTGGATTTTATCTTTATTGAGGAATTAAAGCAGCGGAGAGTAATACTGGCCGCCTTTGGCCCCACAATACAGGTCTTTATTGCGGTATCAGGCAGGCAATATAGCTGATATCATGGTTATTTGCGCCTATGTTCTCTTACCTAATTATGTTTGCGGGAACGGTCTCCAGCTCCTGGATCCCGCCCTCTCTTCTCACGACACCAGCTATGCTGAAGTCTGTAACTACTATATGAGTACTGTAACACTTGATGATATATTGGACTTGTACCCTAGATTAACCATGTAATGTAACTATATAACCTGAGCTTGTAAAAGCATCTTAATCACCTTCAGTGGTTAAGTTTTTAATTGCACACTAGTTTCTCTTGTCAGCTATCTCACCCTGTCAGTGTAAAAGAGACAAATATATGTGTATGTATGTGTATATATGTATGTGTGTATGTGTATAAAGTATAAAGATGATCAGAATTACATTTCACCATTATAAATTCACATTAATGCATTCATAATCTGTGTATCTATATATTTACGTATGTAGCTTAGCCTAACATTTTAAAAGCACTACGATCACCTTCTGTGGTTGTTCAATAAATCTCTGAACTGTATGTTTGACAAATCTTTCACCCTGTCCATGGAGGACAGAAGAAAATGTATATATGCTGGTTGGTATTGTAAATGTGTGGCCACGTCTGTGGTAGAAAATAATAATAATAAAAAAAAACGACACCAGCAATCCAATAACTCCTTCCGTCCATACAACTGAGTTTTCACCTTCATTGTCCACTTGTTCTGTGTCATTCGCTTTACACTCTGTCTTCGATCGCTTTGTATAAGTCCTTGAGAATATGCAGGCGATGAGTCACAATAACGTGGCTGAAGTATGTTGACCAGACCACACACTAGAAGGTGAAGGGACGACGACGTTTCGGTCCGTCCTGGACCATTCAAGTCAATTGTGAGAATAAAATTCCTTACTTCAGGAAAGTTTGTTCTGCCTCTCCTCTCGCCCGACGTTGTGTGGTTTAGTTCCTATGGACTATCTCGGTTTTCTTTTGTGCTTTATTAGAGAGTTACATGCTGGCGCTGCACACTCCCCGTCTAGTCTCACATAGGTGATATGCAGTTCTCTGAGTGATTCCTTTTTGTGAATCCCAGAAGTCTAGTTCTTATATGTGCAATGTACCACCTTTTGTGAGCCGTTAAAGCCTGTTTTAATACATATAAGAACCTACTTTTATTGGTTTCCGAAGATAGTTCTGATGTGCACCAACTTTGCGTATACCACCATTTTTATCCCACATAGCTGGGCGTCTAGCAAGACGCCTGGTTTACACCTCCAGACATTTTTCCCTTTCTGAATCTAGGACCCGCCAACCCTTGAAACTTTATTATTCTCTTTTCTGCAGTTCTCATCTTCATTTCATTACAATTGGTGGGGTTAAATCCTTATAACCACTTACCTGATATCCCCTGAAACATTTTAAAGTCCTTCAATATTCTGAAGGCATTCTCTGGCCTTGTTTTTCTAATAAATTTCGCATTATTATTTCGAACATCGACATAAGAGTCGATGTCGATGTTCGACAGCTGAGTATCCTGTGGATACTCAGCTGAGTATCCTGAGGATATGAGGATACTCATATGAGGAGGATCCTGAGGATATGAGGATACTGAGTAACTGTGGATACTCAGCCAGCTGAGTATCCACAGTTAACACATTTACAATTAAAAAATGTAACATTTTGCTGCATATTCCATTCAAGAGTTATCTTGTAGAATGGAGAAACTTCCTCCATGTTCCCAGACAACTTTCATCTTCGTGAAGATTTATATTCACCTCCGACTAATTTATTTTTTGCAGTTTCCTTCTGCTTTTGCAAGAACAGATTGGACTGAAAATGTAAACATTATTGGTCCTACAACGGAGCCTTACACGCCACCTGTTGCTCACCTTAATTACAACACTCACTCCCTCACTCTCACTCCTCTCGTTGTTAAAGATTTTCTCCCCAGCTGAGTGTTAATATTTTTCTCCCTAGCTGAGTGTTAATATTTTTCTCCCTAGCTGAGTGTTATATTTTTCTCCCAGCTGAGTGTTAATATTTTTCTCCCCAGCTGAGAGTTAATATTTTTCTCCCCAGCTGAGTGTTAATATTTTTCTCTCCAGCTGAGTGTTCATATTTTTCTCCCCAGCTGAGAGTTAATATTTTTCTCCCCAGCTGAGTGTTAATATTTTTCTTCCCAGTTGAGAGAGTTAATTTTTGTCTCTCCAATCAAGAATGATGGCATCTTCCACCCCCAGACATACCCACAACTCTCACCCGCTGCCCGTCTATTAATCCAAAACGTATCCCACCTGTATCCCAAACCCCCTACCCCCCCTCCCGCAAGATACCCATTGCGCAGAAAATATGCCCATTTCCCCCTAGCATTATATGGGTTGAAGATGGGACGGAGTCTATGTAGGTTATTAATATATTAACTTGTACATTACATGACACTTGGCACTTATGACTCCCTAATTATCTTGTTAAGACCGTGCTAACCCACCCTCTTTCTTGTCACCTTTGTTGACGTTGGACCGGCTCGGCGAGTTGGTCAGTGTGGGGGGGGGGGGGGTCTCCACGACCACACGGACACCAGCCTGGGTACGGGGGTCTCCACGACCACACGGACACCAGCCAGGGTACGGGGGTCTCCACGACCACAGGGACACCAGCCACGGTACGGGGGTCTCCACGACCACACGGACACCAGCCAGGGTACATGGGGTCTCCACGACCACACGGACACCAGCCAGGGTACGGGGGTCTCCACGACCACAGGGACACCAGCCACGGTACGGGGGTCTCCACGACCACACGGACACCAGCCTGGGTACGGGGGTCTCCACGACCACACGGACACCAGCCTGGGTACGGGGGTCTCCACGACCACAGGGACACCAGCCTGGGTACGGGGGTCTCCACGACCACACGGACACCAGCCTGGGTACGGGGGTCTCCACGACCACACGGACACCAGCCTGGGTACGGGGGTCTCCACGACCACACGGACACCAGCCTGGGTACGGGGGTCTCCACGACCACAGGGACACCAGCCTGGGTACGGGGGTTTCCACGACCACACGGACACCAGCCTGGGTACGGGGGTCTCCACGACCACACGGACACCAGCCTGGGTACGGGGGTCTCCACGACCACACGGACACCAGCCTGGGTACGGGGGTCTCCACGACCACACGGACACCAGCCAGGGTACGGGGGTCTCCACGACCACAGGGACACCAGCCTGGGTACGGGGGTCTCCACGACCACACGGACACCAGCCTGGGTACGGGGGTCTCCACGACCACACGGACACCAGCCTGGGTACGGGGGTCTCCACGACCACACGGACACCAGCCTGGGTACGGGGGTCTCCACGACCACACGGACACCAGCCTGGGTACGGGGGTCTCCACGACCACACGGACACCAGCCAGGGTCAGAAGACACTAGTGAACTAACATCCGTTCACCCACAGACTCTTATACTTCACCCACACTTGTCGTTTCATCATTAACTTGGTGAGATAATATTATGGACCGACGTACTCGGAGCTTCAGCAGGATTCGCTCCACTAGACGAACGTAACAAGTCTTGTAGCGCACACAAATCACAATAACGTGATGAATCAAATGAACAAATTTTGACCATGCCGTAGCTTAGTCGATTAAGGCAGCGTCTGGGATGCTCTCGGACGCAGGTTCGAATCCTCGTCACGGCCCTTGTGGATTTGTTCAAGTCTTGTAGCACTTTATGGAGAGGTAAGAGGCAAGTGTAGAGTCGGACAGTTGCACTACAGAGCTCAGACTAAACCATCAACTTCTGCATTTGATTTCCAAACTAAAATCTTTCCTGTCTTATCATGGGTAACAATTTAAAATTTAATATCATTAGAGAGTAATAATTAACGCCTGCTGCTTCACATATTATTCATCATCATCTTTGACAGCTGTCGTGTACCGAGCAAGAATTATAACATAAATATTTGGTAAGACCTTTATAGGCATTGTTAAAGTGGATATAATTTATCGCTATGCGTGACTAGTATAAGTTTCTGACCCTGTGCACCCCAGGGGGCCAGCTTCACGAAGCAGTTACGCAAGTACTTACGAACCTGTACATATTTTCTCACTTTTTGGCGGCTTTGATTACAATTATTAAACAGTTAATGAGCTCCGAAGCACCAGGAGGCTGTTAATAACAATAACAACAGTTGATTGGGAAGTTTTCATGCTTGTAAACTGTTAAATAAATGTAACCAAAGCCGTCAAAGACTGAGGAAAGATGTACACGTTCGTAAGTACTTGTGTAACTGCTTCGTGAATCTGGGCCCTGGTTATGTGATGATGGATTTTAACACCGGGAACCAGGCATAAGTTGGGTAGTCACATACCTTTGTTCCTCCTTGTTGTCAAAGGTAACATAATATTTTGAGTCTCTTGTAAATTATGTGCAATGTTCCTTAATTGGACTTTAAATTATATTTGTAGTTATTAATGAAGATTCTTACTCCTTTTTGAGAGAAAGTGAGCAGAGAACTTGTACTGAACGCTTTACAAGTCCCGGTTTACTGATTTAGGTTAATACAAGTTGGTGAAGATCATTGTTTCACGTCATCCTGAAATTGATGTTAATTATTTCCTCAAGTTGACAAAATGAGTTTGAATTGTGACGAATATATTCAGCCTAGTGATTTTGTTCTCACTCCCAGGTCCCCCACCCACACCCTCCCAGGTCCCCCCACCCACACACTCCCAGGTCCCCCCACCCACACCCTCCCAGGTCCCCCACCCACACACTCCCAGGTCCCCCCACCCACACACTCCCAGGTCCCCCACCCACACACTCCCAGGTCCCCCACCCACACACTCCCAGGTCCCCCCACCCACACACTCCCAGGTCCCCCACCCACACACTCCCAGGTCTCCCCACCCACACCCTCCCAGGTCCCCCCACCCACACACTCCCAGGCCCCCCACCCACACCCATCCATACCCACCCCGTAATTCACCCGCACTCGACCTCATCCACAGCCAGACACCTGCACCCAAACTCTCCCGCCATCCACACGCCCCAAACTCGCCCCACCCGCACCATCTCCGCTGCCAATTTGCCCAGCAATATGACGACCAATTTTGAAATCTGACGTTGCCAAAGAGGAAGGTCCGTTGTTTGAGTGAAGGCAGGTGACGGGGCGGCTGCCATTGTGACGCCTCGGGCCGTCCACCAGCCATAAGCCGCGGCATTATTCCATTGTAAAGCCCTAAAGCACTCAACCAGGATACACACACCGACGACCGCGGCGTCTATTGGCTGCTGGGTGACATAAATTTGGTGGGACATAGCCAATCATACCTAGAGACCTGAGGCACAGATGAGCATTGCTTGTTGGTATGTAAACACCCGCCTCCCTTGGCGCCTGCCCAAATGTTCGCAGTTAGAATGAAGAAAATAAAGGAGCTTTCTCTCTTGGTATTCGAGCCCCGAACCGTGCCCAGATGACGGTGGTTGACCAGGCACAAAAGGCTCCACGCTCAATACTGTCCAGCTGTGAGAGGGTCTCTGTGTCTGGGCCCAGCTGCGTCGCTCTCTATGGATACAATTAAGTCACATCGTACACAAGACGATTCGCCAAGGGATTTGGGAACTTACTAAACTTAACCTAGCTCAAGCCAAGCCAAGCCAAGCCAAGCCAAACCAAAAAAAGCCAAGCCAAATACAGTCTAACCTAAGCTAGCCACAGAAATCTAACCATTCTAGCACATAATATACGGTTTTAACAAACGGGAAACGATGATGTCTGGACGGGACATGATGGGTGACGTGGCTCGGGACAAGAACTCTTTTTTTTCTTTTTATATATTTTTATTTTAAGGTGGAAAGTGCTTTCATGTTATGTACGTTGTGTCTGGACAAGGGCAGCCATTAGCGGCCAAAGCTGCGCCCACTGAGGTGGGCGCAGCTTTGGCTGCTTAGCCAAAAACGTTACAATTATGAGCAGAAGCGTAATGTTTACAATAATAAATTCGCCTGCAATTAATTATTTAAACAAAGTTACAAGCACTTACCTAAAATATTCCAATCCGTTCATTCCATCCAGCGGTCGACCCCAGAGACGCATTCATAAATTTTAACATGCGTTGATTTCAAATTGTAATATTCTCAAATATAAATTAATATTATTATGTATTAGCATATTGTG
>WNGS01111181.1:13769425-13781415 GCA_020271785.1 Procambarus virginalis | reverse complement strand
TTTTTCATTGCAGTAAGTTTTCATTGCAGTAAGTTTTCATTGCAGTAAGTTTCATTGCAGTAAGTTTACATTGTAGTACTTTACATTGTAGTAAGTTTACATTGTAGTAAGTTTTCATTGTAGTAAGTTTACATTTGCAGCAAGTTTTCATTGCAGTAAGTTTCATTGCAGCAAGTTTTCAGTGCAGCAAGTTTACATTGCAGCAAGTTTACATGCAGCAAGTTTTCATTGCACAAGTTTACATTGCAGCAAGTTTTCATTGCACAAGTTTACATTGCAGCAAGTTTAACGTAAAGCAAGTTTTCATTGCACAAGTTTACATTGCAGCAGGTTTTCCGTATAAGATTTCCCAACCTAAACTAATGCTAGTCAGCGTTGGTCACATAACGTAAGAAGGTATCACAGCGGGCGAGAGTAAAGGCAGCTAACTAGCACATTATTCCACATAAACCATTTGGGGAAAGAGTTGAAAGTTACGCTGTTTTATCTACTGAAGAATTTACTATGAGACCAAATTCAAACTTTTAAGATGCTGAAATGTGTAATATACTCAAACATGTAGCGGTTGTAGTAATAGTGGGAGTTGTAGTAATAGTGGGAGTTGTAGTAATAGTGGGAGTTGTAGTAATAATCATGTGGGCATCTGAGCCTCAGGGTATTTGAGCCCCAGGCATCTGAGCCTCAGGGTATTTGAGCCCCCAGGGCATCTGAGCCTCAGGTTATTTGAGCCCCAGGCATCTGAACCCAGGGTATTTGAGCCCAGGCATCTGAACCCAGGCATCTGAGCCCAGGCATCTGAGCCCAGGGTATTTGAGCCCCAGGGCATCTGAGCCCAGGGTATTTGAGCCCAGGGCATCTGAACCCAGGGTATTTGAGCCCAGGGCATCTGAGCCCAGGGTATTTGAGCCCAGGGCATCTGAGCCCAGGGTATTTGAGCCCCAGGGCATCTGAACCCAGGGTATTTGAGCCCAGGGCATCTGAGCCCAGGGTATTTGAGCCCCAGGGCATCTGAGCCCAGGGTATTTGAGCCCCAGGGTATCTGAGCCCAGGGTATTTGAGCCCCAGGGCATCTGAACCCAGGGTATTTGAGCCCAGGCATCTGAGCCCAGGGTATTTGAGCCCCAGGGCATCTGAGCCCAGGGTATTTGAGCCCCAGGGCATCTGAACCCAGGGATTTTGAGCCCCAGGGCATCTGAGCCCAGGATATTTGAGCCCAGGGCATCTGAACCCAGGTATTTGAGCCCATGGTATTTGAGCCCAGGGTATTTGAGCCCAGGGCATCTGAGCCCAGGGTATTTGAGCCCAAGGTATTTGAGCCCAGGGTATTTGAGCCCAGGGCATCTGAACCCAGGGTATTTGAGCCCAGGTATTTGAGCCCAGGGCATCTGAACCCAGGGTATTTGAGCCCCAGGGCATCTGCGCCCAGGTATTTGAGCCCAGGGCATCTGAACCCAGGGTATTTGAGCCCAGGGTATTTGAGCCCAGGGCATCTGAGCCCAGGGTATTTGAGCCCAAGGTATTTGAGCCCAGGGTATTTGAGCCCAGGGCATCTGAGCCCAGGGTATTTGAGCCCAGGGCATCTGAGCCCAGGGTATTTGAGCCCAGGGTATTTGAGCCCAGGGTATTTGAGCCCAGGCATCTGAGCCCAGGGCATCTGAGCCCAGGGCATCTGAGCCCAGGGCATCTGAGCCCAGGGCATCTGAGCCCAGAGTATTCCAGCATCAACAATATCTCTATCATTTCTGCAAAATAATGTTTACATTAAACTTTACTACCTGAAGTACATATTTTTGACTGAAAATATCATTTGATAGTGTTATGGACAATGTACTCAATATGGCACGAGATCTCTATGGTAATATGATGTTTATATTGGCCTACAGAGCACTATAATTCTCCACAACAAACTGATCATATATCTGAGCCTTTGTGTGATGTGGCAAGAAAGGATCATCTGTGATCCACACCATTGATGAGCGCCATTTCAGAAGTTTGAAACATTTTACATTTAATGTTTAGCAATAATTTCATATCCGTAAGCCATAAGCAGAGACGTAATTAATACCAATGGATATATATATATATATATTTTAATTAAAATTAAATTGAGCACAAAGTTTATATGGCTGATCTAAATATGCTGCTCGTCAACTAGATATTGTTGACACAATATACATAATAGGTGTAACTAGATGCAGTCTCACATTCATCTCGAAGTGATCTGATCTTATCTACATTTTCTCAGATTTAATCAATGGTTATACATTTGGAAATGTTTATACAAAGTTTTGTTCTGTTAGTCACCCAAGCCACCACCTGACTCCCACCCGACACATCTGACTCCCACCCGACACATCTGACTCCCACCCGACACATCTGACTCCCACCCGACACATCTGACTCCCACCCGACACATCTGACTCCCACCCCACACATCTGACTCCCACCCACACATCTGACTCCCACCCACACATCTGACTCCACCCCACACATCTGACTCCCACCCACACATCTGTCTCCCACCCCACACACCTGACTCCCCCCCCAAAACCTAATACCCACCTGACATATTTAATTAAAAACTAGATATATTGACTCAAAGTGGACATGATTAGTTATTAATTTATTATTAAATAATTTACAGTAGTAAGATTGTTGTTGTTGTTGTTTATGATTCGCTACTTGGAACAAAAAGTTCCAAGTAGCACGGGCTATGGCGAGCCCGTGCAGTAGTAAGATAACTATATCTATTCTATGCATTTCTTGCCGTTTGATTTCTTTTGTTATAAATCAATATTTTCTCAGAGGAAATCTTTCTGTACAAGTGTTCTCATTGTTGATAATTATTGATACATCAATAGACAGTAACGAGTATAATTTACCTTTATCAAAAATTTAAAAAAAAAATCACGATATATAAACGAGTCAGCGTAAAACCACCCAAATAATATAGTCACTAATCACATATTATAATATTTAAATAATTTAGTCATAAATAATTTATCATTGCTTCCTAAATTTCCATTTAACAATAAACATCTGAATAATTCTGAATTGGTTTTTTTGTTAATTATGAATATATACTTCTACATTTGCAAAATTATTTGTTAATATTTCTGTCATAAAGATAGTGAGCATTTTCGTCTCAGAACTGAGTCAATACTCTCTCACATGTGCTTGCGTCAGTAGTGTAGGGTGTCTCATATTATGACTTCTTAAACATTGTCATAGCTTCATCAGTTTTCATTGTCAGCAACTTTCTTCATCTAAACATAGTTTCTTGAAAATAAACTTATAGAAATCTCGATCAGTTCTTTAAAATGTTTAATTGTACGCTATTTTTCAGTGAGGCCAGAACATAGTTACGTTTGAAATTAAATACGTTATGCAATTCAAAATATAAAATTTAGAATGTAATATATAATATACAATACACATTTTTGGCGACCAGAAGTGAGACACAGGGGAAGGAACTAAGGAAGAACAGGAGGACGGAGAGATACACTATAAGAACTCGGTCACATCTTCCTAGGCCACCTGTTCCCCTATCTACGGGGTCACCATAGCCCGTGCTACTTGGAACTTATTGTTCCAGGTAGCCATGTTTAACAACATCATGTTCTCCTAGATGAACACGTGAAGGTCGGGTTTACTGGAGTGAAGTGATGTGCATAGGGAAGATCCTGCACAGTCTCCTCACCAAAGGCTGCACCAATCTTAAGATCGTGTGCAGTGAGGATATTCACCAAAGTGTCAAGTGAAAATCCTGTGAAGTGAATATTTTGTTTATAGTGTGTATTGTGTGTACTAAAGGGCGTCTCTGGAGCAGTCTGTCGTCGTCGATGTTGGCCAAATGCTCATTAATCTTGCTGCCAAACTCCCTATTTGAATGAAAAACACAATACACGACTTCAACCCGCTCTCAAGGATATGTTCATTCCATCCAGCAGCCGACCCCAAAGACGAATTCAGCATTTATATCATTCTGCTCATTTAAAATGGGAATTTGTTCAAATATAAAGTAACATATATTAGCTTATTGTGTATGTGTAGGCGTAGGTTAAGTTAGTGTTGGGTTCTGTTGGCAGTTATTTGTATCTGTAGTACGTGGCTGGAGCATTTACAAAGTTGCTGTTCGAACAGAGGCTGTCAGCGAAGTACTGTTCGAGAAAAGTTCGAACGTCATCTGGTGTGAGTCGTGCAGCCGTTCTTGTTAGCAACTCTGAGTACGTAGTTCCACCAGGCAACGTTCAATACTTATTATTATTAACATCTTTATTGACAAAATTAATTACAATTTTGCCTAATCTGAGGATTTCAATTAAAAGTCTTATTAAAGTGAGGATAATGCTGGTATTCACTGTCGCTGAATACCTCTCAGTTATCAGTACTACAGAACACGTTTTAAACATTGTCATCTTAATTTACAATTTTTATTTTATTTATTTATAATACAAGAGGTCTTACATTCTTGTACAGCCACTAGTTCGCGTAGCGTTTCGCTTAAGTCCTTAATCCTGTGTTCCCTGGAATACGACCCCGCGAAGAATCGTTTAACACCCAGGTACCCATTTACTGTTGAGTTAAACAGAGGCTACAGTTAAGGATTTGCGCCCAGTAAATCCTCCCCGGCCAGGATACGACCCAGGACAAAGCGCTCGCGAAACGCCAGGCGAGTGTCTTACCACTACACCACGAGACACCCTGAAGGCGCAACATGACCCACGCAGCCACTCAGAAGTCTGAACTGTCCCTCAGAAGCAGACGCGGATCAGGTCTCACGAACGGCATAGGAAGAACACTGAAGATCATTTTTACTTCATAATAAAGTTTTTTGTTTTCCCATCTCGGTAAAGGAGATGAAATTGGGTGGAAACTGGCCATTATTTCGGATATTTTCCTCTTACGTTTATAGCATAGTTTAGGCACCAGAGGAGTCACTTGACAGCCAGAGTTTTACGTTCTATAAATAATGATCTCAACTCTTTTTTTTTTTCATGAAAGAATTTTCCAGCGTGTGATGTCATTAGCTTGGGAGAGAAAATGAGACAACTATTTGCATAAATTCACTTGATATAATTCAGTAAATTTGCATGATATTTATGAAGGACTTGCTGATTAAAACGGGGATAAGAGACTCATAAAGTTAGAGCTACGAAAGAGAACGAATTTTCCCTCACAAAGGCAACTAGGTGACAGGCTAGAAGCGTGGACATCTCACTCAACCCCCGGCAGGGCTTACATGTGTAGGTGACAGGCAGCCAGCAGGAAGTCTCACTCGAAGGTAGTAATAATAAGCAAACGAAGAAAGTTTGTTTTGTTTTCATTTGGTGTAGTAAACCTCTTTGATATCTTACAAACAACCGTACCTTCAACACTAACTTATTTCTGATACACATTATTTCATTACTAACTTTACTGAAATCTCCAGTTACGTGATGCTAAAAATATCTCCTTCTCGAGGGGTGGTTAGTCATGCAGAGCCATGTGATCAGTTTCCTGCACTGGCAAACTTTGGGTACCTTATGAGGATATCTCCTCATGAACACGAGAGTGAATCGAGTAATGACGAAGCTCCAGGTACCTCATTACGACAGGTCTAATGACTGGACATTCAATAATGTTGTGTGAGATCATGATAAATTTCATGTTTACGTAGTGCACAGGATTGGGAGAGTCACGGTAGCCACCTGCCACAGGTAACGGTAGCCACCTGCCACAGGTAACGGTAGCCACGTGCCACAGGTAACGGTAGCCACCTGCCACAGGTAACGGTAGCCACGTGCCACAGGTAACGGTAGCCACCTGCCACAGGTAACGGTAGCCACCTGCCACAGGTAACGGTAGCCACCTGCCACAGGTAACGGTAGCCACCTGCCACAGGTAACGGTAACCACCTGCCACAGGTAACGGCAACCACCTGCCACGTAACGGCAACCACCTGCCACAGGTAACGGCAACCACCTGCCACAGGTAACGGCAACCACCTACACAGGTAACGGCAACCACCTGCCACAGGTAACGGCAACCACCTGCCACACGGCAACCACCTGCCACAGGTACGGCAACCACCTGCCACAGGTAACGGCAACACCTGCCACAGTAACGCAACCTGCCACAAGTACGGCAACCACCTGCCACAGTAACGGCAACCACCTGCCACAGGTACGGTAGCCACCTGCCACAGGTAACGGTAGCCACCTGCCACAGGTACGGCAACCACCTGCCACAGGTAACGTAGCCACCTGCCACAGGTAACGGTAACCCAACCTGATCCTAGCAACCACTGTGTCGCACACACTGGTCGACGTTTCGTGCTGCCCGTAAGCACAGGTTTCAGATCTAAACAAATCCTAACTGTTTATATTGGTGCTTTCAGGTCGTTGGGTGGGCGTCAGTAATTTATCTCCAATTAGACCTGAGTGTTTGTAACAATATAGTCTTGACCACAGAGATGGGAGACCGGGGTCTAATATAAATTCATCCTTGTTACATGTTAATTTGGCTGTAATATCTTTATCATGATAATAGGTTATATTTATGTGAGATGGTATCCATGCAAAAGATATTTTATATCTTTTATCCTGTGCAGCGAACAGGTTGTCTATAATGGCTATTATGAGGATCTTGCTGTCAATCGTGCAGAAGTTTTCAAGTGATTAAAGAGTAGACTTTGAATCACTGTACTATTTATCCTTCTGTGTTTGTTTAGTGTACTGGTAGGTAGTTTTAGTGCAGCTAGTTCTGCTAGTGCAGAGTTCAGACATTTGCTTCAACTGACACTGCAAGTCTATGCAAATATTATTTCTACAACACCTACATGCTGCTACGGCCCGTCCTGTCTACGACTGGACTGAACCATTGTTCGTGAGATCTAAAGCTTTTGACAGCGGAGGCAATTGTTTCAAGTGGGACGGCTTCTTATCTTTTTTTTTTTATTTGTACGGAATAACTAAACTTTTCACTAATGATGTGCAGCATGCTGGTGATTGGTCATTCATTGTAGCCACTTTCAAACCCTCACTAAGGAATCAATTGGCATAACTCACCATGTTAAGTATAGCTTTTATTGATCTCAATATCTGACCCCTCTCCCCCCCCCCCCCCCCCGAGGTTAAAAATAAGCAATGCTCTTAGGAGAAGATCCAGATCAACACTTCTTTTTATAGTAATATAGTTGAAATATTATCATAGTGAGGCGATGAGTCACAATAACGTGGCTAAAGTATGTTGACCAGACCACACACTAGAAGGTGAAGGGACGACGACGTTTCGGTCCGTCCTGGACAATCGACTTGAGAATGGTCCAGGACGGACCGAAACGTCGTCGTCCCTTCACCTTCTAGTGTGTGGTCTGATAAAATTATCATAGTAACCTTATGGGTCGTCGTTTCTCCATCTTCTGATGGTCTTTACCATTAATTTTGGAGCCGAGCGGACAGCACGCTGGATTTGTGATCCTGTGGTCCTGGGTTCGATCCCAGGCGCCGGCGAAAAACAATGGGCAGAGTTTCTTTCACCCTATGCCCCTGTTACCTAGCAGTAAATAGGTACCTGGGTGTTAGTCAGCTGTCACGGGCTGCTTCCTGGGCGTGTGGAGGCCTGGTCGAGGACCGGGCCGCGGGGACACTAAAGCCCCGAAATCATCTCAAGATAACCTCAATTGTCATCATATCTTGACCCACGTTATTGTGACTGCGTCTTCACGTAGCGTTATTTGTTATCAAGACGTCTAAGGTGGATATATGACATGTGACTTCCCTTCAACTTTAATACTAAGGGCAAAAAAATTCAAACTATCAGAGAACTGAGAGGGGGAGAGAGAGAGGTTCTAAAGCTTGATTTCCGACAAGTGAATATTTCATCAAGGATCTATGTGAGGTGGTGTTGCCAGGCGGGTTCTGGGAGAGGACACACGTATCAAAGGTATCAAAGGTATAAATTACAGTTGAGAGGCGGGACCAAAGAGCCAGAGCTCAACCCCTGCAAGCACAATTAGGTGAGTACAAGTCATACACCATTGGAGAGTCCTGGTCATCCCATATTACAGCCATATAGTATAATAATAGTATTTAATATTCTCCTAACATTATTATCTTAAAATACAATTTGTTGGTTCAATGTTTTCAATTTGTCGGCGAGGAACACTAAAGCATCGTGGACAGGATCTTGGTGAAGCGGGAGTTATAATCTTAGCTTAAAAAGTTCCCGGCAGTCCATGTTCCGTATTTTGCTAACAAAGTCTTCAGAATGTTTAATGTACAAGCCAAAGAGAAACTTCCTAAAAGGGTGTAGCAAGCACCCAACCATTGTGTTAACTTATATAAAAAAGGACCTCGGCTCGACATTATGAGGCGTAAAGGGATATTAAACTAGAGGGTTCAGGTAGCCATAAACATATGGTAGTCTGGGGCTACTAATTTAAAATCTTTGTAAAAGTTTATTGGGAGTGAGACGTACAGCCGCAGACACAAGCCCAGCTTCACAGGTCTCTGGGGTCAGATTCACGAAAGCACTTACGAACGTGTACATCTTTCCTCAATCTTTGACGGCTATGGTTACATTTATTAAACAGTTCACAAGCATGAAAACTTGCCAATCAACTGTTGTTTATTGTTATAAACAGCCTCCTGGTACTTCGGAGCTCATTAACTGTTTAATAATTTGAAACAAAGTTGCCAAAGATTGAGAAAAGATGTACAGGTTCGTAAGTGTTTTCGTGAATCTGGTCCCTGAGTCCCACATCACGGCTCTCTTGTTTTATGACAATAATCAACTTTGTTAAGAATGACACTTTTTTCCCTTTAATCAAATTCGGTAATTATAATCTTATTCTTTTAAGTGTTTACTTGTACTGACATCTATATTATGGGTAAATATTCATAAAATATTTTTCACTGCGAAATCCTTATCTTGATTTTACCAATTAATTTATCAAACCCGGCAGTGCAATCCAAATCATATACTCCTAATGGTACGTGGACACCTTAGGAGGACGGCCTGGCTTCAGGGCTAAACTGAGACATTGACACATAAACACAATAGTTCAGTTTTAAATTCGACAACGTGTCAGATTCAGAACATTTCTTCAACAATAGCATGTGATCCACATTCTCTCTTAAAGAATCTGTTGAGATTCTTATTAAATCACCCCAAGTGACATACCCTACCATACATATGTCACTTTGTGAGACATAGATTATCTTGAGGTTATCTTCAGATGATTTCGGGGCTTTAGTATCCCCACGGCCCGGTCCTCGACCAGGCCTCCACACCTAGGAAGCAGCCCGTGACAGCTGACTAACTCCCAGGTACCTATTACTGCTAGATAACAGGGGCATCAGGGTGAAAGAAACTCTGTCCATTGTTTCTCGCCGGCGCCTGGAATCGAACCCGGGACCACAGGATCACGCGTCCAGTGTTCTGTCCGCTCAGCCGCCGGCTCCCTAGTATGGCAGTTTGCTGCACATTCCAAAGACCTTCCATCGTTCATGAGGCACAGTGTCTAATGGTTCACTTTTATGTAACAAACGGCCCCATGTAGTCATAGTTCTCTTGATCGCATTCAACAAAGAATATTTAGTTTCTTGGGATTTTTTAAATGCAGTATTGGGTCTAAATTTTACATTGAGTGTGTGGATGTCTGTCTGTGTCTTGTGTGTGTTTAAGATCACTTTAACTGTGGTTTGGGTTTGAACCTGCGTGAGAGAGAAGCAAGGCGAGTGTTGCACCTTGGGACCACCACCACTTGGGGACCACCACCACCTTGGGGACCACCACCACCTTGGGGACCACCACCACCTTGGGACCACCACCTTGGGGACCACCACCTTGGGGACCACCACCTTGGGGAACACCACCACCACACAACGTAACGGACTGGGCTACAGTTCACGGTTGAGGACCACGGCTGCTGACAAGAATGTGGGGGAAACGCCAGTCAAGGACGTACTTTTTCAAGCAACCCTTCCCTTCCCACCACCATCTGCCCCCACCCCCTCTTGCCTCCCACCACCACTCTTGCCTCCCACTCCTCTCTTGCCTCCCACCACCCTCTGCCACCACCACTCTTGCCTCCCACCACCACTCTTGCCTCCCATCCCCTTCCACACTCTCTGGCCTCCCACCACCACCACTCGTGCCTCCCACCACCACCACTCTTGCCTCCCACCACCACCACTCTTGCCTCCCACCACCACCACTCTTGCCTCCCACCACCACACTCTTGCCTCCCACCACCACTCTTGCCTCCCACCACCACTCTTGCCTCCCACCACCACCATCTTGCCTCCCACCACCAACTCTTGCCTCCCACCACCACCACTCTTGCCTCCCACCACCACCACTCTTGCCTCCCACCACCCTCTCCTACCACCCCCCACCCCAGAACTCACCCCCACATCTGCCTCCCACCACCACTCTTGCCTCCCACCTCCTGATGTATTATTCAGACGCTCTCCTCCCCGCGAGGCGCCGCCGTCAACAGATGACACCGCGCGCGCCCGGTATTGCTGACGGCGGCTCAGACAAATATATCACACACGCACGAATTTACATATAATAACACGCACAAGTTGTTGCTACGCCACCCCATCCACCCCCCCCATAATCATCCCCTCACTCCGACCCCCCATAATCACCCACCCCATCGACCCCCATATCTCCCCCCTCCACCCCTCCGACCCCCCATACCTCCCTCACCCTCCGACCCCCCTACCTACCCCTCCGACCCCCCTCCACCCCTCCGACCCCCCATACCTCCCCCCATATCTCCCCCTCCCCCCCCATATCTCCCCCCTACACCACCCCCCCCCCCACGTAGAGAGGGGAAGCGGAGGGCGGCAAGGATTAGTCATTTATTATTGAAATTCTTCCTATTTATTTTATCGTGTGCTTGATGTAGGCGAAATGTTTTTGCTTTTGTTGTTGTTGGTGGTGGTCTTGTTTATTGTTATGATAGTTTAGTGTATTATTTTTTCTCTCTACTTATAACTTGAAGAAGTTAGATTTAGGAAGACCTGGGTAAATACTGGTTGGAAACTGGGCTGTTGATTTGTGGAACAGATTACGGGTAACAATAGACGTGGGATCACTTGATTGTTTCAAACGAAGGTTAGGCATATGTAAGATTGAGTTTGGGTATATATATACACACACATCTATATATATAATATATATATATAATATATAGTCTATATATATATATATAATATATAATTATATATATATATATATATACATATATATATATATATATATTATATCTATATATATATATATATATATATATATATATATATATAATATTTGTTTAGAGCTAATGCTTTCAGTTCGTTCTTTTTGTTAGTCTTATATTGCCTTACGAACTGTTGGGTGATCTGAGTGCTTAGTATCCATCTCGACTCCCTCGCGTCATACCCCATCTTAATGCTAAACCTTCCCTTTCTGTCTACAATGATCATTCCTCCATGACAGGAAACTGGGTACATGTTTTATACGTGTACTTGTGGATCATTTCAGTAGTTCCCCTCTCACCGCCTGGCCAGCCACACCTGGTGGTCACCTGGTCTATAAGGCTGTCTTTGTGGCTCCAGGAGCCATCACAGCCTGGTTGATTCGGTAACTTGGTAGAAACTTGCCTCAAGTGATATCCTCACTGATATATCACGCCACTGTGATTTATTTGTGTAATGTTGTATGAATTATCTGTTGTGTGTATTGAAGCGTATACCTCTGGTCGCAACTTGCAGGTGGTCGGAGCAGGAAAGAGGATTAGGGAAAGGAAATTACAAGGGAAAATGCCACTAATGAGCCGTCTATTGCCCAACTGCTCTCTCTGGTGGTACATCTGCAACACACACACACACACAACACCACACACACACACACACACACACACACACACACACACACCACACACCACCACACACACACACACGCACGCACGCGCGCACACACACACACACACACACACACACACACACAGGGGC
>WNGS01111181.1:13752187-13768089 GCA_020271785.1 Procambarus virginalis | reverse complement strand
GACCCCCAGGGCCTAGAGGTTATCAACTGCGACCTGCTATGGAAAGTGGACCCCACGCAGGTGATGGGCCCTGGGGGTCCCCCACGCAGGTGATGGGCCCTGGGGGTCCCCCACGCAGGTGATGGGCCCTGGGGTCCCCCACGCATGGTGATGGGCCCTGGGGTCCCACACGCAGAGGTGATGGGCTCGGGGTCCCCCACGCAGGTGATGGGCCCTGGGGGTCCCCCACGCAGGTGTGATGGGCCCTGGGGTCCCCCACGCAGGGTGATGGGTCTGGGGGTCCCCCCACGCAGGTGATGGGCCCGGGGGTCCCCCACGCAGGTGATGGGCCTGGGGTCCCCCACGCAGGTGATGGGCTCTGGGGGGTCCCCCACGCAGGTGATGGGCCGGGGGGTCCCCCACGCAGGTGATGGGCCCTGGGGGTCCCCCACGCAGGTGATGGGCCCTGGGGTCCCCACGCAGGTGATGGCTCTGGGGTCCCCACGCAGGTGATGGGCCCTGGGGGTCCCCCACGCAGGTGATGGGCCCTGGGGGTCCCCCACGCAGGTGATGGGCTCTGGGTCCCCCACGCAGGTGATGGCCATGGGGGTCCCCCACGCAGGTGATGGGCCCTGGGGTCCCCCACGCAGGTGATGGGCCCTGGGGTCCCCCACGCAGGTGATGGGCCCTGGGTCCCCCACGCAGGTGATGGGCCCCGGGTCCCCCACGTAGGTGATGGGCCCTGGGGGTTCCCCACGTAGGTGATGGGCCCCGGGGGTCCCCCACGCAGGTGATGGGCCCTGGGGTCCCCCACGCAGGTGATGGGCCCTGGGGTCCCCCACGCAGGTGATGGGCCCTGGGGGTCCCCCACGCAGGTGATGGGCCTGGGGGTCCCCCACGCAGGTGATGGGCCCTGGGGGTCCCCCACGCAGGTGATGGGCCCTGGGGGTCCCCCACGCAGGTGATGGGCCCCGGGGGTCCCCCACGCAGGTGATGGGCCCTGGGGGTCCCCCACGCAGGTGATGGGCCCTGGGGGTCCCCCACGCAGGTGATGGGCCCCGGGCCATTTCAGAATAGAGCAGGATTACTGTCAGATCGTTGAGTACAAATTATGTATCTTTATAAATATTATTTGAAACGGGATTTGAATCCCGGGCCTTTCCAGCGCGAGGTTGACTAATTATCCTCTCTGCCAAGAGATCTCTCAAGGGCAATATGGCAGCATGGGGGCCCCTAGAATCATGGGGGCCCCTGGGCAGCTGTGAACATGTTGAGCCGAGCTCCAACCTTCTCCCTTTTCCCTCTGGTCACTCCCCATCTCCCCATCACCCGGGCGTCAGCTGATCAGTGTTGTGATAGCTGGCGACCCAGACCTCCTGGGAGGAGCCGTGTGAGGGGGCGCTCAGGAAACGAGTTGCTCAAAGTAATGAGTTGATGAGGGTGATGAGTTGTTGGCAGTGATAAGTTGCTGGGTGGGATGAGATACTTATCAGTATAGATGGGTTACCGGGGTTATATATACAAGAGGGCGGGAATTAGAGGGAGTGTCGGGTGAAGAGACACGAGAGGTCCAGTGAACATGTCTTGTTAATTACCTGAGGTTGTTCCCGCGCTTATTACGTGTTACTGGTTGGAGAAGCATGGTAATGACTCCCCCCCCCCTCTCTCTCTCTCTCTCTCTCCTCTCTCTCTCTCTCTCTCTCTCTCTCTCTCTCTCTCTCTCTCTCTCTCTCTCGCACCAAGTCGGGTATTTCATTTATCGTGTCATGGCCTCGCACCTCTTTGTAATCTACACTAGACGAGTACTCGGCAATGCCCGGGTCTCTGTTTTTATCGTAATTCTACGTCCCTCTCTCTCTTTCCCCATTCTCTGTCCCTCTCTCCTGTTCTTTCTTCCAGTAGACTAAACATGCCCAAGTAACGTTCCTTGAACGTTAAATCAACATTACGTTGTATCAATGTCAAATGAACGTTATTGTCGTAAATTTAACGTTGATAATAGAGATTTTTTTTTTTTATTAATTCCTTAGGTACATCTGCATTAGTGCAGCTACCCTAGACTATATGAAGTGGAGTACAGTGTGTCAAAAAAGCTAACTAGTTGATGCTAGAAAATCCCCATCACACAGGATGGTTAGTCATACAGAGGCATGTGATAAGCAGTCTGCACTGGCAGACTCCGGATGCATTTTGAGGATATCATCAACACAAGATTGAATAAGGTAGCAGTGGTAATAAAGGTCCCCATCTCGCAGGATGGTTAGTCATACAGGGCCATATGTTTAGTAGCCTGCACTGGCAAATTTTGGGTACACTGTGAGGATATCTTCAAGAATACGAGAGTGAATAAAGTAATTGCAAAGCTCCAGGTACCTCATGCCAACTGGTCTGAAAGGTCTAATAACTGGGCATTCAGTGATGTAGTGCGGGAGATCGTGCCGTAGTTCCTGCTCACAGAGTTTGCAACTGGAGTGCTCAGGATTGGGAGATCCGTCACCTGCAGCCACCTGCCACAGGTAACGGTAACCCAACCTGATCCTTGCAACCACTGTGTCGCACAGTCTAGTGGACGTTTTGTGCTGCCCATAGATGTAGGTTTCAGATCTGAACAAATCATAGCTTTTTATACTAGTACTTTCAGGTCGTTGGGAGTCAGTAAGTTCTTTCCTATCAGATCTGAATGTTTGGATCAATACAGTTTTGACAGCAGAGATGGGGATACCTAGATCTAAGTCAACTTCAAACTTGTTACACGCTAATTTGGCTGCAATGTCTGTTTCATTATGATGGGTTATATTTATGTGTGAAGGTATCCATACAAAGGAAATTCGAGACCCTTTACTCTGTGCATCAATTAGGTCATTTATAATTGGGAGTATGAGGTTCTTGCTATCGATCTTCCAAGAGAAGTTTTCGATTGCTTGAAGAGCAGACTTTGAATCACAGAATATTATTCCTCCTCCAATGTTTTTTAATGTACTGGTAGCTAAGTGTAATGCTGCTAGTTCTGCTTGTGTGGAGGTCAGCCAGTTGTTTAACCTGACACTGACAGTCTTTGTGCAAATATTATTTCTATAAAACCTACATGCTGCTGCAGTCCGTCCAGTAGAGGATTGGACTGAGCCGTCGGTGTAGACACAGTGCTCGTGAGATCTTAAACCCTCGATGGAGGAGGCAATTGTTTCAAGAGTGACAGCTTTGAGAAGAGCAAGATTCTCATTATCTTTCTTGGTGACAGGTGTGTATGATACTTGAATGGTGGGGTACAGATAAAGAGGAATATCAGAGATAGGTAGATTGCACTTAAAAGGGATGTTAAGTATGAGGAGATTGTAAGCATTGTTCCTCAGCCATTTATCATAAAAGGAGTGAGTTGGTATATCGGCACCGGTCAATAGGGTGTTAACAGCACTAAATAATTTGTCTCTGAGCAATGCAGGAGATGTAGGGTCTCTCATGACTTTAAGGCAAAAGGTGGTGTTGACTTGCATTATTCTCTCTTGTATGGTTGGAAGCTTCAGTTCTTCCCGCATGTTGATGATTCTTGTGCATCTTGGGGCACCAAGAATTATCCTCATGGCCTCATTCTGTACTACTTCAAGTTTCTCCAACACAGAGGAGGGGAAATTAATTAGGTGCAGAGCATTATAATCAACGAGAGATCTAACAAACATCATATAGAATAGTCTAGCATATTTAATATTGATACCAATATTCCTACCAGTAAGTGTTTTCAATGGTTTTAGTCTTTCTTTTAACCTACGGAGTAGATCATTTACAATGTCACTGTTAATACCAACTCCAAGGTATTTGTGCTGCCTACACGTTTCAATGTTCTGGTTGTTGACCTTGAAAGTTATAGGGACACGAGTATTCTCTCGGGGATGGAGAACTCTGGATTTAGTTATAGAGATAACAAGACCACATTCAATGCTTTTAGCAGCGAATGAATCAAGTAGAGCTTGCAGTCTAGTTTGGGAATTTGCAACAATGCATATATCATCGGCATAACAAATGACGGCTTCATCAGGTAGTGTGGGAATATCAATTGTTAATTTATGCATCAGAACATTGAACAGTGTAGGACTTAGCACTCCACCCTGGGGTGTACCCAACTCAAAGCGTGCACAAAGTTTACTTTTGACCCCCTTGAAAAGGACTGAGGCGGTTCTGTTACTCAGGTAACCCCTGAGCCATGTCAACAGTCTTCCCTTAACTCCAAAAGAGGCTAGCTGTTCTAGGATTATTTCTCTGTTTGCTGTATCCTATGGGTCCCACCCTATGACACTCCCCATCCAATCACAGCTCACCCTGCAAAGTTGCGAGAGGCTAACTGCAGTCGTCTGGCCTCCAGCCTCAGACACGTCTCTTATTGATACAGATAAATATGAATTAGTTAAAACTGTGTCTTGCCGACTGTGTGTGTGGGTGAGGAGGGCTTGGCTCTGGCAAGCAACGCAGCGATCACACACTGGAGAATTGTTGCAATGGGTGTATCTTGTAAATATCATCAGTTTGGCAGCAGTAACATTAATAATTTATGTAAAATATTCGTACAACCACTTGCCGGAGTAACTGAGAAGGTTGGAAGGTCATTAGTACCTACTTGAAGTTTACGCGGCTGTGTCTAGCCAAGAGTTAATGAGCCGGGAGAATGTTTTTCATTGCAGTAAGTTTTCATTGCAGTAAGTTTTCATTGTAGTAAGTTTTCATTGTAGTAAGTTTACATTGCAGCAAGTTTTCATTGTAGTAAGTTTACATTGCAGCAAGTTTTCATTGCAGCAAGTTTTCAGTGCAGCAAGTTTCAGTGCAGCAAGTTTTCAGTGCAGCAAGTTTACATTGCAGCAAGTTTACATTGCAACAAGTTTTCAGTGCAGCAAGTTTACATTGCAGCAAGTTTACATTGCAGCAAGTTTTCATTGCACAAGTTTACATTGCAGCAAGTTTTCATTGCACAAGTTTACATTGCAGCAAGTTTAACGTAAAGCAAGTTTTCATTGCACAAGTTTACATTGC
Organism: Procambarus virginalis; assembly: GCA_020271785.1. Classification (NCBI taxonomy): domain Eukaryota; kingdom Metazoa; phylum Arthropoda; class Malacostraca; order Decapoda; family Cambaridae; genus Procambarus; species Procambarus virginalis. The sequence goes on along the minus strand of WNGS01111181.1, from coordinate 13,763,094 downwards.
AGCAGGTTTTCCGTATAAGATTTCCCAACCTAAACTAATGCTAGTCAGCGTTGGTCACATAATAACGTAAGAAGGTATCACAGCGGGCGAGAGTAAAGGCAGCTAACTAGCAACATTATGACCACATAAACCATTTGGGGAAAGAGTTGAAAGTTACGCTTCTTTTATCTACTGAAGAATTTACTATGAGACCAAATTCAAACTTTTAAGATGCTGAAATGTGTAAATATACTCAAACATGTAGCGGTTGTAGTAATAGTGGGAGTTGTAGTAATAGTGGGAGTTGTAGTAATAATCATGTGGGCATCTGAGCCCAGGGCATCTGAGCCCCAGGGTATTTGAGCCCAGGTATTTGAGCCCAGGGCATCTGAACCCAGGGTATTTGAGCCCCAGGGCATCTGAGCCCAGGGTATTTGAGCCCCAGGGCATCTGAGCCCAGGGCATCTGAGCCCCAGGGCATCTGAGCCCCAGGGTATTTGAGCCCCAGGGTATTTGAGCCCCAGGGCATCTGAGCCCAGGGTATTTGAGCCCCAGGGCATCTGAGCCCAGGGTATTTGAGCCCCAGGGCATCTGAGCCCAGGGTATTTGAGCCCCAGGGCATCTGAGCCCAGGGCATCTGAGCCCAGGGCATCTGAGCCCCAGGGTATTTGAGCCCCAGGGTATTTGAGCCCCAGGGTATTTGAGCCCCAGGGTATTTGAGCCCCAGGGTATTTGAGCCCCAGGGTATTTGAGCCCAGGGTATTTGAGCCCCAGGGCATCTGAGCCCCAGGGCATCTGAGCCCAGGGCATCTGAGCCCAGGGTATTTGAGCCCCAGGGTATTTGAGCCCAGGGCATCTGAGCCCAGGGTATTTGAGCCCAGGGCATCTGAACCCAGGGTATTTGAGCCCAGGGTATTGAGCCCAGGGTATTTGAGCCCCAGGTATTTGAGCCCCAGGGTATTTGAGCCCAGGGTATTTGAGCCCAGGGTATTTGAGCCCCAGGGTATTTGAGCCCAGGGCATCTGAACCCAGGGTATTTGAGCCCAGGGTATTTGAGCCCAGGGTATTTGAGCCCAGGTATTTGAGCCCCAGGGTATTTGAGCCCCAGGGCATCTGAGCCCCAGGGTATTTGAGCCCAGGGCATCTGAGCCCAGGCATCTGAACCCAGGGTATTTGAGCCCAGGGTATTTGAGCCCCAGGGTATTGAGCCCCAGGGTATTTGAGCCCCAGGGCATCTGAGCCCAGGGTATTTGAGCCCAGGGTATTTGAGCCCAGGGCATCTGAACCCAGGGTATTTGAGCCCAGGGTATTTGAGCCCAGGGCATCTGAACCCAGGGTATTTGAGCCCCAGGGCATCTGACCCAGGTATTTGAGCCCCAGGGCATCTGAGCCCAGGGTATTTGAGCCCAGGGCATCTGAGCCCCAGGGTATTTGAGCCCAGGGCATCTGAGCCCAGGGTATTTGAGCCCCAGGGCATCTGAGCCCAGGGTATTTGAGCCCAGGGCATCTGAGCCCAGGGCATCTGAGCCCAGGGTATTTGAGCCAGGGTATTTGAGCCCCAGGGTATTGAGCCCCAGGGTATTTGAGCCCCAGGGCATCTGAGCCCCAGGGTNGTCAGCAATGTGTGTTTTACGATAGCGGTCATACTTTTTCACCAGGCGGGGACGTGAGGTAGTCTGCTCACTCCTTGTACTTTGCCAACGATACTCTGACGGTCTCTGGGCGTCTCCTTCAGCTGCCCTGAAGCTGGCGGTACAGAACACCCTGCTGAAGGTAACAGGTGTTTTGTGGGGGGTCATGGGTTATGTGTAGTAAGGAGGGTGTCCTGATGGCTTACGTGGTGTGAGTTATCAGACAATGTGTGCAACCAGCTGGAGCAGGACCTTGAGGACTTACGGATAGGTTTCAGGAGCAGCAATACATCGTGTTGAAAAGGTTTAAAGGTAATGTTGCATACAATTAAAATCAATGCCTGTGAGTGTGAAAATTCATCCCAACCACGTCTGAACATAAATGTTGCAAATCATTCATGCTTAAGATCAGCCATGCAACCCAGAAAACCCCTCACCGTGCATCCTCTTACCTCGCAACCCCTCCCCACACTAAACAGCGTCCCTCCCCACACCACACAGCTGCCAGGAGTCGAGTAAGTGGCAGCTATTCTTTCCCAAGCTTTTGTTTACCGAGTGCGCTGGTCTGCCTCTGCAGGAAGCCTTTCAGATTAAGTACACAACTTGAGTAGATACTGAACAGGCAACTGCTGGTATTTATACAAGCACACAGCTGGTCTATGTACAAGCACACAGCTGGTCCATGTATATATGACATAAGTAGTCACACAGAAGGTACAAAAGCACAGTTGACATAAAAGCAAATGCAGCTGGCCTGAATACAGACACTCAGCTGGCGTCAATACAGCTGGCATGCAGCTCGCGGGAGCACAAGGGCATGGCTGACCTAGAGATAGCACGACTACAGGAGCTGGAGAGAGCACGACTACAGGAGCTGGAGAGAGCACGACAACAGGAGCTGGAGAGAGCACGACTACAGGAGCTGGCGAGAGCACGACTACAGGAGCTGGCGAGAGCACGACTACAGGAGCTGGCGAGAGCACGACTACAGGAGCTGGCGAGAGCACGACTACAGGAGCTGGCGAGAGCACGACTACAGGAGCTGGAGAGAGCACGGCTACAGGAGCTGGAGAGAGCACGACTACAGGAGCTGGAGAGAGCACGACTACAGGAGCTGGAGAGAGCACGACTACAGGAGCTGGAGAGAGCACGACTACAGGAGCTGGAGAGAGCATCACTACAGCAGCTGGAGAGAGCACGACTACAGGAGCTGGAGAGAGCACGACTACAGGAGCTGGAGAGAGCACGACTACAGGAGCTGGAGAGAGCACGACTACAGGAGCTGGAGAGAGCATCACTACAGCAGCTGGAGAGAGCACGACTACAGCAGCTGGAGAGAGCACGACTACAGGAGCTGGAGAGAGCATCACTACAGCAGCTGGAGAGAGCACGACTACAGCAGCTGGAGAGAGCATCACTACAGCAGCTGGAGAGAGCACGGGGGCTGGCATGGGTACGGGCGGCACCATTATAATAACCCCAGACGCGGGTGGCTCCTGTTCTTGAGAAAATGGCGCTGATGCTGGTGGAATCTGCGACGTCTCCTCTCCATTACTGAGGCAATACTTGTGGCCGGGTGTCGGCGCCCTTCCTGCAGTGTGCCGCCCTCTCTAGGATTTCCTTGTGTGTTCTGCCGCCTGTAAGATTTCTTTGTAGTATCTGTTATTGCCACTGTTCTTGCATAGAGCTACGGGGGAGACTTTATCTTTTACAGTGTGTCATAGTGTTGAACCCCTGAGTGGTTGTAACACAGCTCCACCCGTACAAGGTTCACCCCAGCCACCCCACACACTCCTGGGCTCCACCCCAGGTTCACCCCAGCCACCCCACACACTCCTGGGCTCCACCCCAGGTTCACCCCTGCCACCCCCCGCCCCCTCACACTCCTGGGTTTATCCACAGACTCTACACCTTCCATTATGTAGTATAAAAATATGTACTTTTGTTATACTTAATTTCAGTTTAAAATTTTCTGCGCTTTCTGGCATTCTCTTACCTTGTTTGTGTGTATTATCTATATCTTCTTCTCCTGTCTCTCTTAAAATAATTATTCTAGAATAAGTTTGTTTTAAATATTTTATTTTTTTCTTGCAATCGCGTACTTAATGTGTGAGCAACACATCGGTGGTGTTTGTAAATATTATAACAATTAAAATTCACAACACAAATTGATATTGTGCTGGTGTTGTGCTGGTGTTGTGCTGGTGTTGTTGTGTGGTTGTGTTGTATGCTGGTGATGTGTTGGTGTTGTGTGCTGGTGTTGTGTGGTGTTGTGCTGCTGGTGTTGTACTGGTGATGTGGTGGTGCGCAACTCCGGCTCGCCACACTGGTGCCACATCCGGTATGCTTTGATGGTTGCTCGAGTCTCTACAGATGGTTCTCCTTGTCTCAGTGTGTCACACCATGTGTCTGTGTGTCACACCATGTGTCTCAGTGTGTCACACCATGTGTCTCAGTGTGTCACACCATGTGTCTCAGTGTGTCACACCATGTGTCTCAGTGTGTCACACCGTCTGGTCTTTGCTATGTTTCAAGTTTAGCACCAACGCTCCCATGTCCCTTAATATCTCCATCAGTTAAATATTCCCAACCAACAATAGTGGTAACATTTAGCAGTGAAATTACTTCACTGTTGATTTCCCCCCCCCCCCATCTTTATTTTGTCTAACATATATAGTTATCAAGACTTCAGTACAGACACCAGATGTTGGCTACTCTTTTCCTATATTTCGTTGGCCTTCTCTGTATGGAGGGAGCTATTAAGATCACGGAGGTGTCTGAGCAAAGGCAAATCTTAGGCAAGAAGTCTTGTACTTCTTTATGTTCAATTCAGCCCTAAGGGAATCTTGTACTGGGCACAATGATCAATTCCCTTCGACTGTCGCTGGGACTTCAGTAGGCCTGGAGGAGGTATTCCACTGGAAGTAGATTTTGCATCAAAATTTACTTAAGGAGTCTAGGAACGTTAGTAAATTATTGTAATATACGCAAAGAAGAAGGATAGTGAAAAGTTTGAAGATAGCAGTAAACATCGAGTCTATTCACAACATTAAAACAAAGGGGAAATTATCATGTTACATTAATTAACCATCACTGAAAGACTGATCGTCTCACACACAGAACCAAGTGAATAACATATGAAGAGTCACAATAACGTGGCTTAAAAATGTTGACCAAACCACACACTAGAAAGTGAAGAGACGACTTGAGAATGGTCCAGGACGGACCGAAACGTCGTCGTCCCTTCACTTTCTAGTGTGTGGCTTGATAAACAAGTGAATACCATTTATTTCACCCTGAACACGGCGTGTTCTTTGCTGAACTGTTCCTGCAGTGGTTGTAGGAACATTGGTTGAATAACACTTTGTGGTGGTGTTTGTGGTGAGTGTAGAGGAGACACGAGAAGCACAAAGCGCCTCAACACGGGTACCTGGCAACACATTGCGTGCACAACACTATACTTAGATACATTACCTCAGCACCAAATCTTAAAATAGAAATGTGAAATGGTTGTTATATCTCCGGGAAGATGAGTGGAAGTTTGTCCCAGATGCATGCGTATGAGATTGGTTGACAGATGAGGATTAAGCCACCCAAGAGGTGGCACGGGCATCAATATCCTATAATGCGTATTATGGGATATTGCTCATATGAGGAGCTGTGTCCACGGCCTTCATTCGCGAAACTCAAGCAGCCTTCTATAGCAGTAACAGAACTGGAGAAGCACCGTCTGTTCTACGCCAATAAGATCAATTCAACCCATGAACTCCAGGATCAAAACCAGACCGGAACTTCATAATGAATTCGTTTTAACTCGAGACACACAACGAAGCAGCTTCTAGACGTGACTTGTGGCGCTCCATCTGGCCGGGACGAGCAGGTGGATGATAAGGGAAGCGAGGTGGACACGAGGCAGCAGTCGAGTCAGCTTGGCCGATGACGTGGTGGACGAGGCATGCACTCTCGCCCAGGTGGCAGGCAATTAACCCCTGATACGTGATCATCTCCACCAGTAGCTGGTACCACATCCTCTGCCTCCCTGACAAAGAGCTTAGCTCGGGCTGGCTTCTTCGCTGGTTACAAACGAGGTGAGGTGGCTTGGGTAAACCTTGCAACCTCTGACCAAGGCAGTATAGAGACATCCTCCAATGGGCACAGCCGATATGAGAATTCTCTCTACTGGGCGCAGAGACGTGCTCCTCATTCTAACCGTTCTTCCCAAGCTCTTCCCCCTGAACTAGTCAGAAGTAGGGGCCAGAATCACGAAGCAGTTACGCAAGCACTTACGAACCTATACATCTTTTCCGATTCTTTTGCGGCTTTGCTTACAATTATAAAACAATTAATGAGCTCGGAAGCACCAGGAGGATGCTTATAACAATAACAACAGTTGGCTGGCAAGTTTTCATGCTTGTAAACTGTTTAATAAATGTAACAAAAGCCGTCAAAGATATATGAAAGATGTACACGTTCGTAAGTGCTTGCGTAACTGCTTCGTGAATCTGCCCCCTAGGACCTTAAGTTAGACGTGTTTGTACTAGACGAAGACGCACCTTGGGGCCTCCATCCCATCTGGCACCCGCGTGCTGACCTAACGCACCACAAGAGTCTTGATCGCGATGTCTTAAACTACCATTTCCTCCTTATCTTAAGATTCTGACTCGGGACAGATTCTTAGTTTTTCTCTTATAATTAGATAGGTTGAATTCTCACACTTGAAGAGGCACGTTATTCCTTTTGCTGACCTGAGAGGCCGTGTCCAAACTAAGTTAATAGATTAAGATGATGATGTCTGTGATGGAGGAGTTTGTACTGTTGACATGCTCATCATATGTTACCAGTACTGGCACTTGGCTTGGTAGCCAGGATAACATAAATGGTGGAAACATTGCCTGATCACCATTATGAAGATTCATGTAACTTAAATTTCTGAGATTTCCTCCCTAGGTTTATTTTGTTAATCGATTCCCTTTTACTGTTAATTTGAGAGGTTTATTTTCTATCTTTATGATGCTAGGTTCTCCCTATTAATAAAGCTAGGTTATCCCTATTAAATAAGCTAGATTTTTCCTATTTATGAAGCTAGATTCTCCCTCTTTATGATGCTCGGTTTTCCCTATTTATGATGCTAGGTTTTCCCTATTTACGATGCTAGGTTTTCCCTATTTACGATGCTAGGTTTTCCCTATTTATGATGCTAGGTCTTCCCTATTTATGATGCTAGGTCTTCCCTATTTATGATGCTAGGTTTTCCTATTTATGATGCTAAATTTTCTCTATTTATGATGCTGGGTACTCTGGTTTCCTCTTCGCGAATCTTTTTCTCGTCTCTTCCTGCATTCATATTTTGTAGTCAACCTTTGAGGCAATGGTGAGTTGCCTTGTGGACTCCTTGAGAGTCTGCAGCAGCTTGTGTTGACTCTCTCCTTCCCAGCTTGTTGACCTCGGCCGTTGTCTGCTCTTAAAGCTGTCTGTTGAACCATCCAAGTTATGTCTACTCCGGTTCTTGTCGATTCCGCTAGCCACTGTCTTCTGTATTCATTACTGAATCTTCTAGCTTCTGTTTCTTTGGTTCTACCTCTTCTTGTCTCCTCCAGGTCTTATATGTTTTGTTTCTTTGTGATTATTATGTTTCTGTCTATTCCTCTCTATCTCTTTGCCACTTGTCCAGCTCCATGGCAATTTAATTTCCTGTCTGTCCCTCAACTTGTTAATTGTATCTTCTGTACGCTCTTAACACTCCTCTAAACCCATTGGAATACTGTCGACTACACCATCTGTCATGTTGTCTTGTCGACTACACCATCTGTCAAGGTGTAGTCGACAGGGTGTCGATAACATGATGTAGTCAAGCGATTTAAAATTGCTTTTAAACGCATGGATTGCGAGATATTAAAGAAATTGCTCACGACCTTTGTGAGACCAAAATTGGAATAATCAACGGTTGTATGGTTAAGAATCTCTAGAAACACGTCAGTAAATTGGAAAAGGTTCAAAGACGGCTAAATGGCTTCCGGAACTGAAAAACAAGAGCTACGCCGAGAGACTAGATGTGTTAAATACACCTACGCTAGAAGACACAAGAAATAGATGTGACATAATCACTACGAACAAAATAGTGACAGGAATCGAGAAAATTGACAGAGAAGAACTTTTGAAAACTGCGTCTTCATGAACAAGAGGACACATGTTCTAAATAAGGAAACAAAGCTGCCGAAAAAAATATTAGAAAAATTTGCTTTTGCAAATAGAGGTGGATGGTAAGTGGGAAGGTGGTGGAGGCTAAAACCGTCAGTAGTTTCAAAGCGTTGTATGACAGAGTACTGGGAAGACGGGACACCACGAGCGTAGCTCTCATCCTGTTACTACACTTTGGTAATTGTGCGACTGCTGGTAGCCTGTGGTCGCCAGGTGCAGGCTACTAGGGTTTTCTTCAGAGTGCATCTCAATTCGTCAAGACTGCGAGAGAATGGTATTTCTCATGTATCTTAAGCGTGGAGTGTGAGGGCGAGTCGTGAAGTCGGCCGTGTGTAGTCTCCAGAAAGCACATGTAGGTCCTCTACGTGGACGATTGTAAGTCCTTTAGCTCAGGACTTCGGTTTATCTTGTTAAGTATCTCCGAATTACTCTTTGGACGGGCAGTTATGAGGTGTTGCAATGGTCGTTGCACAACTACTCCATGAGCTGCCAGGTCATACATCAGTACACTTCAGTACTCTACAGGTCAGGAATAAGGAGAGGAGTGAGACGATAGTTTCAGAGTGTGGCGGCGAGGTCACTCGACGCGGTCAATATGAAGTCATCCCAAGCCGTCTTGTCACTTTAATACTTTTCCATCTCCAGCCAATAACAGGTTGTGATTGGTTTAGGCGTATTACCTCGCGTGCCATTGGTTAAGCATGAATGGAGAGCTTGGACAAAAGTCCCATGCCACCCAAGCAGGGTTGTGTCCAGCAAGTTTTATTCTGAACGCACTTTGATCGGACGTGATCTAGTTAGCTCGGCCAAGTTGGGTAGTGATCGCTCCGGAAACTCTGTTGAAGTTACTCACTCACTTACGTTTACTGTCGTGTGCATGTCATACTCGCAGAGCGTGCAATATATTTGATGGAAAGACTGTGGTAGTGAAAAACTTGGTATGTAGAGATTGACGGTATGAGATGCACCTTGTGATCGTCCCAGACACAACGGGCTGTGTTTCAGCGCTAGAGCATTTAATATCGACGTGACTGTCAGTCATTAAAGGAAATAAGTGTCGTCTTAGCGACTTACTCACTATACAACTCGTCGTCTCTTATTTGTAGAGATTGTTGCAAATCTTAACTTTCTGCCGCTTCTGTGTTAAGTGTAAAATTTCCCCTTGAAGTCCTGTGTCTAAAAGCCCGAATGTGTACTTTATTCCATGAGTGCCTCGTCGCCTGCTTAGTGCTTCGAGCCATTGTCATTGTTCATTATACCACATGTTACTCCCTGCCAACTGTCTCTCCGACGTGTGAACCTGCCGTCATCATTGTAGCAACCACCCTACTACATCAGCGAGTAACCTCGCGCGTGTTCACGTGTGGTTTATGTGGTTGAAGTACAAGTCAGAGGAAGGGAACACCACCCATACGTTCGCCAAGTAGCGTGAGTGTATTCTGCAGGGCCATAGTCCAGCTGTATCTGGTGTGAATGAAATAAAATGAATAAAGGCTGGTCATTATTGAGTAAGTACATGATCTCTAAGATTTCGTTAGTGATACCTCGAGTTGATCTCGGTAATCGACCATACAATCATGTATGTGTCTGTATCCGGCCGACACAGGCAGGGGGTAGAATACTGGAGGCGACCACACATGTATCAGACTGTCAGCCATTGTGATGACGTTCGCGTGTAAGTGGATTAGCCAAATCCACATACATTTAGGGGCTCCATGACCTGTGCTATTCATTATCATTATATATTGGAGTCTTTTTATCTCGTATCGTAGTACTAATTGTTCTCGTCTCGGTGACTTGTGTGTAATTCAATGACTAAAGTCATGGTCTCGGTGATATGTATTAATTCCATGATCTATTGTTGTCTCAGGGACTGTCTATTAATGTCTTAGTGACGTGCGATCTCTTTCAGTGATTATTAGTGTCCGTGTGATCTGTGTTGGTAATCAGTGTCAGATTATTACTGTGTCTAACCTTAAGCGTCATTGTTATAACTGTACGCAAGTGTTCAGGTGTTCCTCCGTTCAATGTCGCTTGCTACTGCCAGTGTCATGTGAGATCAGTGTGTTCACGAGTGTTCAGTCAGTTCACTCTGTGCCAGAGAGAGAGAGGGCCAAGATGCAGTGCCTCAGCATACTAGCGTCCTGGGAACGAGTCCTGCTGTGTGCATGCTTTTGTTTAGCCTCTTGCAAGTGACGCTCTTGATTAACGTAATGAAAACTTCCTGTGTACTAGGCGTTTACCGAATAAACAAATTTTGTGTAATATTGACTCAACCTCTCTAAGTACTGCTTCCGCATTCTTATACCACTTGTATAATTGGGTGGAGGCGTCGCGTATCGACGGCCTACACATATAAACAATGAATTACAAATTCGGTGTGAGCCTCTAATTTTAGTTTAGTTCATTTATTATGCACCCCATACCCATGTTGTGGGCGGTAGTGGAAAGGGTTACAGAGGCACATAATGAGCCCCTAGTGTGATAATGTGAGTCCCTAGTGTCTCGAACTCTAGAGGGCATCCACGTCTTGGGGCACAGCTACGACACAATGGGTTGTTGGAAAATTAATGTCTTGCGATATCTTTCACTATCTTAGATACGGTGAACCTCGGAGTCTGCTCTCGCATACTTTAATTACTGCCACTATTCCAGTTTTTTCATTAGATTTGTGTAACTGTATTAGGCAATAATCTCCAGATACAATCGACAATCGACTTGAGAATGGTCCAGGACGGACCGAAACGACGTCGTCCCTTCACTTTCTAGTGTGTGGTCTGGTCAACATCTCCAGCTACTGTTTAATAAGATTTAATGAAAACATAAAATGTGAATTTTTTGTGACTTCAAGCTATATTGTCGCAGAAAAAATAAACAACAATGAGAGAGTTTTCGAAAAATGTGGCACGTCTTCCTTAGGACAGGAAGAATGGTACATTCCCGTCTGTCAGCTGGAAGGAGAGTGTTGTTGTGACCGTCTCTTCCTTGTGAGAAGAATGCTCAAACCCTGTGTCAACATTAGAAGAATGTCTTTTGTCTGCTTATGCCAGAGAAACACAATGGTCCAAAGAAATGTTATACTCTGAAAATGTCTCCGCC
>WNGS01111181.1:13723045-13749424 GCA_020271785.1 Procambarus virginalis | reverse complement strand
TCTATCTCACAAGTGCAACTAAACACAGAGTTTCACTCGAAATCTTCCTGAAGTAGTGGCAAGTGTTCCTTTACTCGGCACCTGAAAGTTGTCATCCACATACCTACAGTAACCGCCGGTTTAAGATACAGCTCAACTAGGACTTTCTCTTTAATGATGGGAAACTGCCAAACCTTTCCGCTGTTCTCCCATGGGAGAACTGAGCGAGGGTGAGAACACTAGAGATGGTGGATGCTTAAAGAACAGTTTCCCTGTGATCAGGGAAAACATCAGTATGTTCATGTTTCAAGATCGACAGGAGTAGTGTGTATATATTTAGTGAAACTGTAAAGCCACGACCAGGACCCCGTCGTCCACGACCAGGACCCCGTCGTCCACGACCAGGACCCCGTCGGCCACGACCAGGACCCCGTCGTCCACGACCAGGACCCCGTCGTCCACGACCAGGACCCCGTCGTCCACGACCAGGACCCCGTCGTCCACGACCAGGACCCCGTCGTCCACGACCAGGACCCCGTCGTCCACGACCAGGACCCCGTCGGCCACGACCAGGACCCCGTCGGCCACGACCAGGACCCCGTCGGCCACGACCAGGACCCCGTCGGCCACGACCAGGACCCCGTCGGCCACGACCAGGACCCCGTCGGCCACGACCAGGACCCCGTCGGCCACGACCAGGACCCCGTCGGCCACGACCAGGACCCCGTCGGCCACGACCAGGACCCCGTCGTCCACGACCAGGACCCCGTCGTCCACGACCAGGACCCCGTCGGCCTTGAGGTTACCTTGCCTTGAGGTTACCTTGAGGTGCTTCCGGGGCTTAGTGTCCCCGCGGCCCGGTCGTCGACCAGGCCTCCTGGTTGCTGGACTGATCAACCAGGCTGTTAGACGCGGCTGCTCGCAGCCTGACGTATGAGTCACAGCCTGGTTGATCAGGTATCCTTTGGAGGTGCTTATCCAGTTCTCTCTTGAACACTGTGAGGGGTCGGCCAGTTATGCCCCTTATGTGTAGCGGAAGCGTGTTGAACAGTCTCGGGCCCTGATGTTGATAGAGTTCTCTCTCAGAGTACCAGTTGCACCTCTGCTTTTCAACGGGGGTATTCTGCACATCCTGCCATGTCTTCTGGTCTCATGTGATGTTATTTTTGTGTGCAGGTTTGGGACCAGCCCCTCCATTATTTTCCACGTGTAAATTATTATGTATCTCTCCCGCCTGCGCTCAAGGGAGTACAGATTTAGGCTCTTTAGCCGGTCCCAGTAATTTAGATGTTTTACTGAGTGGATTCTAGCAGTAAATGATCTCTGCACGCTCTCCAGGTCAGCAATTTCTCCAGCTTTGAAAGGGGCTGTCATTGTGCAGCAGTACTCCACTCTAGAGAGCACAAGCGTTTTGAAAAGTATCATCATCGGTATAGCATCTCTAGTGTGAAAAGTTCTTGTTATCCAACCTGTCATTTTTCTTGCAGTTGTGACGGCTACTTTATTGTGTTCTTTAAAGGTAAGGTCTTCCGACATGAGTACACCCAGATCCTTTACATTGCCTTTTCGTTCTATGTTATGATTTGCCTGAGTTTTGTACGTGGTTTCTGTTTTTATATTTTCAATTTTTCCGTAGCGCATGAGCTGGAACTTATCCTCGTTAAACACCATATTATTTTCTGTAGCCCATAGAAAGACCTGATCTACATCTGATTGGAGGTTTGCCGTGTCCTCTATGTTGCCAACTCTCATGAAAATCCTAGTGTCATCTGCAAAGGATGATACAGTGCTATAGGTTGTGTTCTGGTCTATGTCCGATATGAGGATGAGAAAAAGTACTGGAGCAAGCACAGTACCCTGGGGCTGGATTTTATTTTGTTGACTATTACACATTGGGTTCTGTTAGTCAGGAAATTGTAGATCCATCTGCCTATTTTCCCGGTAATTCCTTTTGAACGCATTTTATGTGCAATAACTCCATGGTCACATTTATCGAAAGCTTTTGCGAAATCTGTGTAAATTACATCAGCGTTTTGTTTGTGGTCATAGTGGTCCAGCAACTGTGACAGGCAAGAGCGCCCTGTTCTGAAACCATGTTGTCCGGGGTTATGGAGATGCTGTGATTCCATGTATTTTGTGATCTTACTTCTTAGCACTCTCTCAAAAATTTTTATGATGTGCGATGTTAGTGCTATCGGTCTGTAATTTTTTGCCTCTGCCTTATTTCCTCCTTTATGGAGTGGTGCTATCTCTGCTGTTTTTAGTGTGTCAGGGATAATGCCAGTATCTAGGCTTTGTCTCCACAGAATGTGAAGGGCCTGCGATAATGGTTTTTTGCAGTTCTTGATGAATATGGAGTTCAAAGAATCCGGGCCTGGTGCAGAGTGCATAGGCATACTGTTTATGGCTTCTTCAAAATCTAGTGGGGATAGGGCGACGTCTGATATATGATTTGATGTTGGTATCATATCCATGAAAAATTCATTTGGGTTATCAATCTTTAGTGCATTTAATGGCTCGCTGAAAACAGTCGTACTGCTTCCTCAGTAGCTCGCTCATTTCTTTGTTGTCATCGGTGAAAGTTCCATCTCCCTTTCGCAGGGGCCCGATACTAGATGTGGTTTTTTATCTTGATTTTGCATAGGAGAAAAAATATTTCGGATTTCTCTCTTTCATTGATGGCCTTTTGCTCTCTTTGCCTCTCCTGGGTTTTGTATGATTCTTGTAGCTTGAGTTCAATTGTTTCTATTTCTCTCCCTAACCCTCTTCACCGTTCTTGAGATAGGGTGCGACTCTCAAGTTGTTCCGCGATTCGTTTTCTTCGCCTATATAGGGAACGACGTTCCCGTTCCAATCTGCATCTTTCTCTTTTTTCTTAGAGGTATGCGGTTTGAACATATTTCTAGTGCTACTGAGCTTATTTTTTCCAGGCACTGGTTCAGGTTTGCATTTTCGAGCTGTTCTTCCCAGTTTATTTCTGTGAAGTCCTGGTTTATTTGCTCCCAGTTTATCTGTTTATTATTGAAGTTGAATTTGCTGAAGTCTCCTCCACCGGGAATCTGGACTGGTTTTGAAGGTCCATTCCCCATGGTTGTCAGAACTTCAATTAAGTTGTGATCTGAGTAACAGGTATTTGTAATCGTTATGTTCCCGATCAACTCATCATTATTAGTGAAAATGAGGTCCAGCGTGTTCTCCTTCCTAGTTGGTTCTACTATTTGCTGGTTTAAGGCAAACCTGTCGCACATCCGTAGTAGGTCATTTGCATGTGCCTGTTCATTTAGGCTACTTCCTCGTATTCTTTCTGATATTACTGTATTAGCCAGGTGCTTCCATTTCAGGTGCCGTAGGTTGAAGTCCCCAAGCAGGATGATGTTCGGAGCTGGATTTGTGAGGTTTTCCAAGCAGTGTTCTATTTTCATCAGTCGGCCACGACCAGGACCCCGTCGGCCACGACCAGGACCCCGTCGGCCACGACCAGGACCCCGTCGGCCACGACCAGGACCCCGTCGGCCACGACCAACAATCCTAGACATGTTTTGATCACTATCAACATATCACGAAGGTAAGTGTTGACGAAACATTCGAACTGAAGCGCCTAATGTAGGCAGACGAGCTAATGTATTGGCTCCTTTTATTTGTATGTTGTTTGACAAGAGAGCAGTGATTGTTGACTGTCCTCCAGACATGTATGTTTATGGTGAATATAGATTTGTTGTCCTGCGTAGAGCCACCTGCAGGTCTCTGGTGTGTGAGTTGATGCCTAAGATGGCACTCCAGATCCGAATTCTTGTCAGTTCAGAGATTCTCTAAATAGTTGGTCCTGCCTATCAAATCATCTTCACTGGCGTCGTGGTCATGATGCCCCCCCCCCTTGCTGTAGTAGTGGTCATACTTGATATTCCACCAGCAGTTGTCAGCAATGTGTGTTTTACGATAGCGGTCATACTTTTTCACCAGGCGGGGACGTGAGGTAGTCTGCTCACTCCTTGTACTTTGCCAACGATACTCTGACGGTCTCTGGGCGTCTCCTTCAGCTGCCCTGAAGCTGGCGGTACAGGACAGTCTGCTGAAGGTAACAGGTGTTTTGTGGGGGGTCATGGGTTATGTGTAGTAAGGAGGGTGTCCTAGTGGCTTACGTGGTGTGAGGAGGGAGTCCTGGTGGCTTACGTGGTGTGAGGATGGAGTCCTGGTGGCTTACGTGGTGTGAGTTATCAGACAATGTGTGCAACCAGCTGGAGCAGGACCTTGAGGACTTACGGATAGGTTTCAGGAGCAGCAATACATCGTGTTGAAAAGGTTTAAAGGTAATGTTGCATACAATTAAAATCAATGCCTGTGAGTGTGAAAATTCATCCCAACCACGTCTGAACATAAATGTTGCAAATCATTCATGCTTAAGATCAGCCATGCAACCCAGAAAACCCCTCACCGTGCATCCTCTTACCCCGCAACCCCTCCCCACACCACACAGCGTCCCTCCCCACACCACACAGCTGCCAGGAGTCGAGTAAGTGGCAGCTATTCTTTCCCAAGCTTTTGTTTACCGAGTGCGCAGGTCTGCCTCTGCAGGAAGCCTTTCAGATTAAGTACACAACTTGAGTAGATACTGAACAGGCAACTGCTGGTATTTATACAAGCACACAGCTGGTCTATGTACAAGCACACAGCTGGTCCATGTATATATGACATAAGTAGTCACACAGAAGGTACAAAAGCACAGTTGACATAAAAGCAAATGCAGCTGGCCTGAAATACAGACACTCAGCTGGCGTCAATACAGCTGGCATGCAGCTCGCGGGAGCACAAGGGCATGGCTGACCTAGAGATAGCACGACTACAGGAGCTGGAGAGAGCACGACTACAGGAGCTGGAGAGAGCACGACTACAGGAGCTGGAGAGAGCACGACTACAGGAGCTGGAGAGAGCACGACTACAGGAGCTGGAGAGAGCACGACTACAGGAGCTGGAGAGAGCACGACTACAGCAGCTGGAGAGAGCATCACTACAGGAGCTGGAGAGAGCACGGGGGCTGGCATGGGTACGGGCAGTACCATTATAATAACCCCAGGACGCGGGTGGCTCCTGTTCTTGAGAAAATGGCGCTGATGCTGGTGGAATCTGCGACGTCTCCTCTCCATTACTGAGGCAATACTTGTGGCCGGGTGTCGGCGCCCTTCCTGCAGTGTGCCGCCCTCTCTAGGATTTCCTTGTGTGTTCTGCCGCCTGTAAGATTTCCTTGTAGTATTTGTTATTGCCACTGTTCTTGCAGAGAGCTACGGGGGAGACTTTATCTTTTACAGTGTGTCATAGTGTTGAACCCCTGAGTGGTTGTAACACAGCTCCACCCGTACAAGGTTCACCCCAGCCACCCCACACACACACACTCCTGGGCTCCACCCCAGATTCACCCCAGCCACCCCACACACACACACTCCTGGGCTCCACCCCAGATTCACCCCACCCCCAGCCACCCCACACACACACTCCTGGGCTCCACCCCAGATTCACCCCACCCCCAGCCACCCCACACACACACACTCCTGGGCTCCACCCCAGATTCACCCCACCCCCAGCCACCCCACACACACACACTCCTGGGCTCCACCCCAGGTTCATCCCAGCCACCACACACACTCCTAGGCTGCACCCGGGTTCATCCCAGCCACCCCACACACTCCTGGGCTCCACCCCAGATTCACCCCAGCCACCCCCCGCCCCCTCACACTCCTGGGTTTATCCACAGACTCTACACCTTCCATTATGTAGTATAAAAATATGTACTTTTGTTATACTTAATTTCGGTTTAAAAATTTTCTGCGCTTTCTGGCATTCTCTTACCTTGTTTGTGTGTATTATCTATATCTTCTTCTCCTGTCTCTCTTAAAATAATTATTCTAGAATAAGTTTGTTTTAAATATTTTATTTTTTTCTTGCAATCGCGTACTTAATGTGTGAGCAACACATCGGTGGTGTTTGTACAAATATTATAACAATTAAAATTCACAACACAAATTGATATTGTGCTGGTGTTGTGCTGGTGTTGTGGTGGTATTGTTGTGTGGTTGTGTTGTATGCTGGTGATGTGTTGGTGTTGTGTGCTGGTGTTGTGTGGTGTTGTGCTGCTGGTGTTGTACTGGTGATGTGGTGGTGCGCAACTCCGGCTCGCCACACTGGTGCCACATCCGGTATGCTTTGATGGTTGCTCGAGTCTCTACAGATGGTTCTCCTTGTCTCAGTGTGTCACACCATGTGTCTCAGTGTGTCACACCATGTGTCTCAGTGTGTCACACCATGTGTCTCAGTGTCACACCATGTGTCTCAGTGTGTCACACCATGTGTCTCAGTGTGTCACACCATGTGTCTCAGTGTGTCACACCATGTGTCTCAGTGTGTCACACCGTCTGGTCTTTGCTATGTTTCAAGTTTAGCACCAACGCTCCCATGTCCCTTAATATCTCCATCAGTTAAATATTCCCAACCAACAATAGTGGTAACATTTAGCAGTGAAATTACTTCACTGTTGATTTCCCCCCCCCCCCATCTTTATTTTGTCTAACATATATAGTTATCAAGACTTCAGTACAGACACCAGATGTTGCTACTCTTTTCCTATATTCGTTGGCCTTCTCTGTAGGGAGGGAGCTATTAAGAAGGGAGGGAGCTATTAAGATCACGGAGGTGTCTGAGCAAAGGCAAATCTTAGGCAAGAAGTCTTGTGCTTCTTTATGTTCAATTCAGCCCTAAGGGAATCTTGTACTGGGCACAATGATCAATCCCTTCGACTGTCGCTGGGACTTCAGTAGGCCTGGAGGAGGTATTCCACTGGAAGTAGATTTTGCATCAAAATTTACTTAAGGAGTCTAGGAACGTTAGTAAATTATTGTAATATACGCAAAGAAGAAGGATAGTGAAAAGTTTGAAGATAGCAGTAAACATCGAGTCTATTCACAACACTAAAACAAAGGGGAATTATCATGTTACATTAATTAAGCATCACTGAAAGACTGATCGTCTCACACACAGAACCAGTGAATACATATGAAGAGTCACAATAACGTGGCTTAAAATGTTGACCAAACCACACTAGAAAGTGAAGAGACGACTTGAGAATGGTCCAGGACGGACCGAAACGTCGTCGTCCCTTCACTTTCTAGTGTTTGCCTTGATCAACAAGTGAATACCATTTATTTCACCCTGAACACGACGTGTTCTCTGCTTAACTGTTCCTGCAGTGGTTGTAGGAACATTGGTTGAATAACACTTTGTGGTGGTGTTTGTGGTGAGTGTAGAGGAGACACGAGAAGCACAAAGCGCCTCAACACGGGTACCTGGCAACACATTGCGTGCACAACACTATACTTAGATACATTACCTCAGCACCAAATCTTAAAATAGAAATGTGAAATGGTTGTTATATCTCTGGGAAGATGAGTGGAAGTTTGTCCCAGATGCATGCGTATGAGATTGGTTGACAGATGAGGATTAAGCCACCCAGAGGTGGCACGGGCATCAATATCCCATAATGCGTATTATGGGATATTGCTCATATGAGGAGCTGTGTCCACGCCTTCTGCTCATATGAGGAGCTGTGTCCACGGCCTTCTGCTCATATGAGGAGCTGTGTCCACGGCCTTCTGCTCATATGAGGAGCTGTGTCCACGGCCTTCTGCTCATGAGAGGCTGTGTCCACGGCCTTCATTCGCGAAACTCAAGCAGGCTTCTATAGCAGTAACAGAACTGGAGAAGCACCGTCTGTTCTACGCCAATAAGATCAATTTAACCCATGAACTCCAGGATCAAAACCAGACCGGAACTTCATAATGAATTCGTTTTAACTCGAGACACACAACGAAGCAGCTTCTAGACGTGACTTGTGGCGCTCCATCTGGCCGGGACGAGCAGGTGGATGATAAGGGAAGCGAGGTGGACACGAGGCAGCAGTCGAGTCAGCTTGGCCGATGACGTGGTGGACGAGGCATGCACTCTCGCCCAGGTGGCAGGCAATTAACCCCTGATACGTGATCATCTCCACCAGTAGCTGGTACCACATCCTCTGCCTCCCTGACAAAGAGCTTAGCTCGGGCTGGCTTCTTCGCTGGTTACAAACGAGGTGAGGTGGCTTGGGTAAACCTTGCAACCTCTGACCAAGGCAGTATAGAGACATCCTCCAATGGGCACAGCCGATATGAGAATTCTCTCTACTGGGCGCAGAGACGTGCTCCTCATTCTAACCGTTCTTCCCAAGCTCTTCCCCCTGAACTAGTCAGAAGTAGGGGCCAGAATCACGAAGCAGTTACGCAAGCACTTACGAACCTATACATCTTTTCTGATTCTTTTGCGGCTTTGCTTGCAATTATAAAACAATTAATGAGCTCGGAAGCACCAGGAGGAATGCTTATAACAATAACAACAGTTGGCTGGCAAGTTTTCATGCTTGTAAACTGTTTAATAAATGTAACAAAAGCCGTCAAAGATATATGAAAGATGTACACGTTCGTAAGTGCTTGCGTAACTGCTTCGTGAATCTGGCCCCTAGGACCTTAAGTTAGTCGTCTTTGTACTAGACGAAGACGCACCTTGGGGCCTCCATCCCATCTGGCGCCCGCGTGCTGACCTAACGCACCACAAGAGTCTTGATCGCGATGTCTTAAACTACCATTTCCTCCTCATCTTAAGATTCTGACTCGGGACAGATTCTTAGTTTTTCTCTTATAATTAGATAGGTTGAATTCTCACACTTGAAGAGGCACGTTATTCCTTTTGCTGACCTGAGAGGCCGTGTCCAAACTAAGTTAATAGATTAAGATGATGATGTCTGTGATGGAGGAGTTTGTACTGTTGACATGCTCATCATATGTTACCAGTACTGGCACTTGGCTTGGTAGCCAGGATAACATAAATGGTGGAAACATTGCCTGATCACCATTATGAAGATTCATGTAACTTAAATTTCTGAGATTTCCTCCCTAGGTTTATTTTGTTAATTGATTCCCTTTTACTGTTAATTAAGAGGTTTATTTTCTATCTTTATGATGCTAGGTTCTCCCTATTAATAAAGCTAGGTTATCCCTATTAAATAAGCTAGATTTTTCCTATTTATGATGCTAGGTTTTCCCTATTTATGATGCTAGGTTTTCCTATTTGATGCTAAATTTTCTCTATGATGCTAGGTTCTCTGGTTTCCTCTTCGTGAATCTTTTTCTCGTCTCTTCCTGCATTCATATTTTGTACTCATCCTTTGAGGCAATGGTGAGTTGCCTTGTGGACTCCTTGAGAGTCTGCAGAAGCTTGTGTTGACTCTCTCCTTCCCGGCTTGTTGACCTCGTCCGTTGTCTGCTCTTAAAGCTGTCTGTTGAACCATCCAAGTTATGTCTACTCCGGTTCTTGCCGATTCCGCTAGCCACTGTCTTCTGTATTCATTACTGAGTCTTCTAGCTTCTGTTTCTTTGGTTCTACCTCTTCTTGTCTCCTCCAGGTCTTATATGTTTTGTTTCTTTGTGATTATTATGTTTCTGTCTATTCCTTTCTATCTCTTTGCCACTTGTCCAGCTCCATGGCAATTTAATTCCTGTCTGTCCCTCAACTTGTTAATTATATCTTCTGTACGCTCTTAACACTCCTCTAAGCCCCTGGGAATACTGTCGACTACACTTTGTCATGTTGTCTTGTCGACTACACCATCTGTCAAGGTGTAGTCGACAGGGTGTCGATAACATGATGTAGTCAAGCGATTTAAAATTGCTTTTAAACGCATGGATTGCGAGATATTAAAGAAATTGCTCACGACCTTTGTGAGACCAAAATTGGAATAATCAGCGGCTGTATGGTTAAGAATCTCTAGAAACACGTCAGTAAATTGGAAAAGGTTCAAAGACGGCTAAATGGCTTCAGGAACTGAAAAACAAGAGCTACGCTGAGAGACTAGATGTGTTAAATATACCTACGCTAGAAGACAGAAGAAATAGATGTGACATAATCACTACGAACAAAATAGTGACAGGAATCGAGAAAATTGACAGAGAAGAACTTTTGAAAACTGCGTCTTCATGAACAAGAGGACACATGTTCTAAATAAGGAAACAAAGCTGCCGAAAAAATATTAAAAAAGTTGCTTTTGCAAATAGAGGTGGATGGTAAGTGGGAAGGTGGTGGAGGCTAAAACCGTCAGTAGTTTCAAAGCGTTGTATGACAGAGTACTGGGAAGACGGGACACCACGAGCGTAGCTCTCATCCTGTTACTACACTTTGGTAATTGTGCGACTGCTGGTAGCCTGTGGTCGCCAGGTGCAGGCAACTAGGGTTTTCTTCAGAGTGCATCTCAATTCGTCAAGACTGCGAGAGAATGGTATTTCTCATGTATCTTAAGCGTGGAGTGTGAGTGCGAGTCGTGAAGTCGGCCGTGTGTAGTCTCCAGAAAGCACATGTAGGTCCTCTACGTGGACGATTGTAAGTCCTTTAGCTCAGGACTTCGGTTTATCTTGTTAAGTATCTCCGAATTACCCTTTGGACGGGCAGTTATGAGGTGTTGCAATGGCCGTTGCACAACTACTCCATGAGCTGCCAGGTCATACATCAGTACACTTCAGTACTCTACAGGTCAGGAATAAGGAGAGGAGTGAGACGATAGTTTCAGAGTGTGGCGGCGAGGTCACTCGACGCGGTCAATATGAAGTCATCCCAAGCCGTCTTGTCACTTTAATACTTTTCCATCTCCAGCCAATAACAGGTTGTGATTGGTTTAGGCGTATTACCTCGCGTGCCATTGGTTAAGCATGAATGGAGAGCTTGGACAAAAGTCCCATGCCACCCAAGCAGGGTTGTGTCCAGCAAGTTTTATTCTGAACGCACTTTGATCGGACGTGATCTAGTTAGCTCGGCCAAGTTGGGTAGTGATCGCTCCGGAAACTCTGTTGAAGTTACTCACTCACTTACGTTTACTGTCGTGTGCATGTCATACTCGCAGAGCGGCAATATATTTGATGGAAAGACTGTGGTAGTGAAAAACTTGGTATGTAGAGATTGACGGTATGAGATGCACCTTGTGATCGTCCCAGACACAACGGCTGTGTTTNATCTTAACCTAACCTTCGAGTTTTCCTGTGACTTTGGACGAAAAAATATTCACAAATTATATTCCTTTTTGTGGTTATTCCCTAAAGTATTTTTGGTTTTAAATTTTGTAATGTATCAATTATACTTAATATAGTGATTATGTGAGGTTAGAAAAAATACAAGTTACTTAATGGATGTGGAGCCTTAATACTTGCAGGAGAATGAATTGATCTTTATGGCATTGTAGTGGAGATAATTACTGGAGGAAGGAGCGTAGGGAGGCCGGGCGGTGGAGGCCGGGCGGTGGAGGCCGGGCGGTGGAGGCCAAACACAAGAGAGACGGTAAACAATGATGCGAGGGCCATCTGGTGACAAGAAAGAATACCAGCGTATAATCAGGCTAAAGGTGGGCCAGGCCAGGAGCGAGGGTGGGCCGGGCCAGGAGCGAGGGTGGGCCGGGCCAGGCCAGGAGCGAGGGTGGGCCGGGCCGGGCCAGGAGGGAGGGTGGGCCGGGCCAGGAGGGAGGGTGGGCCGGGCCAGGAGGGAGGGTGGGCCGGGCCAGGAGCGAGGGTGGGCCGGGCCAGGAGCGAGGGTGGGCCGGGCCAGGAGCGAGGGTGAGCCGGGCCAGGAGCGAGGGTGGGCCAGGCCAGGAGCGAGGGTGAGCCGGGCCAGGAGCGAGGGTGGGCCAGGCCAGGAGCGAGGGTGGGCCGGGCCAGGAGGGAGGGTGGGCCAGGCCAGGAGCGAGGGTGAGCCGGGCCAGGAGGGAGGGTGGGCCGGGCCAGGAGGGAGGGTGGGCCGGGCCAGGAGGGAGGGTGGGCCAGGCCAGGAGGGACTGGGAACAACGAGAGATGAAACATAAGCATTACGAAGCTCTGGTATACAAAGAAGGCCAACAGAGAAACGAGGTGCAGCGGGAAACTGATAGAGATGTAAAGGAGAATGAGTAAAGTGGGTGAGCAGCAAGGAGGCAACAGGGACACCAACAGACGCAATAGGGACACCAACAGACGCAACAGGGACACCAACAGACGCAACAGGAATACCAACAGACGCAACAGGAGCGTGGGAAGACCAGGCCAAGAAAAAAACGAGAAAGAGAAACAAAGCGCTCAAGGAAGGTGCTCTCAGACATCCATAAGAAAACCTTGGGAAATTTTCACACGGGAAAAAGACCTGTAATGATATTGGCTGTTGGTCCTAGTGGCGGCCTCCCTCCCCCTCACTCCCTCTCCCTTACCCATCCCCCTGTCTCCCTTACCCCCTTTTCCTCCCTCCCTCACTCCCTCTCCTTCCCTTCCCCTCCCAGTCTCCTTTACTCCCCTCCCTGCTTCTCTCCCTCCCCCTTACCAGCCTCCTTTCCTCCCCAAGCCTTGCTCCCTTCCCCTCCCATCCTACCTACCTGCGTCTCCCTCCTGGCTGCCTTCCTCCCCCTCCCAGCCTCCCTTCCCCCTCCCAGCCTCCATTCCTCCCTCCCACCCTTCCCACCACCTCCTCCACCCTCCCTCCCGCCTTCCTCTCCTCGGGAAGTGTATTTTATTTCATTTTTATTGTTCAATGCGGAGGTGGTAGGCAGGCTGTGTGTGTGTGCGTGTGCGTGTGCGTGTGTGTGTGTGTGGGTGGGTGTGTGGGTGGGTGGGTGGGTGGGTGGGTGGGTGGGTGTGTACTCACCTAGTTGTGCTTGCGGGGGTTGAGCTCTGGCTCTTTGGTCCCGCCTCTCAACCGTCAATCAACAGGTGTACAGTTTCCTGAGCCTATGGGCTCTATCATATCTACACTTGAAACTGTGTATGGAGTCAGCCTCCACCACATCGCTTCCTAATGCATTCCATTTGTCAACCACTCTGACACTAAAAAAGTTCTTTCTAATATCTCTGTGGCTCATTTGGGCACTCAGTTTCCACCTGTGTCCCCTAGTGCGTGTGCCCCTTGTGTTAAACAGCCTGTCTTTATCAACCCTGTCGATTCCCCTGAGAATCTTGAATGTGGTGATCATGTCCCCCCTAACTCTTCTGTCTTCCAACGAAGTGAGGTTTAATTCCTGCAGTCGCTCCTCGTAGCTCATACCTCTCAGCTCGGGTACTAGTCTGGTGGCAAACCTTTGAACCTTTTCCAGTTTAGTCTTATGCTTGACTAGATAGGGACTCCATGCTGGAGCCGCATACTCCAGGATTGGTCTGACATATGTGGTATATAATGTTCTGAAAGATTCCTTACACAAGTTTCTAAAGGCCGTTCTTATGTTAGCCAACCTGGCATATGCTGCTGATGTTATCCTCTTGATATGAGCTTCAGGGGACAGGTCTGGCGTGATATCAACCCCCAGGTCTTTCTCTCTCTCTGACTCTTGAAGTATTTCATCTCCCAAATGATACCTTGTATCTGGTCTCCTGCTTCCTACCCCTATCTTCATTACATTACATTTGCTTGGGTTAAACTCTAACAGCCATTTGTTCGACCATTCCTGCAGCTTGTCCAGGTCTTCTTGAAGTCTCAAGCTGTCCTCCTCTGTCTTAATCCTTCTCATAATTTTGGCGTCGTCAGCAAACATTGAGAGGAATGAGTCTATACCCTCTGGGAGATCATTTACGTATATCAGAAACAGGATAGGTCCAAGTACAGAGCCCTGTGGGACTCCACTGGTGACTTCACGCCAGTCTGAGGTCTCACCCCTCACTGTAACTCTGTGTGTGTGTGTGTGTGTTGTGTGTGTGTTGTGTGTGTGTTGTGTGTGTGTGTGTGTGTGTGTGTGTGTGTGTGTGTGTGGTGTGTGTGTGTTGTGTGGTGTGTGTGTGTGTGTGTGTGTGTGTGTGTGTATGGATCTCTCAGGAAGTGAAGATTCAAAACTCTCTCTCGTGAAGACATTATCAAAATTCTGTGAACAAACTAGCTTCTTCGCGGTTAAATATTTAAACGAGCATGTCGTGCTAAGTAATCAGTCATTAAGAGCCACAGTAATTATCATTCCTTCAGTAAAGCATTGCCAAATTTATGTGATTCTGATTAAAGTTCAAGTAAGGTGTTTTTCTCTCCTCTGCAGAGCACTGTGATCTTCCTTCTTCATAAAACATTAACTTCCACCAGAGTTACACACAACAGTTAACTACCTTTCAAAACATAAATTATGTCCACAACTGTTCACGCTAATTGGTCATCTCACAGTAAAGCTATAAACTAATTCTTCGACGAAGTTCAGTGTAATTTAGGCGTCTTAGCAATCAGAGACGCGTGCCTTAATCTGATCCAGGAATGGCAGTGACTGGCACACTAATTTCATTACTTGATTGCATGATACAGGGACATTAGGACTTCCACGGAGGTGATTATCTTAGAGTACGTAATTATATTCTGATTTGTTGTAAAGCAAAGCGTCTAGAAAGGTCATTCTACCGTTTACCATAATGTCTTTGAATGAAAGATGAACTATTAGGAGCTAATATTTTGATAAGTATATCTCACAATCATCAGCCTGTCTAGTACCATTACATTACACCACCACTTACTGTGTTGAGCCCAACCCCCTCACTGGATCCCTGAAGATTTCTTTATTGGATCTGTCCATCTGGTAGTTGACCTTTTCAAAGATCGTTTTCTAATTCGTGAAAACATCAAGGTATCTAATATGTCATTGTTCATCTGTTCTGCTGGTTACATGTCTTGTGCATTGTTATTTAATTCTATAATTCTGTTTCTAGGTACTGACATTTCTAACATTTTGATCTCAGGTCTTGTGTATTCTGCCTTTTTCAGTAATCGAGGTGTAATGTTCGACACGTGGAAAATACTTCACGACACAGTACAGTTTTGCTCTTCAAAATGAAGTGATCGAGTCGACCCCAAAACATTGCGCCAATTAAGAGTTGTGAGCCAGGATCGACCCGGTGCTTAGGTCACTCAGCCAGCCATCTACCACCGGTGTCAGGGGGTAGGATCCCTTACTCTCCTCCCAGTGTTCCAACCCTAACCTTCATCATACAACTTATTTTTATTTTTTTTAGCACTGATGGTGTATAGAAAATTAACTGAAGAAGAAATATATCTTTTGTGCTACTGTTCCTCAAAAATAATATATATATAGGGGTACCACCTCTGGTGCAATTGCAGGGACCCACATCCTCGAAGAAGAAAACAAAGAGCTTTCAGAGAAGACCTTGTGGATTCTCACTGAACACATTAATATTTTCTTCTCCTACCACCCCTATTATTTTTTGTATGTTTTGATTAGTTTTATTTTATTTTATTTTATTTTACTGCAATGCTACAGTTTACAGAGAACACACAAATATATATAACAATATAACAATAAGCGTTCGAAGACCTCGTCCAGCTCCTCGGAGGTTGGGTGCGTACCCAGGATACAGCACGCATTTCCCCTCTGAACTGCGAAACTGAGTCGCTGGAACAGGAAACTGGCTGCTCGTGGGTCTCTAGTTTTCCCAATGAGTTCCTCACCAACATCCTTTAAAAACTTGAGTGCATATTTACCCCAGGCGCCCAGAGTCTCAGAGCCTTTCGGCACGAACCTGTAACAACGTTCTAGGACTCTGTACTTGTTGATTTTCTAGTTCTCGCCGAAGGTGGCTGCCCCACCTCCCTCCGCTGAGCTGTAACGTAGATAGGTATCAGCCAATGTGGAAGCACACGTGTAATCCCATACGACCTGTTTACCTTCCCTCCACGGCTGCTGGGTGACTCTATCTGGGCGTTTTTGGCTGTTGTCAGGTCTGCACAACTGGGGTTCCCTTTGTGCTGGACACCCAGCTGTAGCCAAACTTCTCTTGATGATGTCATTGACTGCCTCGTGTCTGGCAATCTTTTCCTGTGTCTTACGACAGATGAGACCACGGAAGCCGTATTGGTCTGCCCGTGCATGGCCGTAAATACGCCGGTGTTCGGTGGAGATAAGGGCGGCAAGGCTAACCTATCTTAACCCAGCCTAAACTAATACAACTAAGACAATAATTTACGTTCGTAGTAAAATAGAGTAATAATAATAAACCGATTGCAAACAATTTATGATAAAGGAAATTACTCGGACTATTAGACAAATCAAGCCTTGTATAGTAGGCCGAGAAGTGCGTTCTGGGTACTAGTATTATTATTATTGTTATTATTATTATAATTACCATATATATATATATATATATATATATATATATATATATATATATATATATATATATATATATATATATATATATAAATATAGTCGTGTTTGTATACAATCTGCTTGTGAGCCAGCAATAATTTATTAGTCATGTCAATCACTGAATTAACAATAATTCCCGACGTAATTGCGTGCATTACCGTTAATTAGTAAGGTGATCAACACGGAGACGAATAGGGCAATCACTTGTCCTGACAGACGAACAGCTCGGCAACAACGTGTGCTTGTTAAGGGTTCGCATACATTACTCTTGATAACGGGTGATGTTGAGAGATTAATCTCTTATTGAGTGCTGGATATGTAGAGTGTTTTGTCTTTTATTGACGGTGGGTGAAATTTGAAGATCAGTCTCTTGTTTAAGAGTATTGTTAAGAAATGATGTATCGAATTCAGTTATATGTTGAGCGCTGGTATGTGCGTGTATTTACTATTTCTGTTCACTATTTATGCCTGCAGGATCCAACTATTAGCTCTTGGACCCCGCCTATCTAATCTATCTATTTTTTTTCTCTATTATATCTACTACACATATTTCTCTTTAACACACACACACACACACACACACACACACACACACACACACACACACACACACACACACACACACACATAACCACATCCCCAGGCTGCAGCTGTCTAACTCCCAGGGACTAATTTACTGCTTGGTGAACAGCAGCATAAGGTGAAAGAAACTATGTCCATTTGTTTCTGCAATCGTTCGGGAAACGAACCCGGGCCCTTAGGACTACGACCACCGAGCGTTGCCAACTCAGCAGCGAGACGCTGACTATTCAAATCCGCGCATGAGTATAAATGTGTGTGTGTGTATGTGTACTCACTTAATTGTGTCTGCAGGATCGAGCATTGACTCTTGGATCCCGCCTTTCGAGCCATCGGTTGTTTACAGCAATGACTATGGTCCTATTTCCTTATCATACCTAGTTTTGAAATTATGAATAGACTTTGATTCCACAACCTGCTTCTTAAGTGCATTCCATTTTTCCACTATTGCAACTATGTCAGGATCTGCCTCCCTAACTCTTTCTTTTATCTCTTCTGCTTTATTAGATACCCTATCAGCATTGGTGTACCAAACCTTGAGATTCTTCATGGAAAATTTGGCACCAGAGTTCACCCTTTCTCTGGGAGTCTGGGGGGGATCTTGGGGGTGCCTGGGGGGTGAATGGGGTCTGGAGTGGAGCTTGGGGGGGCGAATGGGGGCTGGGCATCTAGGATGGTAGGTAGGAGGGTCTGGGAGTAGGGCCTGGGTAGGTAGGTCTGGAGAAGGAAGGGCATACTGGTTCTAAAGATTAGGGAAGGTCTGGTAGGCATGGGGGGGGGGGGGGTTTGAGAGGTAACGTGAGGTGTAGAGTCAGATTGAGGTTACGAGGTTGGGGGAGAAAGAAAGAGCGTGTGGGGGGGAAGAGGAGGAGGATGGAGCATGGATAGTGAGAGTGGGGAGAGAGGTTGTATTAGTCAGGGAGAACTCAAGGGTAGGTCTGAGCATTTTGGCAGAAGGGGAGGGGGAGAGGGAAATGGAGGAAGAGGTGGAGATGTCCCCCCGTCCCCCACGGGGGTCCATGTGACCTCCTCGCAATGGGAGGGGGTAACATAGAAGGAGAGGGGTAGAGGAGGAGTAAGGGTTGGGCAGGTTTTGGGGTTGAGGGATGAGGGGAGTCCTTGGAATGTGGGTTGAAGCTGTGTGTGTGTGTGTGTGTGTGTGTGTGTGTGTGTGTGTGTGTGTGTGTGTNGACACTGCCTTAACCACTGCCTCAGTGTGACGGACACTGCCTTGACCACTGCCTCAGTGTGACGGACACCGCCTTGACCACTGCCTCAGTGTGACGGACACCGCCTTGACCACTGCCTCAGAGATTGTCTCAATCTAAAGACACTAGAAATGTGAGTACAATAATAATTTCAACATTGTTTAAATAACATTCTTATATATATGTTAATTTAATTTAAAGATTCATGACAAGTCTTACGCCCTCTCCTGAGTACTTTGTCAAAGTCTGAGTTTGTGATGAGGACGAGATTTACTTATCAACGACTAATGACTAACAAGGTCATTAGTCGTTGAGATGTAAGTCTCGTCTTAACCACACACTCAGGAGAGGGCGAAAGACTTGTGAATCTTTACATCAAATTAGCATATGCATAAGAGTGAGTTTCTATCTTCATAACAAAACAGTAGCAATTTGGGGCATACCGCAAGGTTAGGCTTAAAAGGCATTGACTCTTAGCCTCTCGAAATAAAATATAGAGAGGTGGTACATATGCATATGTACCACAGTACATATGCTGTACATATGTAGAGCACTCAAGCGCTACCTCCCTTAGTCACTAAAACGCGCGTGCGCACCCCCCCCCCCCATACACACACACACGCGCGCGCGCAGGACTCTTAATTCTGTAGCCCGGGTTCGATTCCCGGACCAGGCAGAAACAAATGGGCAAAGTTTCTTTCACCCAGATGCCCCTGTTATCTAGCAGTAAATAGGTACCTTAGAGTTAGACAGCTGTTACGGAGCTGCTTCCTGGGTGTGTGTGTGTGAAAAAAATAGGTAGTACTTAGTAACAGTTGATTGATTGACAGTTGAGAGGCGGGCCGAAAGAGCAGAGCTCAACCCCCGCAAGCACAACTAGGTGAATACAACTACGAGAATACACACACACACACACACACACACACACACACACACACACACACACACACACACACACACACACACACACACACACACGACGTACAAAGAGCGACGGGGGGGGGGGGTCGGGAAGGGGGTGTGGGCAGGTGTGCATAGTTAAGTGTGGGCGCGAGCACAGGACAAGTTCCCAGCGACCCGCTGATGAATAACCCACAGCCACGCCCTATTGTCCCTCAGGGGGGGAGGGGGGGTTGTCTGTGGGGGGGGGGTTGTCTGTGTGGGGGGGTTGTCTGTGTGTGGGGGGGTTGTCTGTGGGGGGGGTTGTCTGTGTGTGGGGGGGGTTGTCTGTGTGTGGGGGGGTTGTCTGTGTGTGGGGGGTTTGTCTGTGTGTGGGGGGGGGGGGGTTGTCTGTGGGGGGGGTTGTCTGTGTGTGGGGGTTGTCTGTGTGTGGGGGGGTTGTCTGTGTGGGGGGGTTGTCTGTGTGTGGGGGGGTTGTCTGTGTGTGGGGGGGTTGTCTGTGTGTGGGGGGGTTGTCTGTGTGTGGGGGGGTTGTCTGTGTGGGGGGGTTGTCTGTGTGTGGGGGGGGGGTTGTCTGTGTGTGGGGGTTGTCTGTGTGTGGGGGGGTTGTCTGTGTGGGGGGGTTGTCTGTGTGTGGGGGGTTGTCTGTGTGTGGGGGGGTTGTCTGTGTGTGGGGGGGTTGTCTGTGTGTGGGGGGGTTGTCTGTGTGTGGGGGGGTTGTCTGTGTGGGGGGGTTGTCTGTGTGTGGGGGGGTTGTCTGTGTGTGGGGGGTTGTCTGTGTGTGGGGGGGTTGTCTGTGTGTGGGGGGTTGTCTGTGTGTGGGGGGGTTGTCTGTGTGTGGGGGGTTGTCTGTGTGTGGGGGGGTTGTCTGTGTGTGGGGGGTTGTCTGTGTGTGGGGGGGTTGTCTGTGTGTGGGGGGGTTGTCTGTGTGGGGGGGTTGTCTGTGTGTGGGGGGGTTGTCTGTGTGTGGGGGGGTTGTCTGTGTGGGGGGGGTTGTCTGTGTGGGGGGGGTTGTCTGTGTGTGGGGGGGGGTTTGTCTGTGTGTGGGGGGGGGGTGTCTGTGTGGGGGGGGTTGTCTGTGTGTGTGGGGGGGGTTGTCTGTGTGTGTGGGGGGGGGTTGTCTGTGTGTGGGGGGGGGTTTGTCTGTGTGGGGGGGGGAGGGAAGTGTCCGAAGGGAGGGGCAGACATTGCGAGATAATGGGGAGCAGACGAAGGTCTGCTGCTGAAGAAGATAAACGGGATGGGTGTGGAAGCAGATAAGGAGACGAGCAGCGGAGGGAGGAAAGCCCCCCCCCCCCCTCCTCCCTCTTATCACCAAATACGTCGTATTTCTAACGGAGTCGACCTATCCGTTCCGAATGTGACGTATTAGCAAAAGATAAGCACCGTAATACTGCCGTTTTCTATGGGCCGGCCTCGATAAGTTAGGGGGGTTGTTCAGGTGCGTTCGTTTCCGGTTAGACTAAACAGCTACATTTTTTACGGAGTGGCAGACTGAGAGAACTGAGTGGGGTGAGGCACTGTGGAGGGATGTGTTCACCTAGTTGTGTTCACCTAGTTGTGTTCCCCTAGTTGTGCTTGCGGGGGTTGAGCTCTGCTCTTCCGGCCCGCCTCTCAACTGTCAATCAACTGTTACTAATACTAACTAACTAATTTTTTTTCACACCCACACATACCCAGGAAGCAGCCCGTAACAGCTGTCTAACTCCCAGGTACCTATTTACTGCTAAGTAACAGGAGTATCAGGGTGAAAGAAACACTGCCCATTGTTTCTCGCCGGCGCTGGGGATCGAACCCGGCCACAGGATTACGTGCTCCAGCGTGCTGTCCACACAGCCACCGGCGCCCCTGAAGTATTCACCTAGTTGTGTTTGCGGGGGTTGAGCTTTGCTCTTTCGGCCCGTCTTTCAACTGTCAATCAACTGTTTACTAACTACTTTTTTTTCCACACCACACACCCCAGGAAGCAGCCCGTGACAGCTGACTAACTCCCAGGTACCTATTTACTGCTAGGTAACAGGGGCATTCAGGGCGAAAGAAACTTTGCCCATTTGTTTCTGCCTGGTGCGGGAATTGAACCCGTGCCACAGAATTACGAGCCCTGCGCGCTATCCACCAGTCTACCAGGCCCCAAGTGAGGTGCTGGGGTTGGCAGGCAGAAATTGCAACCCGTCCTCGTAAATTCGTATAGTCAATATTGACTTATTAGTTACGTGCATAGGTGACATACTAAACATAATAGTTTCCCTTGAAAAGCTTCATAGAAAACACCGACCTTACCTAACCTACTTAGCATGTTAAAATAAGCATTTTATAGCTTCGTAATTACAATTGTTACTTAACCTATTATAGGTATAGGTTAGGTAATAATTGTAATTACGAAGCAATAAGATGCTTATCTTAACATACTAAGTAGGTTAGGTAAGGTCGGTGTTTTCTATGAAGATTTTCAAGGGAAACTATTATGTTAAGTATGTCACCTATGCACTTATTTAATAAGTCAATATTGACTATACGAATTTGCGAGGACGGGTTGCAAATTGACAGGCTGTCACGTTTTCTATCTGTGGGTCTTCGGTTAGGTTAGGTTCGGGCAATTTAGAACATCATTTTTGCGACGTCGTGACAGCTCGAGATCACGGGTTGGGGCATTAGTGTGACATGGGATATGTGTGGAAGAGTTTTAGGCTTAGGGGTGAAAGGCTGAAGGAATGGCCTCAGGTGGAGAACACGGTGAGCCTCACGATACTGGAAAACAGAAGAGTTAGGGAAGACATGATCACTACCTATAAAATTCTCAGATAAATTGACAGGGTAGACAAAGATAAACCCTTTAGCACGGGTGGCACACGAACAAGGGGACACAGGTGGAAACTGAGTACCCACATGAGCCACAAGGACGTTGAAAAGAGCTTCTTCAGTGTCAGAGTAGTTAACAA
This sequence comes from Procambarus virginalis, assembly GCA_020271785.1. Taxonomy (NCBI): domain Eukaryota; kingdom Metazoa; phylum Arthropoda; class Malacostraca; order Decapoda; family Cambaridae; genus Procambarus; species Procambarus virginalis. Next base: position 13,727,618 of record WNGS01111181.1, on the reverse strand, counting down.
ACGGAATACATTAGGCTGTGATGTGGTGGAGGCTGACTCCATACACAGCTTCAAGTGTAGATATGATAGAGCCAAGTAGGCTCAGGAATCTGTACACCAGTTGATTGACAGACGAGAGGCGGGACCAAAGAGCCAGAGCTCAACCCCCTCAGCACAACTAGGTGAGTACTGTTGGATGTATGTACGGCCAGAGAAGCTGTATTAGCGACGTGAAGATGGAAGAGCTCTGGCCAACCCGCAGAGTATTTTCTTTAACTGGTTATTACAAACGGAAAGTTTCCCCTTTGAACAATGCTTAACAAACGGCTCAGAAATGAACTCCAAATAGTCCGGGAAAGACGGAGACGGAGTTATCAAGGGAAAGCGGGAACCATTACGACTAATAGCACTGGGAAGGGGTCAGGATAAGGATTTGGGATGGGACTGGGGGAGGGGAAGGAATGGTGCCCCAACCATATGCACGGTCGGGGATTAAACGCCGACCTGCATGAAGCAAGACCGTCGCTCTACCGTCCAGCCCAAGTGGTTGGGTATAGTCGGGGAAAATATAAGTTTAAATCTGGTCTATAAGATGGCTGTGATACTGTAAAATGAAGAGAACTTAGCAGTATTTTCTCTGAGTACCACTAGAGCCACAGTAGACGAGATGAGACAGTGAGTCTAGCTGGACTTGGCCACAGATGAGTGTGGAGCTTCCTACGACCAGGAGCCACGGAAGTAGAGACGAAGAGAGAGACAATTATGCAAGTGGAAACTTGTGACTGATGGCTTCACATGTGGTCAAGGGAATTGTCTGAGGAGAAGTCTCGTTATGGCAGAAATACTCTACTGTAGATAAGGGAAGATAAGACGTGTGGAGCTGAAGGAATTGAAAAGTTAAATGCCTTTTGAGCATTATTCTGTGTAAGCTGGGATGTCTGCTTCAGCTCAGGTGCTGGAACCATTCAAGTTATTTGCTGAATGGAAAACATATATACTCTTATTTTCTGTGTTTTCAAAGAAAGTGAATCACTAGTACAAGTGAATGAATGGGAGGCGGGTGTGGTGATAATGACCGAGACAAAATAGCGCAAGAATAAGCAGCGCTAGTTGGAGAACTCGCCAAAATGAGACAAGTTTTATAATATGCAGCACCAGCATGGGCCCAACACCTCATAAAGTCCAAAAGAAAACTTGAAAAAGTCTAAAAGTTTGCCATAAGGCTAGTCTATGTCTCAGAAAGTTAGGGGAATGAAGTTAGACAAAAGGAACTAAAATTCCCTTTTTATGACGAGACTAGAGCCAGAAGAGAGAGGAGTGTGACATACATTATACCTCACGACACTCACCAGCTGAGCAAAGACAAACTCTTCAGCATACAAAGCCATACAACGTAAGAACACAGACGGAAATGAACTATTAAGATGAAAGAGAGCGACGTGAGGAAGCTCTTCAGTGAGACGCAGTGAGCAAGTGGCATGAGTTGGGTGTTGTGGCCAACTCCATACACTGAAAAACAAAACTTTTGGGATAGAAAACACACAAGTACACGTAACAAGCGCAACTCCCTAAACAAATGTCGTGAATCTTTCATTAGTCTCTTATTTGTGTGGTGTAGTTCCTGAGCCCAGTGTGTGGGCTCTTCCCACTCCCACTACCGCTCACAGGAGAGCTGTGTGCTGAATAATGAATGAACAAAACTAAGTCTCTCATTTGGACCCGGGAATGACTACGTTAGACACCTCCAAAGAAAGCAAAACTGAAAAAAAAATATATATCGGTCAAAATTCCAGTCGATGCACACCTCCATTCCACCACCGTTCCGCATTCCACCCACTTCAAAAAAATAAAACGTTCAGGAACCCCGCCGGTGTTGCGAAATGATAAATGACCTGGAATCTATAGACGGAGAATGGGAGACTTTCTTTTAGAGGAGTTTTCCCACAATTGTGATACCGAGGTCGCGGCTCTTTTGTTTACTTCTTCCTGTTCTCCGTCGTGACCCACATTGGCAGTGCGGGCCGTCCCCGCCACCGCCCCGGGCCGCCGTCCCTGAAGCCTGGCCCTGGGGGAAGGGGGCTTACTGGGTACCTTAGGCCAGGCCCACTATCACCCCCAAAGGGTTCACGGCACCCCCTTGGGTCAAGGGTTCACTGCCACCCCCCCCCCCTTGGGTCAAGGGTTCACTGTCACCCACAAGGGTCATAGAGTGGACAGAGTCAGGCGGACAACATGTCATATTTATGTCAAACAATGTGAGCACTACTGCTCAGGCAGGTGTGCATGATCCGGCGAACTGATGCTGAACAACTGAGACCCATGTCAAAAATATTTTTTTTTCTCCAAAATATTAACGTGTAGAATGTAAAATTAACATGGGCATATTTCCTAGGATTGTCACTACACTTTCACTGCTCAGTAGTGCTTGATACCTGGTTGATGGGGTTCTGGGAGTTCTTCTACTCCCCAAGCCCGCCCCGAGGCCAGGCTTGACTTGTGAGAGTTTGGTCCACCAGGCTGTTGCTTGGAGCGGCCCGCATACCCACCACAGCCCGGTTGGTCCGCTCTAAACACTAAAATAACATGTTAGTAAACAACTCAAAAATTTTTCTCATTCTCGGAATATTTTGGTCGCCATTTTGAGACTATGAAACGGTGACTCGTGTCACCAGAGGGAGGTGAGGGTAATGGGTAAATCACTACCCATTAATGGGTAATGGGTAATAAGGGTAATGGGTAAAACCTCTGACCTATAACTGTGTCTAATTTGACTATATATTTACATAATACACAATAATAATAATTTTTCTTTGACTGCAATCCACCATTTTTTATATATACGACCAAATGGACAACTGAAAAATTATATATTTTTATAGTATATACGTCATTTATGGAGGACGGACTAATTTGACCATCTGGGCCCAGATTCACGAATCAGTTTCACAAGTACTTACGAACGTGTACATCTTTTTCAATCTTTGACGGATTTATTTACATTTATTAAACAGTTTAAAAGCATGAAAACTTCCCAATCAACTGTTGTTATTGTTATAAACAGCCTCCTGGTGCTTCGGAGCTCATTAACTGTTTAATAATTGTAAACAAAGCCGCCAAAGATTGAGAAAAGATGGACAGGTTCGTAAGTACTTGCGTAACTGCTTCGTGAATCTGGCCCCAGGTTGTGTGTGGCGGTTAGTTGCTTCACACTGTGGCGGCACTGTTCTCCTGTGGTACCTCATTCACCGAGGGTGGGGAAGAGTCACCACCACTGGTAGCCTCATTCACCGAGGGTGGGGAAGAGTCACCACCACTGGTAGTCTCATTCACCGAGGGTGGGGAAGTCACCACCACTGGTAGCCTCATTCACCGAGGGTGGGGAAGAGTCACCACCACTGGCAGTCTCATTCACCGAGGGTGGGGAAGAGTCACCACCACTGGTAGTCTCATTCACCGAGGGTGGGGAAGAGTCACCACCACTGGCAGTCTCATTCACCGAGGGTGGGGAAGAGTCACCACCACTGGCAGTCTCATTCACCGAGGGTGGGAAGTCACCACCACTGGTAGCCTCATTCACCGAGGGTGGGGAAGAGTCACCACCACTGGTAGTCTCATTCACCGAGGGTGGGGAAGTCACCACCACTGGTAGCCTCATTCACCGAGGGTGGGGAAGAGTCACCACCACTGGCAGTCTCATTCACCGAGGGTGGGGAAGAGTCACCACCACTGGTAGTCTCATTCACCGAGGGTGGGGAAGAGTCACCACCACTGGTAGTCTCATTCACCGAGGGTGGGGAAGAGTCACCACCACTGGCAGTCTCATTCACCGAGGGTGGGGAAGAGTCACCACCACTGGCAGTCTCATTCACGAGGGTGGGGAAGAGTCACCACCACTGGCAGTCTCATTCACCGAGGGTGGGGAAGAGTCACCACCACTGGTAGTCTCATTCACCGAGGGTGGGGAAGAGTCACCACCACTGGTAGCCTCATTCACCGAGGGTGGGGAAGAGTCACCACCACTGGTAGTCTCATTAACCGAGGTTGGGGAAGAAGTCACCACCACTGGTAGTCTCAATAATTGCAGAGTTTTGTGGACGTTTAGGTGCATAAAAAGCTCTGTGATAACAGAGGGGGACATAGAGGGCGTCCGCTTCTCTCCCTTTATTGCTTCGTAGTTTGAGACAAAAAGGTTGTTCTAGGTCCACCACCATAAACATTGATCTTGCCCAGAGGCCTATAGACTGGCAGCAAACATTACACAGGACTCGGTAAGAAATTCTATATATATATATATATATATATATATATATATATATATATATATATATATATGTCGTACCTAGTAGCAGACGTCACTTCTCAGCCTACTACTATGCAAGGCCCGATTTGCCTAATAAGCCAAGTTTTCATGAATTAATTGTTTTTCGACTACCTAACCTACCTAACCTAACCTACCTAACTTTTTCGGCTACCTAACCTAACCTAACCAATAAAGTAGTTACGTTAGGTAGGTAGGGTTGGTTGGGTTCGTCATATATCTACGTTAATTTTAACTCAAATAAAAGAAATTGACCTCATATATAATGAAATGGGT
>WNGS01111181.1:13677462-13702993 GCA_020271785.1 Procambarus virginalis | reverse complement strand
AACGCAGCCTACTTGGCTCCGAACATGTTCACCAGTTGAGTGAATGATGAGAGGCGGAACCGAAGTGCTGAAGCTCAACCCCGTACCTGGTTTAGTGAGCAAAATGTCGCTAGCCTACGCACCTACCCACATTCATCCGCTCACCCTCGCTGATACTCACTTTCTAAAAGACATGCACACACAATTATACTTTCACATGTACACTCACACGCCTCCCTTTCCCCTCACACGTCTCCCCCTCACGCACACTCACACCCAGATCTCGTGAAAGATGACAAGGTCGACAAGAAGAGATGTTGAGATAAAGAAACAATAAAAGAGAAACCATGATAGAAAATAAGAGCCCCAGATGAGTGATGAGGGAGATAAGGCAGCACTTGTCTCATGACGAGTGCGAGACGAGGACAGTGACCAGGAATTGCAGGCAGTGACACCTGCCGACACTCGGGCTCACCATAGCCCGTGCTACTTACAACTTTTTGTTCCAGGTAGCGAATCTTAAACAAACAACCTGCCGACACAATTCAAGAGGAAGGACCGTGAGGACACCTAGAGGGTCCAGTCGGGAGCTGTTTGCAGTAGGTGACCGACGGACGGTAGCCAGGAGCTGAAGCTTGACCCATCACGCTAACGTCACCTCTCCCTCGAATACCGTCAGGTGAAGCGAAATCCAGGCATACTGTTCTTTACTGCACAAAGTACAGGACACTAATGCACCAACCAAATTGTGTACACACTCGCGTGGTAGTAATACGCTCACTAGTCCATGTAAAGAGTAGGAAGAGCCGTTTCGTGTGTGGTGAGGTCCTCACTAAAGCCCACTGGAAAAGAAATATTGGCTCTCATCAGTGGATATCTGCAGTGCAGATAAAGACGGAAGACGATACACTGGCCCTCATGATTCCCTCTCTCCAATAACTTTTGTTTCCAAGGTCTGACAGATCTCTCGCCTTTGCAGGTTTTATATGTAGACTTCACAGCGACCGAGATGGCCAGAGTACGTTCTGGAGGCGAGATAGGGTGTGTTGGAGGCCAGCTAGGATGTACTGAAGGGCAGAGAATATGCTGGAGGCCTGCGAGGATGTGCGGAGGCCAGCGATGATGTATTGGAGACCAGAAAATGTGCTGAATGGCAACAAGAGTGTGTTGGAGGCCAGTGAGGGTGTGCAGAGGATGTGCTGTAGGCCAGCAAGGGTGTGCTGAAGACGATCAAGTGTTTTGGTGGCCTGAGGGTGTGCTGAAGACGATCAAGTGTTTTGGTGGCCTGAGGGTGTGCTTACAGGCCAGCGAGACTGTGCTTACAGGCCAGAGAGGCTGTGGTTACAGGCCAGCGAGACTGTGCTTACAGGCCAGCGAGACAGTGCTTACAGGCCAACGAGACTGTGGTTACAGGCCAGCGAGGCTGTGCTTCCAGGCCAGCGAGACTGTAGTTACAGGCCAACGAGACTGTGCTGGAGGTCAGAGGATGTGCTGGAGGCTAGCGAGAGTGAGCTGGTGGCCAGCGAAAATGTCTCTTGTTGATTCAGTCGAAACACAAAAATGACAAACGATGTAAGGGTTGGATCGCCTGTAGCCGGTACAATGGGGGGGTCTGTTCTCAGGAGTAACTTCCCAGCACTCGCACCTGTCACTTTTGGAAGCAATGGGTTTTGTGAGGGCAATGACTACTGCTGCTCCTCACTGCTTCTGCTCCCCACCAGCAAGGTGGTCTGCTTCAACATACGAGCAGCAGGTGCAAGTCGACCTGCTTGTAAACTCTTGTATATAACATCTCAATCTCAAATTTAGTCGGGCCTTAATTTCAGTAGTTTAATTTCATCTTTTCGCGCTTAGTTTATGTAATGCATAGATTTTAATTACTCGTTTTATATTGGGGAATATTGTGGGTGCAGCACTATGGCTCACTGTGTTAATTTATCGATCAACATTACCATCCACAACGGCACTGGTCCTTTTGGTAAATATGTTCACTCGGCTTGTGTTACCAGTTCTGTATATATTCATATACGTTTTTTATAGTATTGATAAAGTCACAGGTATTTGTTAACAGTTTATGAACTGGTTAGATATATTTATATATTTCAGCTTTTACAGTAAAATTGCCTGCTTATTATCCAAAGATATATTGGACTTAGTACTTTAAACCTCCAACAATTTTTTACATTAAATCACTTTCCTCAAATTTACATGTCTAATAACTTTTCAACAGTTAATTGTCTGCGTATTCTCGGATAAAAATCAAATCAGTATATTACGCAGAATTTGAAGACGATATTTGCCCGCGATAGCTGGCTGTGGGCTGCTACTTTTTGCCCAACTTCCGGTCCGTGACTGCACCGGAAGTCGTGTTGGTCAAGGAACGCACTCCATCGCAAGTGCCACCTTCCGTCGCACACACTCCGCGCACAGGTACACGCTGGGGACAACACTCCTCTCCTCACACTACAAGTGTCTTTCGGGGAGTCACAAGTTCTTGTTATTTATAGCAAACACTTTACCATAAGATCACTTTTATTAGAACTTAAATTTGATTTATGTTTAAGTTTTGGTTATAACCTTCACTTTGTAGTATGGCAGATATTCCAAAGATCAGTGTGTAGAGGTTAGTGAAAGTAACCATAAGTGGCAGGCAGCGTTCGGGTGCCGGTACGGAGTAAGTTTCTCCCCTCAAGAAGCAGCTCTAACGTCCCGCGGGAAGTGGGTCGACGCGTGCCCACCTGAAGCGGCTGCCAGAGCGGTACTGGAGTCGCGAGGCTGGCAGGCGAGCGGCCGGTCACACGGGAAAATCGTTGCCAAGTATATGTCGAAAATGTTGAAAACATTAACTACGTGTTACACACAATTCCGCCTCCAACGTATACCAGTAGTCTCTTATCAACTACAGTCTATAAAAGCCAGCATCGCTGCTAGAGGAAACATCTTTACAGCACTATTATCAGTTCCTTGGCGAGGAATTGTGTTCAAAAGCTGCCATAGAAAACTGGCAACTCTCATGTCGGAAGTCGCATTCGGAATCCTATACGCGGTGATGCACTGAAGGCGGGGGGGGGGGGATACGATCAGCAATGCTCATTGACTGGACGTGGGGGCATAGTAGGATATATACTCATTCACTGAAGGTGGAGGATGGAATCATAGTACTCACTCTTTAACTGAAGGCGGGGTACAGAAGTAGAGATACTCGTTCACTCAAGGTAGGATATAAGAGTAGAGATAGTCATTCACTGAAGGTAGGATATAAGAATAGAGATAGTCATTCACTCAAGGTAGGATATAAGAATAGAGATACTCATTCACTAAAAGTGGGGGAGATAAAAGGAGTGACATTTAATCTCCTCTTATAACCCATATTACTATCCACCACCAAGACAAAAAAACGCAAAAGTCCGCTGTCGCTAAAGTCGGTCAAACTTGGCCTACTGTGAGATGGTGGTGAGCGGTCCGTCGTGTGCCTGAGCACGCTTCACTCATCTTCACACTTACAGTTTCCTCCAGCGAGATGTCACTCTTACCTCACTAGTAGTAGTAGTGTACTAGTAGTAGTAGTGGTGTACTAGTAGTAGTAGTGTACTAGTAGTAGTAGTAGTAGGCATCCATCAGTCTCAGGAGACTATGGTGTGGCGCTCTGGTTGTCGGTCTGGAGTGGCCTCTCTAGGGGCCAGATTCTCGAAGCAGTTACGCAAGCACTTACGAACCTGTACATCTTTTCTCAATCTTTTCTCAGGCTTTGTTTACAATTATTAAACAGTTAATGAACTCCAATTACAACAGTTGATCGGGAGGTTTCATGCTTGTAAACTGTTTAATAAATGTAACCAAAGCCGTCAAAGATTGAGGAAAGATGCACACGTTCGTAAGTGCTTGAGTAAATGCTTCGTGAACCTGGCCCCCGGGCGCAAAGCCTGGGTAGGTTGATACGGGGGGGGGGGAGAAGCTGTCACCCATGCAGCAGGTCCCCCCTCTAGGGTAGGTTGACACGGGTGAGAGCTGTCACCCATGCAGCAGGTCCCCCCTCTAGGGTAGGTTGACACGGGGAAAAGCTGTCACCCATGCAGCAGGTCCCCCTCTCCAGGGTAGGTTGATACGGGTGAGAAGCTGTCACCCATGCAGCAGGTTCCCCCCCCCCCTCTAGGGTAGGTTGATACGGGGTGAGAAGCTCTTCCCTCTTACCTCACTATTGTCTAGAGTTGATCACCGCTCAGAGTGACATAGAGGCAGCGTAGCCCTCATGAGCTCCGAGAAGCAACGTGGCGTTATCATCGCTTAAGTTTAAGTTTAGCTCTCAAGCAAAACATAGACAATGGTCCCACGTCAGCTGATTAAGTAGCAATGAATTTTTAGTTTAGTTCATTTATTATGCACCCCATACCCATCTTGTGGGCGGTAGTGGAAAGGGTTACAGAGGCACATAATGGGCTCAGGGACTGAACCCCACAATTCATTTAGCTAAGCAAGTTACAATCTTGATGAGCTAGTTACACAATTCAATATAAGTCGTCACATCAACAATGGGTTCGAGATCGACCTCAAGTACAGGTTCTAAATTAAGCAACTGACATATGTGGAGAGATAGTGTCAAAATTTATATGTTTGTCCTGCACACCGCCCCCCCCCCCCCCCATCCAGTGGACAGCGAAATGATGAACATTACAGATATACACACACACACACACACACACACACACACACACACACACACACACACACACACACACACACACACACACAAGCACTTTGCTTACCACTCTCCATAGTGTATAGTAAGTCACTGGAGACGGGAGACCTACCAGAAATATGGAAGACGGCGAATGTGGTCCCAATATACAAAAAGGGCGACAGGCAAGAGGCACTGAACTACAGGCCAGTGTCCTTGACTTGTATACCATGCAAGGTGATGGAGAAGATCGTAAGAAAAAACCTGGTAACACATCTGGAGAGAAGGGACTTCGTGACAAATCGCCAACATGGGTTCAGGGAGAGTAAATCTTGCCTGACTGGCTTAATAGAATTCTACAACCAGGTGACAAAGATTAAGCAAGAAAGAGAGGGCTGGGCGGACTGCATTTTCTTGGATTGTCGGAAAGCCTTTGACACAGTACCGCATAAGAGGCTGGTACATAAGCTAGAGAGACAGGCAGGTGTAGCTGGTAAGGTGCTCCAGTGGATAAGGGAGTACCTAAGCAATAGGAAGCAGAGCTACGGTGAGGGGTGAGACCTCCGATTGGCGTGAAGTCACCAGTGGAGTCCCACAGGACTCTGTACTCGGTCCTATCTTGTTTCTGATATATGTAAATGATCTCCCGGAGGGTATAGATTCATTTCTCTCAATGTTTGCGGACGATGCCAAAATTATGAGAAGGATTAAGACAGAAGAGGACTGAGGCTTCAAGAAGACCTAGACAAGCTGAAGGAATGGTCGAACAAATGGTTGTTAGAGTTTAACCCAACCAAATGTAATGTAATGAAGATAGGTGTAGGGAGCAGGAGGCCAGATACAAGGTATCATCTGGGAGAGGAAATTCTTCAGGAGTCAGAGAAAGAAAATGACTTGGGGGTTGATATCACGCCAGACCTGTCTCCTGCAGCCCATATCAAGAGGATAACATCAGCGGCATATGCCAGGCTGGCCAACATACGAACGCATTCAGAAACTTGTGAAAAGAATCATTCAGAACTTTGTATACCACATATGTCAGGCCAATCCTGGAGTATGCAGCCCCAGCATGGAGTCCATATCTAGTCATGGATAAGACTAAACTGGAAAAGATTCAAAGGTTTACCACCAGACTAGTACCCGAGCTGAGAGGTATGAGCTACGAGGAGAGACTACGGGAATTAAACCTCACTTCGCTGGAAGACAGAAGAGTTAGGGGGGACATGATCACCACATTCAAGATTCTGAAGGGAATTGATAGGGTAGATAAAGACAGGCTATTTAACACAAGGGGCACACGCACGAGGGGACATAGGTGGAAACTGAGCGCCCAAATGAGCCACAGAGATATTAGAAAGAACTTTTTTAGTGTCAAAGTGGTTGACAAATGGAATGCATTAGGAAGTGATGTTGTGGAGGCTGACTCCATACACAGTTTCAAGTGTAGATATGATAGAGCCCAATAGGCTCAGGAATCTGTACACCTGTTGATTGACGGTTGAGAGGCGGGACCAAAGAGCCAGAGCTCAACCCCCGCAAACACAACTAGGTGAGTACACACACACACAGCAGAACACTCAGAAACACACCATAGCAGAACAGGACGCCTACCTCCCCCCCCCCAACATATTCCCTGCTGGTAAAACAAAAGAAAGTGTTGCGTTCTTCACCCTCGCTTGAATCATCGCGAAAACTCACCGCTAAAAACACAGAATGCTTGCACACCGCATGATGAGTCTTGGTGAAGAAATTTTAATGGAAATTAACTGAGGCAAAACAAGCCAAGAAGAGTACTGATGTGTCTCCGGGCGTCAACCTCTTGGTGGCGTAAGAAGTCGAAACTTCCTGAGGAGCAGAATGCGCAACTCCGAGTCGAGTATACCTGGAGGCGTTGTGTTAGTGGAGGTAGACCGTCCAGGTGGTGGCGCCTCTCTACCTCTACATCTACCTCTACTGACAGGAGGATGAGGCAGGTGCATGACGCGGCTGAACACCAAGTGATGCGACCGGGGAAATGACAAACCCGAGAGTAATTTAAGTTCCCAGGCATAATGAGATGATCAGATGCGGTAAGGCAGTCAGGTGAGGCAGCCAGGCGAGGCAGTCAGGTGAGGCAGCCAGGCGAGGCAGTCAGGTGAGGCAGCCAGGCGAGGCAGTCAGGTGAGGCAGCCAGGCGAGGCAGTCAGGTGAGGCAGCCAGGCGTCCCACCACGCAGACGTCGACTGCCTCGCCCGCAGTGAACGCCTCCAAAACGCTCCCAAGATGGAAGAAGCTTTGTTATCTTAAACATGTCTTGGTTAAGATTCAGAACTCTGGCCTCAGAGATTACACTTGATCAAGGCTGTGGTTTCCTTGAAGCCAAGGCCACTATTACTTCGACTTGATGACTCAAGTTACTCCTGATGCTCGCAGTAGTGAAGCTGTGAGCCTCAGGAGTAAGACTGCTCAATAGCTCGGTCGCTAGAGCCTTGGGGCCCACAGTTCGAGTCTCCAAGAGCCCAGGCAAATGGAAGCAAAACTGATTTGGCAATCGTACTTGTAGGCTGTCACAAGGCACCTGGGAGGCTGTTACAGGGATGAGAGTTCGTCTCCTGGTAGTTCCAGGAGACGTGTTCCAGTTCCCGGCGAGGCAGAGAGTCTCCCGAAGAAGACCGTAGCACTTGTGAACGACACTGAATGAACAAATCCACAAGGGCCGTGACGAGGATTCGAACCTACGTCCGAGAGTATCCCAGATGCTGCTTAATCGACTGAGCTACGCCATGGCAAAAGAATTGCAACCAGAGGTGTAGTGTAGTGTGTGACACGGAATGTGTATAAGATATTTCAGAGCAACGCAAAGTGTAGAGGCGCCTCTGAAGACGGACTGTATAACAAGTCTCTTAAGAAGTATCCAGAGCGTATGAAAGCTTCTGAGAAAATTAGTTGAAGCGTAAAACATGTCTCAAATCATTATTTATTTCACAGAAGCGCTTGAGAGCTACTCAGAACTCAAAATGGCTCTACAGAGCAGCGTCGAGTGTAACAAGGGAGCGGGAAGTGTTTCAGGGCAACTCTGAGTTTTGGTCAAGTTTTTAAAGGCACGTAACAAGTGTCGGGTTTAGTCCCCAGGTGTGTTCCAAAGTTGTGGCAATATACAAGTGTCTGAAGTATCCCCTAAATGCACCAAAGTGCTCAGTAATACATTTGAGCCCACTCAATTATCCCCCAGCCACTTGGGGTGGACGGTAGAGCGACCGTCTAACTTCATGCAGATTAGCGTTCAATCCCCGACCGTCCAAGTGGTTGGGAGCCATTCCTTCCCCCCGACCCATCCCAAATTCTTATCCTGATTTCTTCTAAGTGCCATATAGTCGTAATGGCTTGGCGCTTTCCCCTTGATAGTTACCTTACCCACTCGGTTATCTATAATGTTCTTTTTTTGCAATTTAGGCGTTTTTTTCCATCTATAACTTTTTCTGCATTTGTACATATCACTAACTGTACCTGAATCTGTATTTACTCTTGTTACTGAATGATTGTAATTTATACGAATTTATAACGTGATTCACACTCAGTTGTGTCAACACCTTTGAGGCAGACCCTCACACAGCGCCGGGTGGGCGAGCGTGGCCGACAACACTGTATATATGGGTTAGTGAAGACCCCGGTGAGCACAATGTAAGTGTGAGGAACACTGGTGTGGGTCCTGGGTCTGAGAGCACCACCACCGTGGGTCCTGGGTCTGAGAGCACCACCACCGTGGGTCCTGGGTCTGAGACCACCACCACCGTGGGTCCTAGGTCTGAGAGCACCACCTCCGTGGGTCCTGGGTCTCAGAGCACCACCACCGTGGGTCCTGGGTCTCAGAGCACCACCACCGTGGGTCCTGGGTCTCAGAGCACCACCACCGTGGGTCCTGGGTCTCAGAGCACCACCACGGGGCTCAACCACTACACAGTTCCCCGTTGTCCTGAACGGAACAAAGCGGGATTGAACGAAGCGCTTCGAGGCGTGATTCATGCGGGCCTCGAACCCTTTGATTGTGGAGTCGGCAGCCGGCGGTGAAAACGCTATGGATTGATTAGTTCTTTTGGAGATCGCGGAATAAATGTATTGCCAGCTGTTTAGAGATCATAAAAGGGGGCTGGGAGAGGAGGAAAGGAGAAAGGCGGTGAAGATACTGTTTATTTAGTGAACTGTGAAGGAGGTTGACACGGACCTTGACAGGTTGTGTCTTCGAGGGTAATTATGAGGGGAAAGCGTCAAGCCCTTACGGCTACATCGCACTAAGAATGGATCAGCAATTGGGATGGGACGGGGGAAAAGGAATGGTGCCCAACCACTTGTGGACGGTCGGGGATTGAACGCTGACCTGCATGATGCGTGTCCGTCGCTCTACCGTCCAGCCCAAGTGGTTGGGATGACATAGAGAATCAATAAGAAATCATTTAATGACAAAAAGTAGGAGGAGATTTTGAGAAGAAGAAGAATAACCCTTCACGTCTGACACATATGAAGGATAAGACTTCCTCTTCCATTGGGTGTGTGAGAGTGGAGAACCCGTGCACGAGTGGCGCCCCAGACCCCATCACCAGGCGGCCTCTGAGTACAACTACCCCATGAGCGTGCTAGAACTACCCATGAGCGTGCTAGAACTACCCCATGAGCGTGCTGTAACTACCCCATGAGCGGCTGTAACTACCCCATGAGCGTGCTGTAANGGACGGTACTCAGTCTTAATTAAGCTTGACTCGTTGTGTACGGGTGTGCTGCGGGGTACGGCGCAGCGAGGAGAAAGAGCTGAAGATCAGTGGGTGGTGGTGGTGGTGCTGGGAGGTGTGGCTGTGCTGGTAGTTGTGGTGATGCTGGTAGTTGTGGTGATGCTGGTAGTGTGGTGATGGTGGCAGTTGTGGTGGTGACGGTGACGCCTGGTCAGGTCGACTCACCTTGTGTCAGGTCAGGTTTAAAGCTATTGATCAGATTTGAGGAAAAATGTTGAATGTGATTGTTAATGACGTGAGGCCAAGTGGGGCCTCACTTGCCACTCGCTTGCCAGGTTATATTAGTCAAGTATTGACCAGGGGCCAGATTCACGAAGCAGTTGCGCAAGTACTTACGAACCTGTACATCTTTTCCCAATCTTTGGCGGCTTTGTTTACAATTATTGAATAGGTAATGAGCTCCGAAGCACCAGGAGGCTGTTTATAACAATAAAACAAAGTTGATTGGCAAGTTTTCATGCTTGTAAACTGTTTAAAAAATGTAACCAAAGCCGTCAAAGATTGAGGAAAGATGTACACGTTCGTAAGTACTCGCGTAACTGCTTCGTGAATCTGGCTCCAGTTTCTTGTGTTGTGACCTTGTTTTGTTTATTGATCGTCTCATTTTCTTGCCGGTCTGTAGGCAGGTTAGGCCTAAACTGCTAGTATGAAGTTAGATAGAAAGAGGGACTAGCCAAGCGTTAGTCACCAAGCAAGCACTGCTTCCGTTAACTGGCAAGAACTGTTATCTGGACGCAAGTCAGACTAGTGACGCAGTTTCCTATAAATTGGTGACGCAGTTTCCTATAAATTGGTGACGCAGTTTCCTATAAACTGGTGACGCAGTTTCCTATAAACTAGTGACGCAGTTTCCTATAAACTGGTGACGCAGTTTCCTATAAACTGGTGACACAGTTTCCTATAAACTGGTGACGCAGTTCCTATAAACTGGTGACGCAGTTTCCTATAAACTGGTGACGCAGTTTCCTATAAACTGTGACGCAGTTTCCTATAAACTGGTGACGCAGTTTCCTATAAACTGGTGACGCAGTTTCCTATAAACTGGTGACGCAGTGTCCAGTGTCACTCGTTGATGGTGGATTCAGTTCGGAAGGTGACGAACAGTATTCTGCAGTGACGCGCAACGTAGCTAGTTGAATTAACATGCAAACTCCGATGTTTTTGCTCAGTCGATCATATGAGGGGAAGCGTAGGAGCTCTGTTCGTCGCCATGATTGCCTTTATTACCCTCGTGTGTGGTGGGTCGACGTACTCATTCACGTCTCTACGCTCGTGGTGAAGCAATACACGTCGCCAGTAGACACGTACCAGTGAAGGAGATTAGGAAATTTGCGCGCGCGCGCACACACACACACAGTTTCTGATGATGCAAAATGATGCAAATGATGATGCAAAAATTATGAGGAGGATTGAACGGAGGACGATAGTAGGAGGCTACAGGATGACCTAGACAGACTGAGTGAATGGTCCAACAAATGGCTGTTGAGTTCAACCCAAGTAAATGCAAAGTAATGAAACTAGGCAGTGGAAATAGGAGGCCAGACACAGGATACAGAATAGGAGATGAAGTACTTAATGAAACGGACAGAGAGAAAGATCTAGGAGGTGATATCACACCAAACCTGTCTCCTGAAGCCCACATAAAAAGAATAACGTCTGCGGCATATGCGAGGCTGGCTAACATCAGAACAGCGTTCAGGAACCTGTGTAAGGAATCATTCAGAATCTTGTACACCTCATATGTAAGACTAATCCTGGAGTATGCGGCCCCAGCATGGAGCCCGTACCTTGTGAAGCACAAGACGAAGCTGGAAAAAGTCCAAAGGTATGCCACTAGACTAGTCCCAGAACTAAGAGGCATGAGTTACGAGGAAAGGCTGCGGGAAATGCAACTTACGACACTGGAAGACAGAAGAGTAAGGGGAGACATGATCACAACCTACAAAATCCTCAGAGGAATCGACCGGGTAAACAAGGATAAACTATTCAACACTGGTGGGACGCGAACAAGGGGACACAGGTGGAAACTGAGTACCCACGTGAGCCACAGAGACGTTAGAAGGACTTTTTCAGTGTCAGAGTAGTTAACGGATGGAAGGCATTAGGCAGTGATGTGGTGGAGGCTGACTCCATACACAGTTTTAAATGTAGATATGATAGAGCCTAGTAGGCTCAGGAATCTGTACACCAGTTTATTGACAGTTGAGAGGCGGCACCAAAGAGCCAAAGCTCAACCCCCGCAAGCACAAATAGGTGAGTACAATAGGTGAGTACACCACACAACACACACACACACACACACACACACACACACACACACACACTCACACACTCACACACACACTTTATTCGAGGGAATATTTCTGAAAAATACAGTAAGAGTGGGTACGTCGTTAACATTATTACTACGTCTGTACGTCGTTAACATTATTATTACGTCTGTACGTCGTTAACATTATTATTACGTCTGTACGTCGTTACATTATTATTACGTCTGTACGTCGTTAACATTATCACTACGTCTGTACGTCGTTAACATTATTATTACGTCTGTACGTCGTTAACATTATTATTACGTCTGTACGTCGTTAACATTATCACTACGTCTGTACGTCGTTAACATTATTACTACGTCTGTACGTCGTTAACATTATTACTACGTCTGTACGTCGTTAACATTATCACTACGTCTGTACGTCGCTAACATTATCACTACGTCTGTACGTCGCTAACATCACAACCGTTCGACTCCCACTTAAAGTGCTTTCTCGTTTTAAGCCCAAAACACTGATACAAAATCACAGTTTTATTGTTCTGATGATAATTAAAAGTTATTGCTTTATATTAATCATATTTTATTACAAAAATACATCTGTCTCAGAAGTAATCTTTGGTTACAGCAAGCGAGTAGCTAATAAATTTCTGTAATACACTGTTATAATATATATATATATATATATATATATATATATATATATATATATATATATATATATATATATAATATATATGAAAGCAAATATTTTTTTTACTGGCCAGTCAAAACACAGGTTGTGAGCAAGAGCTTCACGACAACTGCTCAGTGTTCAAACTTGCAAACAATTCAAAGGTTGTATTTAAACTATTTCAGGTTATTAATAGTTACTAGCGTCCATTCACCATTGGCCATCGAGCGAGCAAATTAATGCTCAGTCATGTGACCATTTAGGGTAAAATGGCTACTTAAGAGCCGATAGTCGCCACCAGCCACCTCGAATCCGTGAACTTCATATCAACTTTGTGAATATAGAGGGAGAGAGTATAAAGGAAATAATATGGATTATAAACGGGGACGGTTGGAGAATTGTGCTTTTAGGGGGGGGTCCTGCCCCCCCCCCAAGCCCCCCTCTCTTCCCGCCACCCCCCCCCTCTCCTCCTTAATCACCATGAATATTCAACAGGCACTTTGAATCCGGAATTTGGAAGCGATGGTAACGGTTGCAAGTAAACAGAGCTTTAAGTGTTCTGCCGTAAGCACTGCACTCAAAATCTTCTCCGACGAGGACTGGCAATAACTGCCCAACAGGCTCGGTCATTGTGACGCTCATTGCGTCACATTGTAATTTGATATATTATATACTGTCTGTAATATTTACCTTATAACTTGAAATTCTTACAGAAAATTTAGTATGGAAACAACGGGACAATTTATGTTTTTCCAAAAATATGTTTGAAAGAAATTATTGCTTATAATATATATATAAATGCATAATGAACAGACACCTTCAGGAACCAATAAGTAATTCAGACATATTAAGACCAATCAGAACAGAGTTCACAAGTCCTTTAGGGGGTCACAGCTGAGGCAGTGTTGCCACGCCCCGGTCTTCAGATATTAAAGAGAAACAGATATTCGCCAAAGACGAGACAGTGCCTCCACGACACGGAGGCGGCTTCCGTGTCGTGGCCTCCTTGTCATTATTGACGAGCTGGCAGCGACACGGAGGCTCCCTGTCACACTGCTCCACGTACTCCATTATCATTCGTCGCCGTCTTCAAAATACCAAGACGGACAAATCAAAACTTACTAATATAATGGAACCTTACTGCATTTAACATAAGAATAAAATTATCCTATTAAAGCATATTATAATTATTTCACATGATTATTTAGTTTTATTTGAAATTTAAAGCTCTGTGACCTTTAACAATAATAAAATATTCGCAAAACTGTTTTGAACTGCACAACTAAATAATATATTGGTTGTTATAAAATTATTATACTTCTTGACCTACAAGCCAAGATATCACAATACTGTAAATTTGGCAACAGCTCGACTTCTGGCGACGCCAGCACCATCTATTGAGCGATCGCACCACTGTTAACCTTGTTGACTTGCTTAATGTATATATATATATATATATATATAATAGATATATCTATATATATTATATATATATATATATAATATATATATATATATAAATATATATATATAATATATATATATATATATATATATATATATATATATATTATATATATATATATATATATATATATATATAATGTGTGTGTAACGTGTCTGGGAACGTTTCCTTTCACCATATACATTACATATATAATGTTATACCTAACATTCTGAATTGCCTAAAATGCCACATTTTCTTAAAATATATATAATTTGTCAATTTCAACTTGCAAATTGGTAAAAATGTTAGTCATAATGAATACAACTTTTATGCTTAATTTGAACCAAGATTAAGCTATCAATCTGACAGCCATAATATTCCCATTATTCCTCATTACTGGCAAACATGGGTAAAACTAGACCTAGCTAAGCAGCTTATGGGGGCTCTATAATATGTAAGTTATTAAGGGCAAACTAATTTTGAGATAAATATTTGAACATGTACAAAAATCGCATTGGGTGTTATGCTTACTGGGCGGTTCTGATATTTGATACATTTGGTCAAGATATCTGTACCTATAAGAGAAGATACCTGTTTGTAGACCTTAGTCGCTTGCATCTACCCTCAGCAAACTTTGCAGGGTACATGGTCTGGTGTCCTGGCAATACATAGGATGGTCGTGATCGAGCCCCATGTCCCCCCTCCCCCTTTGTGGGAAATGGCAAATTACACTCATTTTTAAGTTCGCTAGATAAAAACATAACATCTTAACTGAGATTCATCTAGCATTAAATATTAGGATGAAAGGTGCTTAGGTAATGCTGGGGAGATGGGTGGAAGGGGAATAAATATATATATATATATATATATATATATATATATATATATATATATATATATATTATATATAGTAATATATATATATATATATATATATTATATATATATATATATATATATATATATATATATATGGTGGTATATATATATATAATATGTGTGTGTGTGCCTAATAGTCAGAACCGCAATACTTGGCCTACTATGCAAGGTCCGACGTGCCTAACGATCCCAATGATTTTCGTTATTTTCAAATATTTCTTTCCAGAGTGGTTCTTTTCTGACATAATAGTCTATTCTATTAGGAACATGACTTACTGATGTAATTATGTTATGTTATGATAAGTTGGATAAGGTTGCATGGGCTTGGTCAGGTTAGATTGGATCAAATTACTATAATAGTTTTGACAAAAATAACATAAAAATGCAATCATAAATAATACATTGAAAATATTATCATTCCGTAAGAAAAAAAATGTAAAATTAATATTTCACGAAAATTCGGCTTGTTAGGCAACTAACTATTATATGTATGTATGTATATATATGTCGTACCTAGTAGCCAGAACTCACTTTTTGGCCTACTATGCAAGGCCCGATTTGCCTAATAAGCCAAGTTTTCCTGAATTAATATATTTTCTCTAATTTTTTCTATGAAATGATAAAGCTACCCATTTCATTATGTATGAGGTCAATTTTTTTTATTGGAGTTAAAATTAACGTAGCTATATGACCGAACCTAACCAACCCTACCTAACCTAACCTATCTTTATTGCTTAGGTTAGGTTAGGTAGCCGAAAAAGTTAGGTTAGGTAGTCGAAAAACAATTAATTCATGAAAACTTGGCCTATAAGGCAAACGGGCCTTGCATAGTAGGCTGAGAAGTGCGTTCTGCTATAGGTACGACATATATATATATATATATACTATATATATATATATATATATATATATATATATATACTACATATATAATATGTATATATATATATATATATATTTTGTGTGTGTGTATATGTAGTATATATATATATATATATATATATATATATATATATATATATATATATATATATATAATGTGTAATGACATTTTCAAATAAAGGTAGATAAATACACACACACACACACACACATATATATATATATATATATATATATATATATAATATATATATATAATATATATATATATACCTATATATAATATTAGTATTTTGATGATAATAATAAAGAGAGCACCTCATTTCTTGATAATATTACTGAACAAGAATAATATTAAAATAATATCCTTAAGGGCATAGACCTAGACTAAGCGCTCACACTGACACGCATAAATTAAAGAAACATTTTCCTTCACATTAATGTTATTTATTGTTAAGTATAAAGTGAGACTAGCAATTAGTTGTGTTGCCAAGAGCTGCAGAGCCTCGAGTTAGCTCAGTAGACAGTGCTGATGCCTGGCTGTGATGCATTCTGTCCTCGCGAGTTTCCATTCTCAGAAACACACAGCAATGTCACGGGGTCCTGCCCTGTTTTCCGTTCAACAAATATAACTAAACAAGTGAACTGGGCTATCGGTGGTTGGGTAATTAAAGCTCTACGTAACTTTGGATATAGTGAGGTCACATTTAGGGATGAAGTTCCATGGGGGATGGTAGGAATGCAACCCGTCCTCCTAATAGAACGTCGCCTTTTGACGTATATTCTACCTAAGGCCAAAAATTGTCGTACTAGAAAATGGCAGCGGCTCGCGAAATTGACATACTGCCCCCATTTCCTGTTTTGGGTCCTCTGGTAGGTTAGGATAAGGGCACTTTAGTACGACAGTTTCTTGACGTTGGGGAACCTCGGGAGGACGGGCTGAGGAATGAGATATCTAGCGACCTCGTGGTTACCCAAGACCTGGTATTTGGCACGTGGTGTGGAGGGGTGTTTCCCAGTGTGCTGGAGTAGGCAGGACTCTGCTCTTTACATAATGGAAAATGCGCCTCTGTATTTCCCAAGCGATTAAGACAGCGTTTATCAGTGGTTAGGTTACTCGGAGCGCCGTTTAACCTTGAATTAGATGTAATGAACTGAGTCTTGGGCTACTTAAGGTGTCTAACAGGGTCCCGATATGGAATTGATTGAAGTTATGTTAGTCCCATGTTGGACTATATTAAATCTAACCAAACTCTGGGTTTGGTTAGATTTAACCATTTATATAAAATGGAAAACATTTTAATCGATCCATTACATCGGAAGTGGTAAGCGAGGCATCGGATAACCCAAAACCGATTAACAGAATTAAAGTGTGTTGGTTAACCGTGCAATGGTTAGGTTATTCAAAGATTAACCGGATCCTGGATAACAGACATGGGTTAATAGGATATATTAATGACAGGAGGCCTGGGTAACCGAATCCCCAAAGGTTGGGTTGGCAGGAATACGAAAATTGGGATATAATTGCATACAAAATCATCTATTCAGGATTTGATAATGCTCGCTAGCGAGTCCCTTAAGTCACTTACTACAGTGCTGAAAGTCATGATCTTTCAGTCTGTTGCAGGTGGCAAGAGGCCTTAGTGTAGTCACCAGGACTTTGGAAGGGAACATTTCGTCACCTCCGTGCAAGAAGGATGTATTTGTCACATCATTAGTTAGCAGATTTTTAAAGTTCTATTCTCCTACACGGGAGTTTATTTCCAGCATGATGCTATTTCAGCTTTTCCATTCTCTATTCCCGCCTCATCCATTAACGAGTTACCAAAAAATTATAAGGAAATCAATTATAACCTTGTTGCACCGGGGTGGCGATAGTCCTGGATTTTTTGTTTAGTGGGTCTGATAATTAAAAAAAATGTAATACTCATTTGACATGAAAAACACATTATTTCACAGGTTGTGCTATGGCTCATTTTAAGAAATATTCAACATTTATGGTACATCCATTACTCAGAGGTGTGGTTTGCTGTCATGAGTCTGCTGAGTAACCATTATTGATTTAGGATATCTTGAAGCATCGAGAAACAGTGAACATCAAGTACAAGGTTACTTCACGCACAATACATAACTGTTGAGGATGGTGGTGCGCAGTGTACCAGCGCAGGACCCCGGCACGCCTGGGGTCAACACGGCACACGGCAGTTTTACAAGTAGTCTCACAAGTTACGCCTGCAGCTGGCCTCGACCAGCACAAGCGACACAGCTTGCTTGCCTACCCAGTCTTTGGTGTCTTGCCAACCGCCACCTTAAATTAACAACTGATAATACCTTGTGTACAGTACAAACACGGTGGCTCGGGTCTGTACATGACCGCCACAGGCTGGCCGGGTGTCCAGCGGGTGGGCTGGGTGGCGCTCCCACACCCGCTGCTCCTGCTCGCTTACACCCAGTCTGTGGTGGCTGCGAGGACTCCTGGGGACTAGTAACACTACCGGCGTCAGTCACGCCTCCCTTCTCTCCTCACAAAAGCTTTTTCAAGAACTCGAGTTGCCAGTATGAAATATAATTTGCTAAGAGAATTCTGACTGGTTTAGCGAGGCTACTTCAGCCGCTGTGCTAACACTCAAAGAGGTAACGTATGCGACACTTTTCCCGGGCACAGAAGCTTATCGTCACGTATATATATAATATAGAAGTTGCCAAGCCGAGACGACTATGTAGTCGTCATATCGTCACGTAACTACACATCACACATCACTGTTCCAGTACACGTATCAGGTCACGGTGTCAGGTCACTGTGAGGGCTCTGAGGGGAGGACCAAGAAGTAGCTGTGTGAGGAGGCGATGGGCGGGAGGAAGATGGGACCGAGAAGCGTGATGGGCGTGTGGGCGTGGGAGGTAGGAAGCAGGGCCCGCCGCCTCGGCGGGCCCTGCGACCCCGCTACACCTCGGTGCCTTCTTGATATCCTTCGTCAGGAGAGTCCCGGGCTTTAATCCTGTTGGCGATGCCGTTGGGAAGAGGCGGGAGGACGGCTACGCCCCCGCGGGCTAGAGTCGGCGCCTGTGATCCCGGGACCCACGGCCGCTCCCCCAGGTTACCTGTCACGCCCTGGGGACTGTCTGCACCTTCCGCCACGTCCTCCCGGGACTCGTACACCTCCTGGCGGTACCCGTACACCGGCGGCCTATCCTTGGTCACGCCATACAGGTCCTGCCTAGAGTCTTTTAGGTCCTGCTGTGAACTGTATATATTCTGTTGCGATGCGTACGTGTCTTGTCTGGAAGTGTACGTGTCGGTTCTGGACTCCGTGTCATCCCGTGTCCCGCTGAGGTCGGCCATGCTCCACTCCTGACCCCCAGGAACACCGAGAGGCTCTCGCCCCTGCCCTGCCTCTGGGATGGGAAGCCCAAAGTCAGCCGGGTAGCCATAGGTCTGTGGATCAAAGTCTTCCTGAGATTCATATCCTGGTCGGTAAGGGGTGGAGTGAACGGGACCATAACCATCGTAGGCAGGGTCGTTAGCCAAGTAGCCAGGGTTGAAGTGCTCGTGGATGACGCTGGGGGTGTCCGTGTTGTCATGGGGGTCCTGGGGATTGGCGTCTTCAGGCCACAGGCCGCTGGGGTAGAGAGAGTCGCCCTCGACACGAGTGTAGTCGCCGCCCTCACCCACACCCTGCACACACCCGTTGGGGAGGTGACCGTTGACGGCTCGCACGGCTCGTTCTGCCTCGCTGATCACGTCTGGATTGCCGAGCGTGGACGACCCGTACGCACCGGGAGAGCCGTTCAGGTCGGTGAGTCGGGGCGGCTTTTGCACGGGATTGGGCTCACTGGGGGAGGCTTCATCCGAGGATGGTGTGGTGGAGGTGTCCTTTACAGGGGTGGGAGAGGAGTGGGAGCGTGCACGCGCCAGCAGCAGGAACCCCACCACTAGCACGATCAGAGCCAGCACCACCAGACCCACAGAAATCCCAGCAATGTGCCCCGAATCCAGCTTAGCTTGAGTCGCTGCTCTCATGGTGACAGCCAGGGTGAAGTTAGCTGTCGCCGACCCCGCAGAATTGATAGCCACACAGCGCAAGGTGCCAGAATCTGTCTCCTGTGCTCCTGTGATCACCAGCCGGCTCACCATGTTCCTGTTGCCTTCAGTGATGACGTATAGGCGTTGTGGCCCCAGCCCTATCACAGAGCCGTTCACAACGGGTGCCTCGCCCTTGTACCACATGACCTGGGGTGCAGGCTGACCGCCCACGGGACAGGCGATCGTTGCGTCCTCTCCTGCCACGCCCTCAACCATACGCCCAACTGGCAGGATCTGGGGAGGGCAGGCAAAGTCTTCTTCTGTAAGAGAGTGGAAGGTACGCCCCTTGATCCTGCTGGGGGAGTTGCATGATGGGGAGACGGGGTGTGGGACGCGCCTCACCTCCAAAAGGCGCCAGAGGGGGAGGGAGCGACAGTCACATAACCAAGGGTTGTCGTGAACTTCTAATCCATGTACACGTTCCAGGCTTTTCACAGAGGCGACTGGAAGCTCTGACAATTGATTTCCCTGGATTTCAAGCTTTTCCATGAGGGATAAAGACTGAAAAGCAGAGGCTGCCACACTTCTGATGCCCGAATAACTAAGACCAAGGCGCACCAGGGACGGGGTGTGGGCGAAGCTGTCACTGCGAATCTTGCGAAGTCTGTTCCCTCGCAGCTGTAAATCTCTCAGGGCTTGAATATGGGAGAAAGCGAGCGAGGGCACCTCTGTTAGTAGATTTTGGCTCAGGTCTAACTCGACCAGATTAGTGAGCTGGTAGAAGGCTGTTGCGTCGACCTGACCAATTTTACAGTCTCTCAGATAAATCTTTTGCAGGTTGATGAGACCTGCCCGCTTGAAAGCATGTCTAGGCAGAGTCTGTAGGTTGTTGCCGGATAGGTCAAGAACCTGTGTATCAGGATGAACCCCGGCAGGCACGCTGGCCAGCCCCTGTTTCCTACACTCCACTGCCTGCTTGCCATTTTTCCACCTGCAGGTACAGACGGAGGGGCAGGTGGAGGTTGCAGCCAGCCTCAGCGCCACCAGCAACACTACCACAGTTCCACCATTCCACCACGCAGACACCATCATGCTCTCGCTCTCCGTCAGGTGAAGCGAAATCCAGGCATTACTGTTCTTTACTGCACAAAGTACAGGACACTAATGCACAAACCAAATTGTGTACACACACTCGCGTGGTAGTAATACGCTCACTAGTCCATGTAAAGAGTAGGAAGAGCCGTTTCGTGTGTGGTGAGGTCCTCACTAAAGCCCACTGGAAAAGAAATATTGGCTCTCATCAGTGGATATCTGCAGTGCAGATAAAGACGGAAGACGATACACTGGCCCTCATGATTCCCTCTCTCCAATAACTTTTGTTTCCAAGGTCTGACAGATCTCTCGCATTTGCAGGTTTTATATGTAGACTTCACAGCGACCGAGATGGCCAGAGTACGTTCTGGAGGCGAGATAGGGTGTGTTGGAGGCCAGCTAGGATGTACTGAAGGGCAGAGAATATGCTGGAGGCCTGCGAGGATGTGCGGAGGCCAGCGATGATGTATTGGAGACCAGAAAATGTGCTGAATGGCAACAAGAGTGTGTTGGAGGCCAGTGAGGGTGTGCAGAGGATGTGCTGTAGGCCAGCAAGGGTGTGCTGAAGACGATCAAGTGTTCTGGTGGCCAGAGGGTGTGCTTACAGGCCAGCGAGACTGTGCTTACAGGCCAGCGAGACTGTGGTTACAGGCCAGCGAGGCTGTGCTTCCAGGCCAGCGAGACTGTAGTTACAGGCCAACGAGACTGTGCTGGAGGTCAGAGGATGTGCTGGAGGCTAGCGAGAGTGAGCTGGTGGCCAGCGAAAATGTCTCTTGTTGATTCAGTCGAAACACAAAAATGACAAACGATGTAAGGGTTGGATCGCCTGTAGCCGGTACAATGGGGGGGTCTGTTCTCACGAGTAACTTCCCAGCACTCGCACCTGTCACTTTTGGAAGCAATGGGTTTTGTGAGGGCAATGACTACTGCTGCTCCTCACTGCTTCTGCTCCCCACCAGCAAGGTGGTCTGCTTCAACATACGAGCAGCAGGTGCAAGTCGACCTGCTTGTAAACTCTTGTATATAACATCTCAATCTCAAATTTAGTCGGGCCTTAATTTCAGTAGTTTAATTTCATCTTTTCGCGCTTAGTTTATGTAATGCATAGATTTTAATTACTCGTTTTATATTGGGGAATATTGTGGGTGCAGCACTATGGCTCACTGTGTTAATTTATCGATCAACATTACCATCCACAACGGCACTGGTCCTTTTGGTAAATATGTTCACTCGGCTTGTGTTACCAGTTCTGTATATATTCATATACGTTTTTTATAGTATTGATAAAGTCACAGGTATTTGTTAACAGTTTATGAACTGGTTAGATATATTTATATATTTCAGCTTTTACAGTAAAATTGCCTGCTTATTATCCAAAGATATATTGGACTTAGTACTTTAAACCTCCAACAATTTTTTACATTAAATCACTTTCCTCAAATTTACATGTCTAATAACTTTTCAACAGTTAATTGTCTGCGTATTCTCGGATAAAAATCAAATCAGTATATTACGCAGAATTTGAAGACGATATTTGCCCGCGATAGCTGGCTGTGGGCTGCTACTTTTTGCCCAACTTCCGGTCCGTGACTGCACCGGAAGTCGTGTTGGTCAAGGAACGCACTCCATCGCAAGTGCCACCTTCCGTCGCACACACTCCGCGCACAGGTACACGCTGGGGACAACACTCCTCTCCTCACACTACAAGTGTCTTTCGGGGAGTCACAAGTTCTTGTTATTTATAGCAAACACTTTACCATAAGATCACTTTTATTAGAACTTAAATTTGATTTATGTTTAAGTTTTGGTTATAACCTTCACTTTGTAGTATGGCAGATATTTCCAAAGATCAGTGTGTAGAGGTTAGTGAAAGTAACCATAAGTGGCAGGCAGCGTTCGGGTGCCGGTACGGAGTAAGTTTCTCCCCTCAAGAAGCAGCTCTAACGTCCCGCGGGAAGTGGGTCGACGCGTGCCCACCTGAAGCGGCTGCCAGAGCGGTACTGGGAGCTCGAGTCGCGAGGCTGGCAGGCGAGCGGCCGGTCACACGGGAAAATCGTTGCCAAGTATATGTCGAAAATGTTGAAAACATTAACTACGTGTTACACACAATTCCGCCTCCAACGTATACCAGTAGTCTCTTATCAACTACAGTCTATAAATGCCAGCATCGCTGCTAGAGGAAATATCTTTACAGCACTATTATCAGTTCCTTGGCGAGGAATTGTGTTCAAAAGCTGCCATAGAAAACTGGCAACTCTCATGTCGGAAGTCGCATTCGGAATCCTATACGCGGTGATGCACTGAAGGCGGGGGGGGGGGGATACGATCAGCAATGCTCATTGACTGGACGTGGGGGCATAGTAGGATATATACTCATTCACTGGAATCATAGCACTCACTCTTTAACTGAAGGCGGGGCACAGAAGTAGAGATACTCGTTCACTCAAGGTAGGATATAAGAGTAGAGATACTCGTTCACTCAAGGTAGGATATAAGAGTAGAGATATCGTTCACTCAAGGTAGGATATAAGAATAGAGATACTCATTCAAAGTGGGGGAGATAAAAGGAGAGATATTCATTCACTCAAGGTAGGATATAAGAATAGAGATAGTCATTCACTCAAGGTAGGATATAAGAATAGAGATAGTCATTCACTAAAAGTGGGGGAGATAAAAGGAGTGACATTTAATCGCCTCTTATAACCCATATTACTATCCACCACCAAGACAAAAAAAAGCAAAAGTCCGCTGCCGCTAAAGTCGGTCAAACTTGGCCTACTGTGAGATGGTGGTGAGCGGTCCGTCGTGTGCCTGAGCACGCTTCACTCATCTTCACACTTACAGTTTCCTCCAGCGAGATGTCACTCTTACCTCACTAGTAGTAGTAGTGTACTAGTAGTAGTAGTGGTGTACTAGTAGTAGTAGTGTACTAGTAGTAGTAGTAGTAGGCATCCATCAGTCTCAGGAGACTATGGTGTGGCGCTCTGGTTGTCGGTCTGGAGTGGCCTCTCTAGGGGCCAGATTCTCGAAGCAGTTACGCAAGCACTTACGAACCTGTACATCTTTTCTCAATCTTTTCTCAGGCTTTGTTTACAATTATTAAACAGTTAATGAACTCCAATTACAACAGTTGATCGGGAGTTTTCATGCTTGTAAACTGTTTAATAAATGTAACCAAAGCCGTCAAAGATTGAGGAAAGATGCACACGTTCGTAAGTGCTTGAGTAACTGCTTCGTGAACCTGGCCCCCGGGCGCAAAGCCTGGGTAGGTTGATACGGGGGGAGGGGAGAAGCTGTCACCCATGCAGCAGGTCCACCCTCTCCAGGGTAGGTTGATACGGGGTGAGAAGCTGTCACCCATGCAGTAGGTTCCCCCCCCCCCCTCTAGGGTAGGTTGATACGGGGTGAGAAGCTCTTCCCTCTTACCTCACTATTGTCTAGAGTTGATCACCGCTCAGAGTGACATAGAGGCAGCGTAGCCCTCATGAGCTCCGAGAAGCAACGTGGCGTTATCATCGCTTAAGTTTAAGTTTAGCTCTCAAGCAAACATAGACAATGGTCCCACGTCAGCTGATTAAGTAGCAATGAATTTTTTAGTTTAGTTCATTTATTATGCACCCCATACCCATCCCGTGGGCGGTAGTGGAAAGGGTTACAGAGGCACATAATGGGCTCAGGGACTGAACCCCACAATTCATTTAGCTAAGCAAGTTACAATCTTGATGAGCTAGTTACACAATTCAATATAAGTCGTCACATCAACAATGGGTTCGAGATCGACCTCAAGTACAGGTTCTAAATTAAGCAACTGACATATGTGGAGAGATAGTGTCAAAATTTATATGTTTGTCCTGCACACCGCCCCCCCCCCCCCCCATCCAGTGGACAGCGAAATGATGAACATTACAGATATACACACACACACACACACACACACACACACACACACACACACACACACACACACACACACACACACACACACACACACAAGCACTTTGCTTACCACTCTCCATAGTGTATAGTAAGTCACTGGAGACGGGAGACCTACCAGAAATATGGAAGACGGCGAATGTGGTCCCAATATACAAAAGGGCGACAGGCAAGAGGCACTGAACTACAGGCCAGTGTCCTTGACTTGTATACCATGCAAGGTGATGGAGAAGATCGTAAGAAAAAACCTGGTAACACATCTGGAGAGAAGGGACTTCGTGACAATCGCCAACATGGGTTCAGGGAGAGTAAATCTTGCCTGACTGGCTTAATAGAATTCTACAACCAGGTGACAAAGATTAAGCAAGAAAGAGAGGGCTGGGCGGACTGCATTTTCTTGGATTGTCGGAAAGCCTTTGACACAGTACCGCATAAGAGGCTGGTACATAAGCTAGAGAGACAGGCAGGTGTAGCTGGTAAGGTGCTCCAGTGGATAAGGGAGTACCTAAGCAATAGGAAGCAGAGCTACGGTGAGGGGTGAGACCTCCGATTGGCGTGAAGTCACCAGTGGAGTCCCACAGGACTCTGTACTCGGTCCTATCTTGTTTCTGATATATGTAAATGATCTCCCGGAGGGTATAGATTCATTTCTCTCAATGTTTGCGGACGATGCCAAATTTATGAGAAGGATTAGACAGAAGAGGACTGAGGCTTCAAGAAGACCTAGACAAGCTGAAGGAATGGTCGAACAAAATGGTTGTTAGAGTTTAACCCAACCAAATGTAATGTAATGAAGATAGTGTAGGGAGCAGGAGGCCAGATACAAGTGTATCATCTGGGAGAGGAAATTCTTCAGGAGTCAGAGAAAGAAAATGACTTGGGGGTTGATATCACGCCAGACCTGTCTCCTGT
>WNGS01111181.1:13657709-13677437 GCA_020271785.1 Procambarus virginalis | reverse complement strand
AGAGACGCGGATGAACAATGCATTAAAAGACAACCAGATGGAAAGTCGCGGTCCAAGAGCTTACGCTCGGTCTTAGAGATATAGTTCGGCTAGTCACACACATCCACTCATACAAACACACTAGCTAATTTAAACAATATTTCCTTATTTATACATTACACCTTTTAATACTAAATGCATATATACTTAGTTTCAACATCAAATTTGCATAATAAAAGCGGAGCACTGCAGAGAGCAGGAAATACGGTCTCTCGTTAATATTTTAATCATATGATTATTTATAAAACCCGCATGAGTATGTATATTCATTTTATAGCTAAGATGGATTTTTGCAATTATTACCATCTATTGTGTTATTTTTACGTTCCTTTGAACTATACGAGAGTTTCCCAAGGTGATGAGCCTGTGTCGGGCCGCCCAGCGCTGTGTTGCTGTAATTGGTTGACCAATCCACACACTAGAAAATGAAGGGACGACGACGTTCGGTCCGTCCCTGAACCATTCTCAAGTCGATTGTGAGATGACATCGACTGAATCACAATCGACTGTCAAGTCACAACGACCTTGAGAATGGTCCAGGACGGACCCGAAACGTCGTCGTCCCTTCATTTTCTAGTGTGTGGATTGGTCAACATATTACGCACGTTATTGTGACTCCCGTTTGCGTATAATTGTGTTTACCACCATCGTTACCACTGTTATATACTACAGCTACTATTCTCATTATAACTGTTGTAATTACTACTACAAAACTTCTACCGTATATATATCGCCATTTAAGTTGATTAACATATTCCTCAATGTCTAGTTTTATCCATTGTCCAGTCAAGTCAAAATTGAAGCAATTTGTACAAGTTGTTACAAATAAAGTTTCTGATTCTGATAGGCTCTGAAATCAGTTCCTCAGGATAAATATACTATGAAGACAATTGCTAAAAATGAGTAGTCAACGATGACAGACGAGCAACCCTAAGGTTCAACTGGCCAATTAAAACCACAAATTGTCTGAGTATTGCCAATCAGTTTCTGAGAAATATACGGTAGACACAACAAGAAGTTTTGTTTACCAAGCAAATTTGATTATCTCAGCCGCCATAAGTATAAGAAAGATCTATGGACTTTAACAGGAAGACGATAAGGTTTCTGGATCACAAGATAATAATTGTCATGTCAAATGGAAATATGCTCCCAGCCATAAATACCAAAGTATAATATTCTAAAAAGCCAATCAGAACAGATCTACGAAGAGTTCAAATGTGATGTCATTAATTCCGGTTACCAGTCTGACGCACAACAGTAATATTTATATGCTTAGTGTGGATCCAGTTTCTGAGTGTATATACACTATGAAATGGACTCCGCTTCTAGATGTATATTCCCCGAGAGTATACTTGAGTCCTAGACTATGTTCAGAGATAAATTATACTTGCTGGTTGGTCAATAAGCTTCTGCTGTGGCCTTAACAACTCTTCAGAAGCTGATGGGTTCTGAGGCCAACGCCAAACAAGGGGCCCGATTCACGAAAGCACTTACGCAAGCACTTACGAAGTGTACATCCTTCCTCAATCTTTGACGGCTTTGGTTTACATTTATTAAACAGTTTACAAGCATGAAAACTTTCCATTCACTGTTGTTATTGTTATAAACAGCCACCTTGTGCTTCGGAGCTCATTAACTGTTTAATTATTGGAAGCAAAGCCGGTAAAGATTGAGAAAGATGTACAGGTTCGTAAGTGCTTGCATAATGCTTTGTGAATCTGGCCCCAGGACTCTGTTTAGCCTGTTGTTGCTTTGTATGAGGGCAACGACGTCCTGTGTTTTGGTCGTGTCGGGTACCTATTTTCCAACCAGAACATCATTAGGTAAAACTATTGTAAGTGCATTTCTCCTTATGTGTATTCTATTCTATATACATATCAGATGAATATTCCATTCAATGTCAAATGTGCATTTCCAGCTTACTTAAGTGTTAAGAGCGTACTTTTTACATATGGTTAGTATAAATATCATTGATGAGGATTGTACTCCACACTCAAGAACGACCATTAAACATCCTCCTGCCGTCTCCCAAGAGTCAATAATTTATATTTTAAATCCTTCATATTTATGGTAGTATTGTGGGAGTGTATCTGAATATGTAAGCTATATGAATGTAATTTACTAAGACAAGCCAGCTATGATGGCTTGGTAAGAGACGTTTGTTTACGGTACTTATTTACCGGATGAGTTGGTCCCTACCCCTACTACCTCCCTCATGAAAAACAGAGCAACACTATAGCAAAAAGTGAACTGGGCTATTCGGTTTGGTGGAATGTTGCATGTTTTTGTCGTGGATATCTCTTATTTTTTGCGTGTTTTATTTTGGCTCTCTACTTTGTATTTGTCGTTTTTTGTCAAAGTTGTTTTTTCTGACTGTTGGGATTTAGGGACGCTGATTATTGGTGTTGTGAACACTGTTGTCTTTTTTTTTAATAAACGAAATTGACGCAATAAAAATCCGAAACACCCTGAGTGGAGAAAGGTGGACGCAGCTGTGAGGTATGGAGGCACTCACGGCTCTCACAGCATCTTCACAGCTCTTGAAAGCTGTGATTGAACTCCAGTTCTAACAGCATCTTCACAGTAAGCATGTCATTTAAGACAGCCGTGAGTACTTAAAACAAGATCACAAGACACTCAAAAACACTGGCTGGTCAAAGCTACTCGTCATTCCACAGGACACAGCATGACACTCACTACACTCACAGTCACACTCACAGCACACTCACAGCGACACTCACAGCACACTCACAGCACTCTATCAGCTCACTGCACAGCTAAACCCGAAGCTCTGCTCAAACCCACAGCAAAATATCACCACGACAATTCTTAAATCCTGACTAACCACGAGCACTTCTCTTCCACTCACACAGACTGACTGCTATCCATCCTGGTTCATCACAGTAAATTAAAATATAACAAATCAAGTCACTTACCTCGATTTTCAAGGTCATAAACGTAAATATAAATATGATTTAAACTGCTATTACTAAACTCAGCATATCTATGCCCTAAACGGTGTAGTACCGCTCTGTAAAACATATACTTTATGACTTGTACTTTAACCCAAAACGCTCTTAGTAAGATAATAATATAATGTATTGATTAGAGACTTAAGCAGCTCCTTGAGAATCAATCAACAACCGTCCTCGCCAAATTTCGTAAAGTCAAATTGACTTATTAAATAAGTGCATAGGTGACATACTTAACATATAGTTTCCCTTGAAAAGCTTCATAGAAAACACCAACCTACTTAACCTACTTAGTATCGTTAAGATAAGCATCTTATTGCTTTGTAATTCACAATTATTACTAACCTATACCTATAATAGGTTAATGTACACAATTGTAATTACGAAGCTATAAGATGCTTATTTAACAACTAAATAGGTTAGGTAAGGTCGATGTTTTCTATGAAGCTTTTCAAGGGAAACTATTATGTTAAGTATGTCACCTATGCACTTATATTAATAAGTCGCATATGACCCCTAGACGAATTTGCGAGGACGGGTTGATACCTGGGTGATACACAAACGTAACCTAACTGTGGGCAATGGAACTATTGCAATAAAATATATATGAAATAAAAATAATTTCGCGGCGTTCACCGCAGCAAGTAGGCTTACTACACACGCAAAAATGTGCTGAACTGTTACACACCTTACCAGTTGAGTGACTGTAACTGGCATGTTATACTGGCACTCAATCTTACACGTTAAGGTACTTACTGGTCGGCGCTGGACTGGTGTGTAAGAGCCGAGGACCCCACAGAACTTGCACTCCACATCCTCACTACACCTCTACACTTATTGACAAAGAACACCTGACAGTGAAATAATCGATTGGCAGAATACTCTTGTGTAAAATAATTACAAGTCCATTTATAATATATATATATAGTATTATATACTATTATATATATATCGATCTCATATCAAGTTTAAGTCTTCATATTTAACAGGTTGATCATTGACGACCTGACCTCAGTGTCCGGTTAAAATT
Source organism: Procambarus virginalis (assembly GCA_020271785.1). NCBI lineage: Eukaryota > Metazoa > Arthropoda > Malacostraca > Decapoda > Cambaridae > Procambarus > Procambarus virginalis. The sequence goes on along the minus strand of WNGS01111181.1, from coordinate 13,673,396 downwards.
TGTGTCGTGTAGTATCCGGAGCAACAAAACACAACATCATTCTATTTAAGCCCAATATTATTCACAATAACCTGATGTATACATGAGAAAACCTTTGGAGAAGAGCGCTGGAATAGAGCCCGGGCTCTGGGTCCCCCCCCAGGGCTCATCTAACCCCCCCCTGGAACACTTAGTGTGTTGCTTAGAACACAACTTGTGTTCCAACATTTGTGTTTACGTACACTGCTTTTGTCCCAATACTGACGAGGGAAACATAGTTTTATTTGTTAAATATTAAACAGCAGATCCCTTTTTGTCTTATAAACTGGTGATATGCCTACAGCTAATTGATATTTGCTGCTAACAAATATATACATATATATACATTATATATATATATATATATATATAATATATATATATATAATATATATATATATAATATATATATATATATACATAATTTTATCTGAGCGAAAACAATTTTTCAGGACTGACAAATTTTATTTAAATATTGAGTTGTTTTATACACACCTGAACGATAGTTTTTTGCCTCTGTGGCTCAGACTTAAGGTCCCAAGTTGTGTACATAGAAATCCCATTAACATGTGTATCAATAATACAATAATACATCATGTTAATGTAGTCTAGCGCGTGCCTGGGAGCACCCTAGTCCACGGGTTCGACCCCACCCTCACGGCTCCTACTGATAGTCTCATTCCAAGTTGTGTTCTGTATATAATCGTCTCGATTTCTTCCACTCATCTGAAATATAAATACTAGACCGGATATAATCAAATAATATTATTTTCAATAAACTGATCAATTTCATCCGGATATACACGTATTAGTTTGGACCGGAAAATGAGGTCCGGTTGCTACCCTTTGTCTTCTGATCCTAGTAATCGCTAGTCTTAACATATATATATGTAGCTCTGAGATTCTTTATTTTTGTATTCTGTATGTATCATGTACATATATAAATGAATAAAGCAAATGAATGACTGAAAAATAAAGATATATCAATATGTTAAGAATGTTCGTTTTTGTGTTCCTTGGAGACAGCTGGTGAGTTGGGACAAGAGAGTGTTTTATGAGGATGCAGCACACACACACACACACACACACACACACACAACACACACAACACACACACACACACACACACACACACACAACACACACACAAAGCAAATTATTTGTAAAGAAAAAATAAAGAGAGAGAGAGAGAGAAGAATAACTAATGGAAACTCACTGGCCCGATGTAAAAGGTAAATTTGGCTTGTTCCTTAATGCTGGGTGCACAAGGAGGTAAGGTAAGGTCAGGTAAGGTCAAGTCAGTTAATTATCAGTATGAATAAATGTATAAACACATGGAAATGTAAGATGAAGGGATGCATGCTAAATTTAATTCGAGAGAGAGAGAGAGAGAGAGAGAGAGAGAGAGAGAGAGAGAGAGAGAGGGAGAAGAGAGAGAGAGAGAGAGAGAGAGAGAGCTTTGGATAGTATATCACTTCTAAAAATGCACTACAGTTCAAGTCCCAAGCAGTCTTGTCCGCCAGATCCCTTATCCACACATTTCCGGCAAATCAGGAAGTGAAATTTTATCTTAAAAAAACAACACCAATATTATGTGCTTGCATGACCCATGTTTACAGTGTTGAGAGCTGCCTCAACACAAGACCCATGGCTGCTGTGTGTGTTGCAGGAGGCCGCTGGCAGGGTGTTCTGTCCCTTCAATTACAAAACTTTAAATCCCTTTTATCAATACAAGTTAATTAATAAGTCCGAAACAATGTCGAGTCTGAGTGATAAAATTGCTTCATCAATGCTTAACATATTGAATACTCGCAACAATAATAAACCATAAAAATGGGACGGAACCATTAATACATAATTTATCTTTGTATTTACTCAGTTCTGTAACGCTGGAAACTCTCTATGTTCTCCACTAACAAAATTCTCCTGATACATTTTGATTATCATGAGCGTAGACAAGTGCTTCACTACCGTGTATCTCTCTTGTTGAGGTCTTGGGTTACCGCACAACCTCTTCCATATGTCACAATGTAACAGTTTTGCTCCTAGAGTACTAAATGTTATTTCGTAATGGCTTATTCTAAAAATCATCGAAAATGGCTATGTATTCCCACTCGACATTTCCTTTTATGACCAGGACAATGATAACTTTAAATTGACATATTTCCAAAAAGAAATTGAGAAATTTGCGTCCTTTCGTTCACATAAACTCAGGGAAACAACATATGGATCAAATTTACATATAGTTATACAAAAAATGTACGATTACGATTTACGATTATATCGTTAACTACATTCACGAATCAGCCCCCCAAATATTGTCTCCGATTATATTCTCGTTATACTGCCGTTGGTAATGACATTAAAAGTCCACTACACACTGGTGAAGGGGCCCGTCGTGCTCCAACCAATATGCTTCCACGTTCTCCTTGAATTGATTAAGATAAGCCTCAAGGATATGGAGTTTGGGACATCCTGCAGCCCATTGTGCCTTAGTTCCTTCCCAAGAGTCTCACCTAACTCCACACAGTGTCTTCTGACTCCTCAAAGTCCCAACTGCATTTAACTTACAAATAGTAAGCTGGGGCTTGAAGCATAGTCTGCCACGTGTGTCTTGGGAATTTCAACGTCTCCAAATATCCAAGATTGCCATCCCAAAACGGCAGAAACACTGACTTTTTTTTTGTATTTCATCTCGGCTTTTGTGGTAGTGAAGTTGTTGATTTTATTTTTCTTTGCCTACCCTCATAAACATTTAGCAGGTGAATGGACAACGCTGTACACAGGACTTTCAACTGAATACCTTAGAATCTTACTGAACAATGTTTCGTTCACTTTCTGTTTTCTAATTGCAATTTTCTAAAAACCTTCGCCCACAAAATAATATATTATAATAATTAGAAATTGACATTTTGATTCTTGTTGTAACCGAGTGGAAGGTGACAGTTGAGGTTCCTTGTGGCAGTAACACTGGGTGAAGGTGACAGTTGAGGACCCTTGTGGCAGTAACACTGGGTGAAGGTGACAGCTGAACTTGTGAAATTGGTAACTTATTACGTCTAAATGTAATTGACTAGACTGTAGTGTTGTCAGAGGTAAATTATACGACTGTAGAAATCTTTACTTTAAAATTAAGGACATTAATGATTAGTTTAGGAAATTTTGGTAGTTAGGAGAACGGGGCCTTGTAGGATGGTCACACTCGACCCGGCAGCGCGGCTGTGGGCGAGTGTAATAGAACTTAGTATTGCAGGAGGTGGAAGCTGAGATGAGGAGGCTGGGCACTCTGACTCATCTCTCCCACCTCCTGCAAGCACTTCAGCATCAGGAGAGCTCTCATGGGTGATGAAGGGACGCCACAACTTCCAAAGTGCTTTTGTAATCGCCCAGCGACACTCAAGACCTCGTCTCAAGTGCTTCAGAGGGACACACACACACACACAAATTTCCCTAAAGTAAAAAATACACTCACGAGTTTCTCAGAAGTTTCAGTAGATAACGAAATCCATTAACTTTCAGATGCAACGATAAGACCTTAGAGAGATGAAGGTAGGGGCGGGGGTGGGCCAGACATGTGAGGTGAGGTGAGGGTGAGGCCAGACATGTGAGGTGCAGGTGAGGGTGAGGCAGACATGTGAGGTGCGGTGGGGTGAGGCCAGACATGTGAGGTGCAGTGGGGGGTGAGGCGCTGAGCAGGAGTGGGAGTGAGGTGCAGGTGGGGTGAGGCCAGACATGTGAGGTGCAGGTGAGGGTGAGGCCAGACATGTGAGGTGCAGGTGAGGGTGAGGCAGACATTGAGGTGCAGGTGAGGGTGAGGCCAGACAGTGAGGTGCAGTGGGGTGAGGCCAGGACATGTGAGGTGGAGGTGAGGGTGAGGCCAGACATGTGAGGTGCAGGTGAGGGTGAGGCCAGACATGTGAGGTGCAGGTGAGGGAGCCGATTGAGGTGCAGGTGAGGGGCGACACCACACATATCTTGCACCACCTCCACCCAGGTCTGCGTATCTCATATACATCTGATGGAACCATAGGTGGGGCGCCATGGTGTTATTTTACGTACCTGTCAACCCAAAACATGCAAAAAAAATATGGATGACATGAGGAGAGACAGAAAGAGAGACAGATAGAAGTGGAGAAAGACAGAGAGAGACAGAGAGACGGAGAAAAGCAGAGAGGTAGGGTATAAGGGTATATTTATGCTTGGGCTCAGTGAAGGTTCCCATTTTTACCGAGTTCGTGAATATATGTTACTTAATATGAAATGTGGGCCTGAGATATTATTGGGCAATTGTCAGTAGGGATGAAGAGGGTGAGAGAAGAGGAGGAGGAGGGGAATAATAGGAGATGAGAGAGGACGATAAGAGGGAAATGGGGAATATGAAAGGTAGCAAATAGGTGATGAGAAGGGGAAGCGAATGGGAAAGACAAGTTTTGAGAGGGGAGGGAAAGTGGGTGGGGAAGGGAGGGAAAGTGGGTGGGGAAGGAGGGAACGTGGGTGGGGAAGGAGGGAAATGGGGTGGGGGAAGGAGGGAAAGTGGGTGGGTGCAGGAGGGGAAGGGGGCGGGGAAGGAGGGAAAGTGGGGGGGAAGGAGGGAAAGTGGGGGGGAAGGGAGGGAAAGTGGGTGGGGAAGGGAGGAAAGGGGTGGGGAAGGAGGGAAAGTGGGTGGGGAAGGGGAAATGTAAGGGAAGGAGGGAAAGCGAGAGGCTGGCGGGAGAGAAAGTCCGCGTGGCGTGAAAAAAAAAAAAAAAAAAAAAAAAAAAAAAAAAAAAAAAAAAAAAAAAAAAAAAAAAATCATGTTGATTTCACGCACGGCGGACTTTCTCTCCCGCCAGCCTCTCGCTTTCCCTCCTTCCCCACCCACTTTCCCTCCTTCCCCACCCACTTTCCCCTCCTTCCCCACCCACTTTCCCTCCCCTTCCCCACCCACTTTCCCTCCCTTCCCCTCCACACTTTCCCTCCTTCCCTCCCCACTTTCCCTCCTTCCCCACCACTTTCCCTCCTTCCCCACCCACTTCCCTCCTTCCCCACCCACTTTCCCTCCTTCCCCACCCCACTTCCCTCCCTTCCCCACCCACTTTCCCTACCCTCTCAAACTTGTCTTTACCATCGCTTCCCCTTCTCTATCAACTATTCTACCTTTCTATTCCCCCTTCCTCTTATCTCCTCTCTCATCTCCTATATTCCCTCCTCCTCCTCTTTCTCTACACCTCTCTTTTCATCCCTACTGACAATTGCCCAATAATATCCAGCCCACATTTCATATAAGTAACATATATATCACGAACTCGGTAAAAATGGAACTTCACTGAGCCCCAAGCATAAATATACTTATACGCTACCTCCCTCTGCTTTTCTCCGTCTCTCTCGTTCTCTCTCTGTCTTCTCCACTTCTATCTGTCTCTCTTTCTGTCTCTCTCATGTCATCCATATTTCTTTTGCATGTTTTGGGGTTGACAGGTACGTAAAATAACACCATGGCGCCCCACCTATGGTTCCATCAGATGTATATGAGATACGCAGACCTGCGTGGAGGTGGTGCAAGATATGTGTGGTGTCGCCCCTCACCTGCACCTCATATGTCTGGCCTCACCCTCACCTGCAACTCACATGTCTGGCCTCACCCTCACCTGCACCTCACATGTCTGGCCTCACCCTCACCTGCCACTCCCATGTCTGGCCCTCACCCTCACCTGCACCTACATGTCTGGCCCTCAACCTCACCTGCACCTCACATGTCTGGCCTCACCCTCACCTGCACCTCACATGTTGGCCCTCACCCTCACCTGCACCTCACATGTCTGGCCTCACCCCTCACCTGCACCTCACATGTCTGGCCTCACCCTCACCTGCACCTGACATGTCTGGCCTCACCCCCCCCTGCACCTCACATGTTCTGGCCCTCACCCCCACCCCGCACCTCACATGTCTGGCCTCACCCCTCACCCTGCACCTCACATGTCTGGCCTCACCCTCACCTGCACCTGACATGTCTGGCCTCACCCCCCGCCCCCCTACCTTCATCTCTCTAAGGGTCTTATCGTTGCATCTGAAAGTTAATGGATTTCGTTATCTACTGAAACTTCTGAGAAACTCGTGAGTGTATTTTTTACTTTATGGGAAATTTGTGTGTGTGTTCCCTCTGAAGCACTTGAGACGAGGTCTTGAGTGTCGCTGGGCGATTACAAAAGCACTTTGGAAGTTGTGGCGTCCCTTCATCACCCATGAGAGCTCTCCTGATGCTGAAGTGCTTGCAGGAGGTGGGAGAGATGAGTCAGAGTGCCCAGCCTCTCATCTCAGCTTCCACCTCCTGCAATACTAATGTTCTATTACACTCGCCCACAGCCGACGCTGCCGGGTCGAGTGTGACCATCCTACAAGGCCCCGTTCTCCTAACTACCAAAATTCCTAAACTAATCATTAATGTCCTTAATTTTAAAAGTAAAGATTTCTACAGTCGTAGTAATTTACCTCTGACAACACTACAGTCTAGTCAATTACATTTAGACGTAATAAGTTACCAATTTCACAAGTTCAGCTGTCACCTTCACCCAGTGTACTGTCACAAGGAACCTCAACTGTCACCTTCACTCGGTTACAACAAGAATCAAAATGTCAATTTCTACTTATTATAATATATTATTTTGTGGCGAAGGTTTTAGAAAATTGCAATTAGAAAACAGAAAGTGAACGAAACTTGTTCAGTAAGATTCTAAGGTATTCAGTTGAAAGTCCTGTGTACAGCGTTGTCCATTCACCTGCTAAATGTTTATGAGGGTAGGCAAAGAAAAATAAAATCAACAACTTCACTACCACAAAAGCCGAGATGAAATACAAAAAAAAAGTCAGTGTTTCTGCCGTTTTGGGATGGCAATCTTAGATATTTGGAGACGTTGAAATTCCCAAGACCACACGTGGCAGACTATGCTTCAAGCCCCAGCTTACTATTTGTAAGTTAAATGCAGTTGGGACTTCCTGAGGAGTCAGAAGACACTGTGTGGAGTTAGGTGAGACTCTTGGGAAGGAACTAAGGCACAATGGGCTGCAGGATGTCCCTCAAACTCCATATCCTTGAGGCTTATCTTAATCAATTCAAGGAGAACGTGGAAGCATATTGGGTGGAGCACGACGGGCCCCTTCACCAGTGTGTAGTGGACTTTTAATGTCATTACCAACCACGGCAGTATAACGAGAATATAATCGGAGACAATATTTGGGGGCTGATTCGTGAATGTAGTTAACGATATAATCGTAAATCGTAATCGTACATTTTTTGTATAACTATATGTAAATTTGATCCATATGTTGTTTCCCTGAGTTTATGTGAACGAAAGGACGCAAATTTCTCAATTTCTTTTTGAAATATGTCAATTTAAAGTTATCATTGTCCTGGTCATAAAATGAAAGTTTCAGTGGGAATACATAGCCATTTTCGATGATTTTTAAGAATAAGCCATTACGAAATAACATTTAGTACTCTAGGAGCAAAAACTGTTACATTGTGACATATGGAAGAGGTTGTGCGGTAACCCAAGACCTCAACAAGAGAGATACACGGTAGTGAAGCACTTGTCTACGCTCATGATAATCAAAATGTATTCAGGAGAATTTTGTTAGTGGAGAACATAGAGAGTTTCCAGCGTTACAGGAACTGAGTAAATACAAAGATAAATTATGTATTAATGGTTCCGTCCCATTTTTATGGTTTATTAGTGTTGCGAGTATTCAATATGTTAAGCATTGATGAAGCAATTTTATCACTCAGACTCGACATTGTTTCGGACTTATTAATTAACTTGTATTGATAAAAGGGATTTAAAGTTTTGTAATTGAAGGGACAGTAACACCCTGCCAGCGGCCTCCAGCAACACACACACGAGCCATGGGTCGTGTGTTGAGGCAGCTCTCAACACTGTAAACATGGGTCATGCAAGCAACATAATATTGGTGTTGTTTTTTAAGATAAAATTTCACTTCCTGATTTGCCGGAAATGTGTGGATAAGGGATCTGGCGGACAAGACTGCTTGGGACTTGAACTGTAGTGCATTTTTAGAAGTGATATACTTATCCAAAGCTTGCTCTCGCTCTCTCTCTCTCTCTCTCTCTTCTCTCTCTCTCTCTCTCCTCTCTCTCTCTCTCTCTCTCTCTCTCTCTCTCTCTCTCGAATTAAATTTAGCATTCATCCCTTCATCTTACATTTCCATGTGTTTATACATTTATTCAATACTGATAATTAACTGACTTGACCTTACCTGACCTTACCTTACCTCCGTGTGCACCCAGCAATTAAGGAACAAGCCAAATTTACCTTTTACATCGGGCCAGTGAGTTTCCATTAGTTTCTTCTCTCTCTCTCTGCATCATATATTTTTTCTTTACAGGAGAGTAATTGTGCTTCCTCCGTGTGTGTGTGTGTGGTGTGTGTGTGTGTGTGTGTGTGTGTGTGTGTGTGTGTGTGTGTGTGTGTGTGTGTGTGTGCTGCATCCTCATATTAAACACTCTCTTGTCCCAACTCACCAGCTGTCTCAAGGAACACAAAAACGAACATTCTTAACATATTGATATATCTTTATTTGTTCAGTCATTCATTTGCTTTATTCATTTATATATGTACATGATACATACAGAATACAAAATAAAGAATCTCAGAGCTACATATATATATGTATAAGACTAGCGATTACTAGGATCAGAAGACAAAGGGTAGCAACCGGACCTCATTTTCGGTCCAAACTAATACGTGTATATCCGGATGAAATTGATCAGTTTATTGAAAATAATATTATTTGATTATATCCGGTCTAGTATTTATATTTCAGATGAGTGGAAGAAATCGAGGCATTATATACAGAACACAACTTGGAATGAGACTATCAGTAGGAGCCGTGAGGTGGGGTCGAACCCGTGGACTAGGGTGCTCCCAGGCACGCTCTAGACTACATTAACATGATGTATATTGTATTATTGATACATCATGTTAATGGGATTTCTATGTACACAACTTGGGACCTTAAGTCTGAGCCACAGAGGCAAAAAACTATCGTTCAGGTGTGTATAAAACAACTCAATATTTAAATAAAATTTGTCAGTCCTGAAAAATTGTTTTCGCTCAGATATAAAATATGTATATATATATATATATATATATATATATATATATATATATATAATATATATATAATATATTATATATATATATATATAATGTATATATATATGTATTATTTGTTAGCAGCAAATATCAATTAGCTGTAGGCATATCACGCCAGTTTATAAGATCAAAAAGGGATCTGCTGTTTAATATTTAACAAATAAACTATGTTTCCCTCGTCAGTATTGGGACAAAAGCAGTGTACGTAAACACAAATGTTGGAACACAAGTTGTGTTCTAAGCAACACACTAAGTGTTCCAGGGGGGGGGTTAGATGAGCGCCTGGGGGGGACCCAGAGCCCGGGCTCTATTCCAGCGCTCTTCTCCAAAGGTTTTCTCATGTATACATCAGGTTATTGTGAAATAATATTGGGCTTAAATAGAATGATGTTGTGTTTTGTTGGCTCCGGATACTACACGACACAAATTTTAACCGGACACTGAGGTCAGGTCGTCAATGATCAACCTGTTAAATATGAAGACTTAAACTTGATATATATCTATATATTATATAATATATATATAATATATATATATATTATAAATGGACTTGTAATTATTTTACACAAGAAGTATTCTGCCAATCGATTATTTCACTGTCAGGTGTTCTTTGTCAATAAGTGTAGAGGTGTAGTGAGGATGTGGAGGCAAGTCTGTGGGGCTCTGGCTCTTACAGCACCATCCAGCGCCGACCAGTTAAGTACCTTAACGTGTAAGTTGAGTGCCAGTTAAATGCCAGTTAAGTCCCTCAACTGGTAAGGTGTAACAGTTCAGCATTTTATGCGTGTGTAGTAAGCCTACTTGCTACGGTGAACGCCGCGAAATTATTTTTATTTCATATATATTTTATTGCAATAGTTCCATTGCCCACAGTTAGGTTACGTTGTGTATCACCAGGTATCAACCCGTCCTCGCAAATTCGTATAGTCAATTTTGACTTATTAAATAAGTGCATAGGTGACATACTTAACATAATAGTTTCCCTTGAAAAGCTTCATAGAAAACATCGACCTACCTACCTATTTAGTATGTTAAAATAAGCATCTTATAGCTTCGTAATTACAATTGTTACTTAACCTATTATAGGTATAGGTTAGGTAATAATTGTAATTACAAAGCAATAAGATGCTTATCTTAACATACTAAGTAGGTTAAGTTAGGTTGGTGTTTTCTATGAAGCTTTTCAAGGGAAACTATTATGTTAAGTATGTCACCTATGCACTTATTTAATAAGTCAATATTGACTATACGAATTTGCGAGGACGGGTTGATTGATCTCAAGGAGCGTTAAGTCTCTAATCAATACATTATGTATCTTTACTAAGAGCGTTTTGGGTTAAAGTACAAGTCATAAAGTATATGTTACAGAGCGGTACTACACCGTTTAGGGCATAGATATGCTGAGTTTAGTAATAGCAGTTTAAATCATATTTATATTTCGTTTATGACTTGAAAATCGGGTAAATGACTTGATTTGTTATATTTTTAATTTACTGTGAGAACCAGGTGGAACAGTCAGTCTGTGTGAGTGGAGAGAGAAGTGCTCGTGGTTAGTCAGGAGTTAAGAACTGTGGTCTGTGGTGATATTTTGCTGTGGGTTTGAGCAGAGCTTCGGGTTTAGCTGTGCAGTGAGCTGATAGAGTGCTGTGAGTGTGCTGTGAGTGTGCTGTGAGTGTGCTGTGAGTGTGCTGTGAGTGTAATGTGTGTGTCTGTGGAATGACGAGTACCTTTGACCAGCCAGTGTTTTTGAGTGTCTTGTGATCTTGTTTAAGTACTCACGGCTGTCTTAAATGACATGCTTACTGTGAAGATGCTGTTAGAACTGAGAGTTCAATCACATCTTTCAAGAGCTGTGAAGATGCTGTGAGAGCCGTGAGTGCCTCACATACCTCACAGCTTGCGTCCACCTTTCTCCACTCAGGGTGTTTCGGATTTTTATTGCGTCAATTTCGTTATTAAAAAAAAGACAACAGTGTTACAAAAACCAATATATCACGTCCCTAAATCAACAGTCAGAAAAAAACAACTTTTGACAAAAACACGACAAATACAAAGTAGAGAGCCAAAATAAAACACGCAAAAAATAAAGATATCCACAGACAAAAACATGCAAACATTCCACCAAACCGAATAGCCCAGTTCACTTTTTTGCTATATTCGTTGCTCCTGTTTTTCATGAGGGAGGTAGGTAGGGTAGGGACCAACTCATCCGGTAAATAAGTACCGTAAACAAACGTCTCTTACCAAGCCATCATAGCTGGCTTGTCTTAGTAAATTACATTCATATAGCTTATATAGATACACTGCCACAATACTACCATAAATATGAAGGATTTAAAATATAAATTATTTGACTCTTGGAGACGGAGGAGATGTTTAATGGTCGTTCGTGAGTGTGGAGACAATCCTCATCAATGATATTTATACTTAACATATGTAAAAAGTACGCTCTTAACACTTAAGTAAGCTGGAAATGCACATTTGACATTGAATGGAATATTCATCTGATATGTATATAGAATAGAATACACATAAGGAGAAATGCACTTACAATAGTTTTACCTAATGATTTCTGGTTGGAAAATAGGTACCCGACACGACCAAAACACAGGACGTCGTTGCCCTCCATACCAACAGCAACAACAGGCTAAACAGTCCTGGGGCCAGATTCACAAAAGCAGTTATGCAAGCACTTACGAACCTGTACATCTTTTCTCAATCTTTACCGGCTTTGCTTCCAATAATTAAACAGTTAATGAGCTCCGAAGCACAAGGTGGCTGTTTATAACAATAACAACAGTTGAATGGAAAGTTTTCATGCTTGTAAACTGTTTAATAAATGTAACCAAAGCCGTCAAAGATTGAGGAAAGATGTACACTTTCGTAAGTGCTTGCGTAAGTGCTTTCGTGAATCTGGCCCCTTGTTTGGCGTTGGCCTCAGAACCCATCAGCTTCTGAAGAGTTGTTAAGGCCACAGCAGAAGCTTATTGACCAACCAGCAAGTATAATTTATCTCTGAACATAGTCTAGGACTAAAGTATACTCTCGGGGAATATACATCTAGAAGCGGAGTCCATTTCATAGTGTATATACACTCAGAAACTGGGTCCACACTAAGCATAAATATTACTGTTGTGCGTCAGACTGGTAACCGGAATTAATGACATCACATTTGAACTCTTCGTAGATCTGTTCTGATTGGCTTTTAGAATATTATACTTTTGTATTTATTGGCTGGGAGCATTATTTCCATTTGACATGACAATTATTATCTTGTGATCCAGAAACCTTATCGTCTTCCCTGTTAAAGTTCCATAGATCTTTCTTATACTTATGGCGGCTGAGATAATCAAATTTGCTTGGTAAACAAAACTTCTTGTTTGTGTCTACACGTAATATTCTCAGAACCTGATTGGCAATACTCAACAAATTTGTGTTTTAATTGGCCAGTGAACTTAGTTGCTCGTCTGTCATCGTTGACTACTCATTTTTAGCAATTGTCTTCATAGTATATTTATCCTGAGGAACTGATTTTCAGAGCCAATTAGAATCAGAAACTTTATTTGTAACAACTTGTACAAATTGCTTCAATTTTGACTTGACTGGACAATGGAAAAACTAGACATTGAGGAATATGTGTTAATCAACTTAAATGGCGATATATATACTGGTAGAATGTTTTGTAGTAGTAATTACAACAGTTATAATGAGAATAGTAGCTGTAGTAACAGTGGTAACGATGGTGGTAAACACAATTATAGCAAACGAGGAGTCACAATAACGTGGCTGAAGTATGTTGACCAATCCACACACTAGAAAATGAAGGGACGACGACGTTTCGGTCCGTCCTGGACCATTCTCAAGTCGATTGTGACTTGACAGTCGATTGTGATTCAAGTCGATTGTCATTCTCACAATCGACTTGAGAATGGTTCAGGACGGACCGAAACGTCGTCGTCCCTTCATTTTCTAGTGTGTGGATTGGTCAACCATTACAGCAACACAGCGCTGTGCGGCCCGACACAGTCATCACCTTGGGAAACTCTCGTATAGTTCAAAGGAACGTAAAAAATAACACAATAAGAATGGTAATAATTGCAAAAATCCCATCTTAGCTATAAAATGAATATACAATACTCATGCGGGTTTATAAATAATCATATGATTAAAATATTAACGAGAGAACGTATTTCCTGCTCTCTGCAGTCTCGCTTTTATTGTTGCAAATTTGATGTTGAAACTAAGTATATGCATTTAGTATTAAAAGGTTAATGTATAAATAAGGAAATATTGTTTAAATTAGCTAGTGTGTTTGTGTGAGTGGATGTGTGTGTACTAGCCGAACTATATCTCTAAGACCGAGCGTAAGCTCTTGGACCGCGACTTTCCATCTGGTTGTCTTTTAATGCATTGTTCATCCGCGTCTCTAAATTATATTCGCGGCTTCTCGTTCTGTTATTGCGCATTTTAAGCTTCTCATCTTTCGTATTTTGTTTGTATCCACTAATATCTGATATATCGCAATCATGTCTCCATTTCCCGTTTTTATATAATGTAGTAAGATCCAGTGCCTTAGGCTTTCCTCTTATTTCAATCCTCTCTGTTCTGGAACCAGTCTAGTAGCATATTGTTCAACTTTATCTCCATTTTTTTTAAATGAAGGCTCAGTTCAGGATACATACGCCAGAAGAAGTTTCATACAAGAAGCGTACAGTTCCTTAAATACTTCCTTGTTATGATTTCTGGAATGTTCCATCTTTGGAAAGGCTGTTGTTGTGGCTCAGATGACGGGGTGCAGAGCGGAACAATTTTCTGTGACGTTTTCTGACAAGGTTCACCTTTCCGTAACCTACAATAATTACCAGCCTCTGCGACAATCGATCTCGCCTCGTGTTTCGCAGTCGGTATATAAGGTCATGCTTTACAGTGTCCTGAGGCAGGAAGTGACGCTCTTCTGCCCTGGGGAAACTACAGAAGCACAATCTCCCTTCCCGTCTTCAGTACTCTTTTTAATGTTTTTTTAGAGACAAAATTCAGGTTCTGAATGCTTTAAGAGGTTCCTTTTAATCAGTGTCTCTAATACGTAATGCGGGATACTTGTTAGTGGAACTGGTGTGTAATTCAGTGGCTCCCGGCGTCCTCATTAACCACTTTCCAAATTTCAGATAGTTCCCCCAAAACTGTTTCTTTTAGTGTCGATGGTTAGCTCTCGTGATAACCAGTGGCTTCATCACGTCTAGCCCTTCTGGTTCCATATTTCCTCCGAAGCTGGCATAATGCCACTGACGCAGGCTGATGATGCTGGCATACTGCCACGACACAGGCTGATGATGCTGGCATAATGCCACTGACGCAGGCCAATGATGCTGGCATACTGCCAACGCAGGCCATGATGCCATAGCCATGGTCGATGAGGCCCACTGACCCTGATTAACCTGTGAATTATTCCACTGAGCGCTGGCTGCCTCTGGTTGCTCCAGAGTGCCGCCAACGCCAAAACTGCCTCTGAAACATTGAGCAGCAGCTCGGAGCGTCGTGCTCAGCTGGACCACTATCCTCGCCCACCTCTCCTCGCAGCGTGGGCCAGCCACTTCGACCCTGGTATTTCTGGCGCCGCAAACATATCCCTGATAACTAAAATTTCCTACTTTGGCGAGGAAATAGAAAACCAGAGGGATAAAAATGGAGACGGGGATTGGAAGGACAGAAGGGATTGAATGAACAGAGGAGATTGGATGGACAGAGGAGATTGAATAGACAGAGGGGACTGGATGGACAGATGTATAATATTAAAAAGGGGAGAGGCTTGATCGTGGGAGATGTAGACGAATGGTGCAAATTTTAAAGATTTATTTTTACATAAATTTCTGAAGATTGTGGTGATTGAAGACGAGGTGAAGAGAGGATGAAAGGGTTAGGGAGGGAGTGAATTGGCGGGGGGGGAGGTGGGAGTGTAACGAGTGAATAAGGGGAATAAGGATGATAAAGGAAGTTGGAGAGGGGGACGAATAAAGAGGTGAAGAACGTGGATGAATAAACAAGGGAAAATAGGAATGCTGAATGCTGCATAATTTTTCACTCTCTACTGGCGCTATTTGAGGTCTCAAGAGGTTTTCCAGAAAGATCTAGAAGCTCCGTCTAGTGCTTCTAGCTTTGAAGGAAAAGGTGTAGAGAGGTGGTTGAGAACTGGTAAAAAGTTTAGAGGTGTGAGGACAGGTGTTGATGACAAAGAAACACGGCGGAAGGGAAGAGGGAAGAGGGAGAGGGAGAGGGAGAGGGAAACTTGCCAGCATATATCAAGGTCTTCCCCTCTACCCCCCCCCCCCCGCCAAGATCGAGCTAAAGACTTTCCACAGGATGCAAACCCACATTTGCTGAACCCTCGGGCAAGTATTTACTGCTAAGTGAACAGGTGCATTAGGTGAAAGGAAACGTGACTAACCATTTCTGTCCCGCCGGGAAATCGAACCCGCGATTCCCGAGTGTAAGCCGAGAACGAAGCCTACTGTGCTACTAGACC
>WNGS01111181.1:13627547-13641403 GCA_020271785.1 Procambarus virginalis | reverse complement strand
CATCCGTTAACTACTCTGAAACTGAAAAAGGTCCTCATCTATCGTCCCTGTGGCTCATGTGGGTACTCAGTTCCACCTGTGTCCCTGTGGTCGCGTCCCACCCCGTGCTGATAGTTTATCCTAGCTTAACCAGGTCCGTCATTCCCCTGAGGATTTTGTAGGTTGTGATCATGTCTCCCCTTACTCTTCTGCTCTTCCAGTGTCCTAAGGTGCATTGGTCCCGGCAGCCTTTTCTCGTAATTCATGCCTCTTAGTTCTGGGAACTATATCTAGTGTGCATATCTGTTGGACTTCTTTCCAGCTTCGGTCTTCGGTGTCTTGACAAGCGTACGGGCTCCATGCTGGGGCCGCATACTCCAGGATTGGGTGTTACATATGTGGTGTACAAGATCTGAATGATTCCTTACACAGGTTCCTGAATGCTGTTCTGAGTTAGCCAGCCTCGCATATGCCGCAGACGTTATTCTTTTATGTGGGCTTCAGGAGAAAGGTCTGGCGTGATATCACTCCTAGATCTTTCTCTCTGTCCGTTTCATTAAGTACTTATCTCCCATTCTGTATCTGTATCTGGCCTCCTTTTCCACTGCCTAGTTTCATTACTTCTGCATTTACTCGGGTGAACTTCAATTACTCGGGTGTGAGTGTGTGTGTTGTGGGCGCGCGCGAGCTATTAATACTTAGTATCAAATATATAAATATAATATAGGAGAGAGAAACCCTAAGCAAATATTTTTTGTCATTTAAATATAACTTTACATTCAATTTCACTTTAGCACATAAAGTGTCACAAGAGAAGCCCCAAAATACAAGAGGGAGAGAGGCACTTGCAACACTGCATCTCTCCTCTCTCGTCTCTCCTCGGCAGGCCGGGCCGGGAGCTAGAGCCTGAGGGTTCAGGCCGTTGAACTTCATCTGCGTCTCCCGTGACCGACTCCACCACGCCTTAGTAACGAGAGCGTTGTGTCCGGTGTTAAAGTAATGTGTTTCTGCGTTATGGAAGCCCTGTGCTTCTGTTCATGTGGCAGGGTGGCTGCTCTCTGCTGACTGTGGCAGGGTGGCTGCCTCTGCTGACTGTGGCAGGGTGGCTGCCTCTGCTGACTGTGGCAGGGTGGCTGCCTCTGCTGACTGTGGCAGGGTGGCTGTCTCTGCTGACTGTGGCAGAGTGGCTGCCTCTGCTGACTGTGGCAGGGTGGCTGTCTCTGCTGACTGTGGCAGGGTGGCTGCCTCTGCTTGCTGTGCAGGTGGCTGTCTCTGCTGACTGTGGCAGGGTGGCTGTCTCTCCTCACTGTTGCAGGTGGCTGCCTCTGCTCACTGTGGCAGGGTGGCTGCCTCTGCTCACTGTGGCAGGGTGGCTGTCTCTGCTGACTGTGGCAGGGTGGCTGTCTCTCCTCACTGTGGCAGGGTGGCTGCCTCTGCTCACTGTGGCAGGGTGGCTGCCTCTGCTCACTGTGGCAGGGTGGCTGCCTCTGCTCACTGTGGCAGGATGGCTGCCTCTGTCTGCTGTGCAGGGTGGTTGTCTCTGTGCTCACTGTGGCAGGGTGGCTGCCTCTGCTGACTGTGGCAGGGTGGCTGCCTCTGCTGACTGTGGCAGGGTGGCTGCCTCTGCTGACTGTGAAGGGTGGCTGCCTCTGCTCACTGTGGCAGGGTGGCTGCCTTTAGATGGTATATTTAATGATATACACATTGTCTTAACACAGTGTTCAACTGACCTGTTGTTGTCGTAGTCAGATCTTTACACCACGAGATAAGACAGCAGAGTGTTGATACTGAGAGGGTTGTTAAATATTAAGTGTCCCGCTAATTACATTTTACCTTCTTAATATATATTTTTATTTCTGTAAATGGCATTTACCAATGAACTAAGAAGTACTTGTACATTTCTCACCTCTGAAGTACTGATATGTACAGAAATTTTAAGGCCATATTTCCCAATTATAAATTTTATTCGTGTATTGAATCCCATCTTCAGCAACACTTCTTTGTGCCACACCCTGTTCCCCCTGCCCCCCCCCCCCCATCGTGGCGAACTTTGCTCCTTCTCAATGCGTCTCGGATCTGGCCTCTGTGTCGTAAAGGGTTTTATGGTATGATTTATAAGCGCTCGCTACTACTTCCAATTTCATTGTGGATCACTCTGCATGTCAATGTGTGTATCAAGGCTATATATACATCAGACCTACTGGTCTCTGGGGACGGAGAGCTGGGTTCCTGACACACGCATGGCAGTGAGGGGAGGTTACAGAAGCTCTTATGTCTTATTGAATATATTACTTTAACTTGATTGTAAGTATATAGATCTCTCTATTGTACATTCCAAATTATTATGAAAGTGTGTCATTAACCCTGTCTGTCTATACCAGCTCAGCTTGGCCATGAATCACAGTATAGGTTCATATAATAGGTCCACAGATGTGGTCCACATTATATAGACCACACCGGTCCACACCCCGGACCCTAACTGGTCCACGTACCTTACGGTGTTAGAATATTAATAGTAATCAAGAAACCTTTTAAATCCTTCTCGGGTTAGTCTGTCATTACTCACGCATACTCACACGTGTGAGTTCAACTCTAACACAGTTGATGAGGCTGGGCCTTCCCCAGCTCTCAAGAACTGGTGAAGGAAGCAAGCAGCCTGAAAGCTCTCAGGCTGCTAACTTCCCCAGCTCTTAAGAGCTGGGGAGCTAGCAGCCTGAGAGCTTTCTCTTTCGATATCTCATAGCCTTACCCTTCTAGTTTTCCCTGGAACATGATCGGTCAATTGCCTAACAACCAGATACCCAATTACTGCTGGGTAAGCAGAGGCAAACAGTTAGGAATTGGCTTCTAGTCAGTCCTTCCTGGCCAGGATGCGAACCCTGATACGGGACCTACATGTGTCTAAACCTCACTCTGTTACACGTGGTTCAATGTTATTCCGGAGCTGTTGAGATGTACACATAGTATTGTGGCCTCGTGTACACACCGTCAAGCGCTGTAGTTCCTGATCTACCTGCACTACCTGTACTACCTGCACTACCTGTACTACCTGCACTACCTGTACTACCTGTACTACCTGTACTACCTGCACTACCTGTACTACCTGCACTACCTGCACTACCTGTACTACCTGTACTACCTGCACTACCTGTACTACCTGTACTACCTGCACTACCTGTACTACCTGCACTACCTGCACTACCTGTACTACCTGTACTACCTGCACTACCTGTACTACCTGTACTACCTGTACTACCTGCACTACCTGCACTACCTGTACTACCTGTACTACCTGTACTACCTGTACTACCTGTATTACCTGTATTACCTGTATTACCTGCACTACCTGTACTACCTGTACTACCTGTACTACCTGCACTACCTGTACTACCTGCACTACCTGTACTACCTGTACTACCTGTACTACCTGTATTACCTGTACTACCTGTACTACCTGCACTACCTGTACTACCTGCACTACCTGTACTACCTGTACTACCTGCACTACCTGTACTACCTGTACTACCTGCACTACCTGTACTACCTGTCTACCTGTACTACCTGCACTACCTGTACTACCTGCACTACCTGTACTACCTGTACTACCTGTACTACCTGTACTACCTGCACTACCTGTACTACCTGCACTACCTGTACTACCTGTACTACCTGTACTACCTGCACTACCTGTACTACCTGCACTACCTGTACTACCTGTACTACCTGTACTACCTGTATACCTGTACTACCTGTATTACCTGCACTACCTGTACTACCTGCACTACCTGTACTACCTGCACTACCTGTACTACCTGTACTACCTGCACTACCTGTACTACCTGTACTACCTGTACTACCTGCACTACCTGCACTACCTGTACTACCTGTACTACCTGTACTACCTGTACTACCTGCACTACCTGTACTACCTGCACTACCTGCACTACCTGTACTACCTGTACTACCTGTACTACCTGTACTACCTGTACTACCTGCACTACCTGCACTACCTGTACTACCTGTACTACCTGTACTACCTGCACTACCTGCACTACCTGTACTACCTGTACTACCTGCACTACCTGTACTACCTGTACTACCTGCACTACCTGCACTACCTGCACTACCTGTACTACCTGCACTACCTGCACTACCTGTACTACCTGTACTACCTGTACTACCTGCACTACCTGCACTACCTGTACTACCTGTACTACCTGTACTACCTGCACTACCTGCACTACCTGTACTACCTGTACTACCTGTACTACCTGCACTACCTGTACTACCTGTACTACCTGTACTACCTGTACTACCTGTATTACCTGCACTACCTGCACTACCTGTACTACCTGTACTACCTGTACTACCTGCACTACCTGTATTACCTGCACTACCTGTACTACCTGTACTACCTGTACTACCTGTACTACCTGCACTACCTGTACTACCTGTACTACCTGTACTACCTGTACTACCTGCACTACCTGTACTACCTGTACTACCTGTACTACCTGTACTACCTGCACTACCTGTACTACCTGTACTACCTGTACTACCTGTACTACCTGCACTACCTGTACTACCTGCACTACCTGTACTACCTGTACTACCTGCACTACCTGCACTACCTGTACTACCTGTACTACCTGTACTACCTGTACTACCTGCACTACCTGTACTACCTGTACTACCTGTACTACCTGTACTACCTGTACTGCCTGTATTACCTGTACTACCTGTACTACCTGTACTACCTGCACTACCTGTACTACCTGTACTACCTGCACTACCTGCACTACCTGTATTACCTGCACTACCTGCACTACCTGTACTACCTGCACTACCTGTACTACCTGTACTACCTGTATTACCTGCACTACCTGCACTACCTGTACTACCTGTACTACCTGTATTACCTGCACTACCTGTATTACCTGCACTACCTGTACTACCTGTATTACCTGCACTACCTGCACTACCTGTACTACCTGTACTACCTGTACTACCTGCACTACCTGTATTACCTGCACTACCTGTACTACCTGTATTACCTGCACTACCTGCACTACCTGCACTACCTGCACTACCTGCACTACCTGTACTACCTGTATTACCTGCACTACCTGCACTACCTGTATTACCTGCACTACCTGCACTACCTGTACTACCTGCACTACCTGTACTACCTGTACTACCTGTATTACCTGCACTACCTGCACTACCTGCACTACCTGTACTACCTGTACTACCTGCACTACCTGCACTACCTGTATTACCTGCACTACCTGTACTACCTGTACTACCTGTATACCTGCACTACCTGCACTACCTGTACTACCTGCACTACCTGTACTACCTGTACTACCTGTATTACTGCACTACCTGCACTACCTGTACTACCTGCACTACCTGTACTACCTGTACTACCTGTACTACCTGCACTACCTGCACTACCTGCACTACCTGTACTACCTGTACTACCTGTACTACCTGTACTACCTGTATTACCTGCACTACCTGTACTACCTGCACTACCTGTACTACCTGTACTACCTGCACTACCTGCACTACCTGTACTACCTGTACTACCTGTACTACCTGTATTACCTGCACTACCTGTACTACCTGCACTACCTGTACTACCTGTACTACCTGCACTACCTGTACTACCTGTACTACCTGCACTACCTGTACTACCTGCACTACCTGCACTACCTGTACTACCTGTACTACCTGCACTACCTGCACTACCTGTATTACCTGCACTACCTGTACTACCTGTACTACCTGTATTACCTGCACTACCTGCACTACCTGTACTACCTGCACTACCTGTACTACCTGTACTACCTGTATTACCTGCACTACACTGCACTACCTGCACTACCTGTACTACCTGTACTACCTGTACTACCTGTACTACCTGCACTACCTGCACTACCTGCACTACCTGTACTACCTGTACTACCTGTACTACCTGTACTACCTGTACTACTGTATTACCTGCACTACCTGTACTACCTGCACTACCTGTACTACCTGTACTACCTGCACTACCTGCACTACCTGTACTACCTGTACTACCTGTACTACCTGTATTACCTGCACTACCTGCACTACCTGCACTACCTGCACTACCTGCACTACCTGTATTACCTGCACTACCTGCACTACCTGTACTACCTGTACTACCTGTACTACCTGCACTACCTGTACTACCTGTACTACCTGCACTACCTGTACTACCTGTACTACCTGCACTACCTGCACTACCTGTACTACCTGTACTACCTGTACTACCTGTACTACCTGCACTACCTGTACTACCTGTACTACCTGCACTACCTGTACTACCTGTACTACCTGTACTACCTGCACTACCTGTACTACCTGTACTACCTGCACTACCTGCACTACCTGTACTACCTGTACTACCTGTACTACTGCACTACCTGCACTACCTGTACTACCTGCACTACCTGCACTACCTGTACTACCTGTACTACCTGTACTACCTGCACTACCTGCACTACCTGTACTACCTGTACTACCTGCACTACCTGCACTACCTGCACTACCTGTACTACCTGTACTACCTGTACTACCAGCATCACAACATCATTATTGTGAGTGCATTTTAAATATTATTTTTAAGCTTCCTGGAGGCACTAGGTCCTCGTTCAGATAAGAAAAGTAAGTTCAGAACTGTGGCGATCGTCGAAGGAGACTGTCAGGAGCTGTCAGCGTCAGCTACACATCTCACAAAAGGCAAGAAGAAAGTTTGGAAGGCAGAAAGTTAGCCATGTAGCAGGTGTAGCAGGTGTGGCAGGTGTGGCAGGTGTGGCAGGTGTGGCAGGTGTAGCAGGTGTGGCAGGTGTAGCAGGTGTGGCAGGTGTAGCAGGTGTAGGCGCTCCTCACCAGTTTACCGAAAAACGCAAAATAAAGTATTTGCGATCTGCATGTGACATCACGGCTCCAATTTCAAAAGTATTTGACAATTCAGTCTCAATTCAACCAATTCAGTTTCGTAGTACAGTTGGCTTCGTTCTCGACGTACAATCGGGGGATTCCAGGTTCGATTCCCGGGCGGGACAGAAATGGTTGGGCATGTTTCCTTTTACCGAATGCCTCTGTGCATCCGGAAGCTAAGAAACTGTGGTAGAGTTGCATCCTGGGAAGGGCCAGTAGTTCGACCTTAGGGGGACTTCGTTATATATAAAAAAGGTCTAAATTATATATATAATTATATATATATATAAATATAATATATATATATATATATATATATATATATATATATATATATATATATATATATATAATATGCATATGCAGTAATAATTGTCCATGTTATACCCACTACTTGAATACTTTCTGTAAGACGAATATTAACACATCCTTCGCTAGTAATGGAAGTTGTTACCTCGTGGGAAAGCGCGCTGGTTCTTTACAAGAGTTCTGTAGCTGGTAATACTCTTAGTGCCCTGATTGGGACTCAGATTCTGCACGCTCTGATCGCCTTTGGGAGCCAAGAGCTCTCAGCCACTGATGCTCTTAATTTAAGCCCGCGCGGCTTATTAAGCGGGGGGAATCGATGATAAAACCAATGTTGTGATCCTTCTTTGCCGGGGTGAAGAGGTGGGATTGGTTGGGAATTTAAGGTTCATAAGGGCAAGAAAGGGTAGGAGGTGATGGCCATACTTCCGTGAACAGAAACTGGAAAAATATATAGATTTTGTTGATATATTTAGTTGTGAACGGTGTAACAGAGTTGTAATACGAATAAATATTAATTCGGTATTAAATAGTTGTAAATGTGTAAAGGGAAACCAAAGAGGTTCACAATAAGATTGTTTGGTATAGATCTTTATATACTTTGCGGTAGGTGTAAGCGTCTAACCCTTCATACTGACAGTAGCAGCTCTCATACTGATAGTACCAACTCTCATACTGACAGTACCAGCTCTCATACTGACAGTACCAGCTCTCATACTGACAGTACCACCTCTCATACTGACAGTACCAGCTCTCATACTGACAGTACCAGCTCTCATACTGACAGTACCAACTCTCATACTGACAGTACCAACTCTCATACTGACAGTACCAACTCTCATACTGACAGTACCAACTCTCATACTGACAGTACCAACTGAGCACCAGCTCTCTCGCTGACTGTGTATAACATTAAAGGAAAAATGATCTAAATTAGAAATGTAAAATTACAATTACAGGCAACACTTGCTGTGATGAAACAAAAGAGACAATTTTACATTTTAATTTTGTCAAAAGATTCAGATTTAAAAAATCTAAAGCACATTGGTGATTTAATTAATCGAGTGACACATGTTTCTTCCCTGTCTGTCTGTGAGTCTCTCTCTGTCTGTCTCTTTCTCTCTTCTCCCATTGACAGACTTAGATTCCTCCCTCGATCCCGTCAGGCTCATCCACGAACAAATACGACACGCAGATTCCAATAATTTTCGAGGCTATCCGGCAAGATTGGAGTGGACTCCGGTGAATAGAGAGAGCTTGCCAGAATCCAGTAAAAGGAATCCTAGGTTGGGTGGTGTCTGGCATTACCGCGCGGTATCCGTCTTGTCGGTGGGGCCGCCTTGCGTTATTTACTGTTATTGTTCAGAATATTGGAAGTTTGGCGCGGGTTTCCTTCCAGCGTGGTGGCTTTAGTGGCAGAAAATATTGCATTTGAACGGGGTTTCAGTGTGTGTGTGTGTGTGTGTGTGTGTGTGTGTGTGTGTGTGTGTGTGTGTGTGTGTGTGTGTGTGTGTGTGTGTGTGTGCGCGTGTGTGCGTGTGTGCGTGTGTGTGTGTGTGTGTGTGTGTGTGTGTGTGTGTGTGTGTGTGTGCGTGTGTAAGTGATAGCGAGGAAAGCGGGAAGGACGGAGGAGGAAGCGAGGAATTACTGCAGTCCGTAAGTCGAGCTCTCGCATTTAAGCTTAAAACTCGTAAATTTGTGGTGAGGATGATACCAGATACTTAGTGTGACTCTCCCTTCCTCTTCCTCACACTTTCCACCCTTCCCTCTCACTCTCTCACAATCCCTTACCTCTTCCCAACACTCACTGGCCTTCCCTCACACACACACACACACACACATGCAGTGTGTGTGTGGCTGAGTGGATAGCGCTCTAGACTCGTGGACCTATAAGGACCGGGTCCGATCCCCGCACCGGGCAGAGACAAATGGGCAGAGTTTCCTTAACCCTGATGCACCTGTTACCTAGCAGTAAATAGGTACTTGGGAGTTAGGTAGCTGCTACGGGCTGCTTCCTGGAGTGTGTGTGTGGAAAAAATAAACAAAAAAATTGTCAGTAGTTAGTAACAATTGATTGACAATTGAGAGGCGGGCCGAAAGATCAAAGCTCAACCCCCGCAAGCACAACTAAGTGAATACACAAAAAAATTTCTCTCTCTCTCTCTCTCTCTCTCTCTCTCTCTCTCTCTCTCTCTCTCTCTCTCTCGCGTTTATTTTTACACAGAGCCAAACCCAAACAAAAATTTGGTATACAAGGTTCTGAAGGATTCCTTACACCAGTTTTTAAATGCAGTTATTATGTTGGCCAACCTGACATGTGCCGCTGCTTCCGTTTTGTTGTGGGCTTCAAGAGAGAAGTTCGGTGTGAAAACCTCCAGATCTTTCTTTCTACCTGATTCTTCAAGTATTTCATATTGGTACTTTGTGTCCGGCCTCTTGCTCCCTACAACTATTGGCATTGCTTTACACTTACTTGAGTTAAACTCTAATAGCCATTAGTTGGACCTTTCTTTCAGTTTGTCTAGTACATCGTGTAGTTTCATGCTATCTTTGTCTTAATCCTTCACATACTTTGTGTGTGTGTGTACTCACATAATTGTACTCACCTAATTCTGCTTGCGGGGGTTGAGTTCTGGCTCTTTGGTCCCGCCTCTCAACTTTTTTTTTTTTTTTTTTTTTTTTTTTTTTTTTTTTTTTGAGATATATACAAGAGTTGTTACATTCTTGTACAGCCAAAAGTACGCGTAGCGTTTCGGGCAGGTCCCTGGAATACGATCCCGCCGCGAAGAATCGTTTTTTCAACCAAGTACACATTTTACTGTTGCGTTAAACAGAGGCTACAGTTTAGGAATTGCGCCCAGTAAATCCTCCCCGGCCAGGATACGAACCCATGACATAGCGCTCGCGGAACGCCAGGCGAGTGTCTTACCACTACACCACGGAGACTGTCAATTAATCAACTGTTACTAACTACAAGCTAATTTTTTTCGCAAACACTGCCAGGGAGCAGCCCTGTAACAGCTGTTTAACTCCCAGGAATCTATTTACTGCTAGGTAACAGGTGCATCAGGGTGAAAGAAATTCTGCCCATTTGTTTCCGCCAGCGGCCGGGATCGAACCCAGACCCTGGGATTACGAGTCCCAAGCGCTGTCCATTCAGCCACGGCCCCTGTGTGTGACTGCTGGGCTGAATACTTGACTGGAAAAGGTAATCTGTAGGAGTAAGTGAATGTTAGAGTAAACACGACACTGATTGCATCCTCTCTTCTGCACTCTCAGCCTTGCAATCTCATTGTTTCAAGCGTAGGTTAGACATATTTAAATGAGTTAGAGATAAGAGAGGGGGGACTGCTTCACATTAGCCAATAGGCCTACTGCAGCTTTCTTAAGTCTCATGCATTCAAATATCACCTGTATGATTTACGCAAGTTAGGTCTGCGTGACGCGTGTAAGTAATGTCTGCGTGACGCATGTAAGTAATGTCTGCGTGACGCATGTCAGTAATGTCTGCGTGACGCATGTAAGTATTGTCTGCGTGACGCATGTACGTATTGTCTGCGTGACGCATGTAAGTAATGTCTGCGTGACGCATGTAAGTAATGTCTGCGTGACGCATGTCAATAATGTCTGCGTGACGCATGTCAGTAATGTCTGCGTGACGCATGTAAGTAATGTCTGCGTGACGCATGTAAGTAATGTCTGCGTGACGCATGTAAGTAATGTCTGCGTGACGCATGTAAGTAATGTCTGCGTGACGCATGTAAGTATTGTCTGCGTGACGCATGTCAGTAATGTCTGCGTGACGCATGTAAGTAATGTCTGCGTGACGCATGTAAGTAATGTCTGCGTGACGCATGCAAGTATTATCTGCGTGACGCATCCAAGCGTCCAATCTTGATTTTCTATTCTCGTTACCGTTGACATTAAAAGTCACGTTCAAGGTTACATTTGCGCTCCATTTTTATCCCAGACCTATTGTGGCATATTTGCTTCCTCCCGCCGCCAGTTATATTTGCCTGAGCACATCGTATTCGTAAACAATTTGGTAAGTTATGTGATTATTTCATCAAAATTTGAGTACTTATGTTTTGTTTACAGCAGATGTACAGCGACTTGACGTGTCCATTGTCGTGGAGCTCTGGCGTCGTCGTCCTGTGGTGTCGTCGTCCTCTGGTGTCGTCGTCCTCTGGTGTCGTCGTCCTCTGGTGTCGTCGTCCTCTTTAGTGTATATTGTGATCTGGTTCATCTGACAGACTCCACTTATGTGGGTGTGAAGCACGAGTGATGGCCTCGTGTGGATGTGAGGAGCCATTGTTGACCTCATATCGGTCAGAAGGAGCGATTGTTGACCTCATATGGGTCAGAGGAGCCATTGTTGACCTCATATGGGTCAGAGGAGCGATTGTTGACCCTCATTTGGGTCAGAGGAGCCATTATTGTACCTCATATGGGTCAGAGGAGCGATTGTTAACCTCTTGTGCGTGTGAGGCATAATTGTAGGCCTCATGTTTCTGTGAGACATGACAGTTTAAGTTATTTATAAGCAACATAAATAACTATCATCATGTTAGTGAGACATGGTATAAAGGACACGCTGTTTACGGCCTGTGTGTTGCAGGTGTGTGTGTGTGGGGAGGGGGTGTGTCTACACCCCTACACCATCATCCTCACCCCACCACCAATAACCAAACACCACTCTACATCTCACACAACTACATATCACCCACATACCACCATCTTCTCATAACACATTCCTTATCTTGACCATCCCCCTCACCCCTACAGTTTCAACCTATGACCACACTCTCAACATCCCACCCACCTCCTCCCTCACACCACCCCCTACAAGTACCCCTACCCACCCCCTACAAGACACCACCCCCACACCACAAATACCTCCCCACCACTCTGGTCTTCACTAGTCACCCAACACCATAATTCACCTTTATTATCACAACGAACCACTCGTGAGTGTCGTGTGGTGTTGCATTTGTCAGCTCTTAATTTGTTCACACCGATGTGTGTTTGCGTGCGTGCGTGAGAGAGAGAGAGGATGAGAGAGAGAGAGAGAGAGAGAGAGGAGAGAGGAGAGCGGAGAGGAGAGAGAGAGAGCGAGAGAGAGAGAGAGACAGACAGAGACAGGGGACAGAGAGAGAGAGAGACAGGGAACAGAGAGAGAGAGAGAGAGACAGAGGACAGAGAGAGAGAGACAGGGACAGAGAGAGAGAGAGAGAGAGAGGAGAGGAGAGAGAGAGAGACGAGAGAGAGAGAGAGTAGAGAGAGAGAGAGAGAGAGGGAGAGAGAGAGAGAGAGAGAGAGAGGAGAGAGGAGAAGGAGAGAGAGAGAGAGAGAGGAGAGAGGACAGAGAGAGAGAGAGAGACAGGGACAGAGAGAGAGAGATAGAGAGAGAGAGTAGAGAGAGGGAGGAGAGAGAGATGAGAGAGAGAGAGAGAGAGACAGGGACAGAGAGAGAGAGAGAGAGATGATGAGACAGGGACAGAGAGAGAGAGAGAGAGACAGGGACCAGAGAGAGAGAGAGAGAGAGACAGGGACAGAGAGAGAGAGAGAGACAGGGACAGAGAGAGAGAGAGAGAGAGAGAGACAGGGACAGAGAGAGAGAGATTTAGTATTATTAACATCTTTATTGACAAATTATTACAATTTTGCCTAATCTGAGGATTTTGATAGTCTGATTAAAGTGAGGATAATGCTAGTAGTCACTGTCACGCAGGACGAGGGTCATACATAAGACAATAGGTCTAAACTGTAGGGTGAAGCACATATATATCATGGTTACAATCAATGTTTTAATAGATGGCTATGTGAAACAAGTTTCTATCGTGCACTGCCCCACAAGGGCAGGGATGGGTTCATAGGTGATGCAGCTTAGGAGTAATATACATAAAAATTGTTCTTCATTCTTTAAAATGGACAAGCATATTTAGGATAAATTGTTAGGATGTCGTCCAGAACACCGAGTCAATAAATAGTTACACAGTTGGTGGTACAAGAGGCCAGGAGGTCTAAAGTCCCTTTACGGTTTCACATTCATCAATGTAGTTTTCTAGTGAGTGCATTAAAGGTTTATCACAGACAGAGTTTACAATCTGAGTATTCTGGTAGTGGCTCAGCCTCACTAACCTACCTGCCAGATGTGTCTATAGCCAAGGGCGAATTCGCGCAATGACTACATCACTTGCCTGGTTCGGCTACTGTGCCGACCATACAAATACCTATTATTACAAACCTTGCCATAACTTTTAATACTGCAGCTTTCAGGTCTCTGGGCATTTCTTAGTTCTTCTAAATCTGATTAATTTCTTTAATTTGTATGTTTCTAATAACTGCATTAGATAGTCCAAAGTCATAATCAATGTTTTCTTTCCTGGAAGCCTCATTGGCCAATCGTTCTACGAAGTCATGTTTTCCAACTCCAACATGGGATGGGATCCACACAAATTTTATACAAGAGTTATTATCATTGATAAAAATTCCATTCCATTTAATATTACAAGCTACGTCCGATATACATTGCGATGGGGTTATTTAAGGACTGCAGAGCACTTTTAGAGTCACAGAAAATAACTCCACCACCATTG
>WNGS01111181.1:13612010-13624856 GCA_020271785.1 Procambarus virginalis | reverse complement strand
ATATAATATGAGGGATAACGAGGTGGTTAAGGTCGCTAAACAAGACATGACAACATTAAACTGAAGGTTCCAGTAGCACATCTGCAGACCAAAAATGAAGGTTAAGGGCTCCTTGGATTCAATGACTGGTCATCACAACTACTGCATTGCTCATATTGGATATATTGAATCATCCAATTACAATCTATTTTTAAAATTTCTTTGTGTAGGGACAATGCAGTCTGCCACAAGGCCTTCAAACTCGCGTCCAATTGACTCACTACAGCTGGTCGTGTAGGTCATTGACTATTGTTTACAATGTTGGTTAGAAATATCCACATGATGCATAGTTGTGGGTAATAATGGTGGTGGGTAGTGATGGTGTATGGTGGTGGGTAGTGATGGTGGTGTGTGATTGTAGGTAATGTTATGGTAATGGGTGGTGATTGCGGGGTGCTACTTTTTCCTGGCTGCAATTGCGTGTAATATCGCACTTTGCATAAGGCTGACGGTTCGCTAAACGTTATAGGGAACCAGTAACTACTGGAGCAGCGGTACGAGTCTTGGCTACATTGGTCGAGCGGGACCTCCGTGTGGGTCATTCTCTCAGACTGGTGTTCAACGCTTCTAGATTCACATTGGACGTGAGAATCCTTTTAATACAAATTAAGCGATTTGAGTCTCTGAGATCGTTATCACATTTATAAATTATTGTCACTAATGGCTTGAATTAAGAGTTTCCAAGAGCGAGTAGCAGAAGTAAGAGTTTCCAAGAGCGAGTAGCAGTTTCTTAGGAGTTGGATTTCAAGAAATCACAAGAGTAACAATGAATGTAAGTTTATTCAATAATTCACTGGCTAATAAATAACAACTAGATGACTAGAGATTGGTGTCGGTCACATCTAAAAACATCTGAAAAACATACAACATCTATCTGATCGATTGGGAAACAACACCTGATTTAACACTTGTCCAGACAACCCGTCAATTAACTCGGCTTCCTAACCACTTCGGTGAGCAGAAATAGGGCACAGGAACAACATTTGATTGCACAGGTCAACATATGTTCATGCACAATAATCGAAATACTTTGTTAATGGGGCAGGCAACACACGCACAATCATCATACAAACAAGCAACAAAAGTACAGCAGATGTAGTGTGTGTCTAAGTCCGTTTGCAATGCATCCCAATCAATCTTTGTCCTGAATCATCTCGACAGTTTTGCATCATCTGCAAACATTGATATGCAGTAGCCGATTTCCTGTGTCCGGTTGTTGACATGATTTAGAAACATTATGGGCTCCTAGACCCGGCCCTTGTGGTACTCCACTCGTAGCCTCTCTTCACTCTGATCTCTCTATCTGTAACCTTTTGTTTCCTTCCTGGGAGTTACTCTCTGCCCCACCTTAGGACTCTTCCAGAGCCACAGTCTGCTTGTCATTTCTGAGCAAGAGTCTTTCGTGTGGGCTGTATTAAATGCTTTCTGTCAGTAGAGAAATATTCAGTCTGCCTTCCGTGCTCATTTTCTTGTGTGTGCATGGAAGGAAGGAAGCATTCATTCCTCCGTCCCATCCCAAATCCTTATCCTGACCCCTTCCAAGTGCTATATAGTCTAATGGCTTGGCTCTTTCTCCTGATAATTCCCTTCCCTTCTTGTATGTACTCACCTATTTGTATTCACCTATATCTGCTTGCGGGAGTTGAGCTTTGGCTCTTTGGTCCCGCCTTTCAACTGTCAATCAACTGGTGTACAGATTCCTGAGCCTTCTGGGCTCTATCATGTCTACATTTAAAACTGTGTATGGAGTCAGCCTCCACCACATCACTGCCTAATGCATTCCATCCGTTAACTACTCTGACACTGAAAAAGTTCCTTCTAACGTCCCTGTGGCTCATGTGGGTACTCAGTTTCCACCTGTGTCCCCTTGGTCGCGTCCCACCAGTGCTGAATAGTTTATCCTTGCTTAACCGGTCTATTCCCCTGAGGATTTTGTAGGTTGTGATCATGTCTCCCCTTACTCTTCTGTCTTCCAGTGTCCTAAGGTGCATTTCCCGCAGCCTTTCCTCGTAATTCATGCCTCTTAGTTCTGGGACTAATCTAGTGGCATATCTTTGGACTTTTTCCAGCTTCGTCTTGTGCTTGACAAGGTACGGGCTCCATGCTGGGGCCGCATACTCCAGGATTGGTGTTACATATGTGGTGTACAAGATTCTGAATGATTCCTTACACAGGTTCCTGAATGCTGTTCTGATGTTAGCCAGCCTCGCATATGCCGCAGACGTTATTCTTTTTATGTGGGCTTCAGGAGAAAGGTTTGGTGTGATATCAACTCCTAGATCTTTCTCTCTGTCCGTTTCATTAAGTACTTCATCTCCTATTCTGTATCCTGTGTTTGGCGTCCTGTTTCCACTGCCTAGTTTCATTACTTTGCATTTACTCGGGTTGAACTTCAATTACTCGGGTGTGAGTGTGTGTGTGTGGGCGCGCACGAGCTATTAAATACTTAGTAATCAAATATATAAATATATATATAGAGAGAAAAAACCTTAGCAAATATATTTTGTCATTTAAATATAACTTTACATTCAATTTCACTTTAGCACATAAAGTGTCACAAGAGCAGCCCCAAAATACAAGAGGGAGAGAGACTTGCAATACTGCATCTCTCCCCTCTCTCTCTCCTCGGCAGGCCGGGCCGGGAGCTAGAGCCTGAGGGTTCAGGCCGTTGAACTTCATCTGCGTCTCCCGTGACCGACTCCACCACGCCTTAGTAACGAGAGCGTTGTGTCGGTGTTAAAGTAATGTGTTTCTGCGTTATGGAAGCCCTGTGCTTCTGTTCTGTGGCAGGGTGGCTGTCTCTGCTGACTGTGGCAGGGTGGCTGTCTCTGCTGACTGTGGCAGGGTGGCTGCCTCTGCTGACTGTGGCAGGGTGGCTGCCTCTGCTGACTGTGGCAGGGTGGCTGCCTCTGCTGACTGTGGCAAGGTGGCTGCCTCTGCTGACTGTGGCAGGGTGGCTGCCTCTGCTGACTGTGGCAGGGTGGCTGCCTCTGCTGACTGTGGCAGGGTGGCTGCCTCTGCTGACTGTGGCAGGGTGGCTGCCTCTGCTGACTGTGGCAGGGTGGCTGCCTCTGCTGACTGTGGCAGGGTGGCTGCCTCTGCTGACTGTGGCAGGGTGGCTGCCTCTCCTGACTGTGGCAGGGTAGCTGTTTCTGCTCACTGTGGCAAGGTGGCTGCCTCTGCTGACTGTGGCAGGGTGGCTGCCTCTGCTCACTGTGGCAGGATGGCTGCCTCTGCTCACTGTAGCAGGGAGGCTGCCTCTCCTCACTGTGGCAGGGTGGCTGCCTCTGCTCACTGTGGCAGGGTGGCTGCCTCTGCTCACTGTGGCAGGGTGGCTGCCTCTGCTCACTGTGGCAGGGTGGCTGCCTCTGCTCACTGTGGCAGGGTGGCTGCCTCTCCTGACTGTGGCAGGGTGGCTGTCTCTGCTCACTGTGGCAAGGTGGCTGCCTCTGCTGACTGTGGCAGGGTGGCTGCCTCTCCTCACTGTGGCAGGGTGGCTGCCTCTGCTCACTGTGGCAGGGTGGCTGCCTCTGCTCACTGTGGCAGGGTGGCTGCCTCTGCTCACTGTGGCAGGGTGGCTGCCTCTGCTCACTGTGGCAGGGTGGCTGCCTCTGCTCACTGTGGCAGGGTGGCTGCCTCTGCTCACTGTGGCAGGGTGGCTGCCTCTGCTGACTGTGGCAGGGTGGCTGCCTCTCCTGACTGTGGCAGGGTGGCTGTCTCTGCTCACTGTGGCAAGGTGGCTGCCTCTGCTGACTGTGGCAGGGTGGCTGCCTCTGCTCACTGTGGCAGGATGGCTGCCTCTGCTCACTGTAGCAGGGTGGCTGCCTCTCCTCACTGTGGCAGGGTGGCTGCCTCTGCTCACTGTGGCAGGGTGGCTGCCTCTGCTCACTGTGGCAGGGTGGCTGCCTTTAGATTGGTATATTTAATGATATACACATTGTCTTAACACAGTGTTCAACTGACCTGTTGTTGTCGTAGACAGATCTTTACACCACGAGATAAGACAGCAGAGTGTTGATACTGAGAGGGTTGTTAAATATTAAGTGTCCCGCTAATTACATTTTACCTTCTTAAATATATATTTTTATTTCTGTAAATGGCATTTACCAGTGAACTAAGAAGTACTTGTTACATTTCTCTCTTCTGGAGTACTGATATGTACAGAAATTTTAAGGCCATATTTCCCAATTATAAATTTTATTCGTGTATTGAATCCCATCTTCAGCAACACTTCTTTGTGCCACACCCTGTTCCCCCTGACCCCCATCGTGGCGAACTTTGCTCCTTCTCAATGCGTCTCGGATCTGGGCCTCTGTGTCGTAAAGGGTTTTATGGTATGATTTATAAGCGCTCGCTACTACTTCCAATTTCATTGTGGATCACTCTGCATGTCAATGTGTGTATCAAGGCTATATATACATCAGACCTACTGGTCTCTGGGGACGGAGAGCTGGGTTCCTGACACACGCATGGCAGTGAGGGGAGGTTACAGAAGCTCTTATGTCTTATTGAATATATTACTTTAACTTGGTTGTAAGTATATAGATCTCTCTATTGTACATTCCAAATTATTGTGAAAGTGTGTCATTACCCTGTCTGTCCATACCAGCTCAGCTTGGCCATGAACCACATTATACGTTCATATAATAGGTCTACAGATGTGGCCACATTATATAGACCACACGGTCCACACCCCGACCCTAACTGGTCCACGTACCTACGGTGTGATAATATAGTAATCAAGAAACCTTTTAAATCCTTCCCCCGGTTAGTCTGTCGTATTACTCAAGCATACTCACACGTGTGAGTTCAACTCTAACACAGTTGATGAGGCTGCCTCCCCAGCTCTCAAGAACTGGTGAAGGAAGCAGCAGCCTGAAGCTCTCAGGCTGCTAACTTCCCCAGCTCTTAAGAGCTGGGGAAGCTCCCCAGCTTAAGAGCTCCCCAGCTCTTAAGAGCTGGGGAGCTAGCAGCCTGAAAGCTTTCTCTTTCGATATCTCATAGCCTTACCCTTCTAGTTTTCCCTGGAACATGATCGGTCAATTGCCTAACACCAGATACCCAATTGCTGCTGGTAAGCAGAGGCAAACAGTTAATTGGCTCCTAGTCAGTCCTTCCTGGCCAGGATGCGAACCCTGATACGGGACCTACATGGGTCTAAACCTCACTCTGTTACCGTGGTTCAATGTTATTCCGGAGCTGTTGAGATGTACACATAGTATTGTGGCCTCGTGTACACACCGTCAAGCGCTGTAGTTCCTGATCTACAGTTGGAAATTTTTACCCACCATATCTAATAATCATCTAAGAAATGTATTATTTCTATATCATATCAATATCATATCAAATCATATCAATCATATCTATATCAAATCTATATCATATCAGAATCATATCAGAATCACAATAGATCACTATATAGCTTGATCCTAGATGATGCCACTATGATCACGTACGCCATAGGGCCCTATAGATGCCTACGTGACTTAGTGCATTCTTCTTTCAAGATCCAGAAGCTTCTAGAAGGATTTGTTAATTAAAAATTTATTGGAACATGACGTAGTATCCGTAGAGATAAAATCGAATCCTTATTAAGAGTCAGTGTATTATCAAGTACTACTTATAATCTTTAAATCCTATATCATATTTTATTATAATCACATCTTATCTCAATCATAAGTCTAGACTGTAAAAATAATCAATCAATATTCATTCAAAGCTACCCCCTTTTTCAAGGGGGATGGGGGGGCATCTCGGCAGAGAAGCGCCCACCACAGCCCCCGGCAGAACACGTATGTTTACACAACAGTGTACACGTGACGGTCCCTTAGCGAACATTTTCAGCTCAAGGACACCTTATCTAATATCATTATCACCAGTGAACACTCTCTAGAACTGGGGGAGTACCTGGACAATATATCAACAAGGAAAATCCTAGAACATTTATATCTATAAGTGTAGAGTGGAGCATTTAGTGACGCGGTCTCCACCTTCATCCCTAATCTCATCCCTAATCTTCATTGTTATCTTCTGCAACGCAGTCCTATATCCGTAGCAACGCTACTCGTACATCAAACAGCAACGCTGTAATCTAAAATATCGTGCCTAAACTCGCCAAGAGAGTTCTTCAGTCTGGCACACTTGTCAGACAGGCACCCGGCTTCAGCTAAGTTTATTGAATGTTATTACTGTAGCGTATTAGTTGGCCAATTAAAGCTAGTATAACATTAATATTCTATAAGACTGATAGTCGGTAAAAAGGCGAGGCAACGCCTCATATTTCTGTGAGTTTATTATTAATATTGTGGTACAGCAGAATCTTATCCAAGCTCTGAACCTCATGAGTGTCCAGTGTCAGAGAAGATTGTCACAATAAGTAAACTAATAATCATGAGTGTCCAGAGTATAGGAAGAGATTCAACAAGCTGACTGTATTAAATCATATACATTGATCATATACATTGCAAATACTTGTATATATAAATTAAGTTAACAATTGCTTGCTTAGTTAATTTTTAAGTAATCATAAAGTTCATTTAATTGAATAATTTTAGTACTCAGTAACAGTACTCAGACCATACATTAAGGTCATTTATCATACTTTGCAATTTACAATTTAAGTTGTTTATAGTATAAATGTATTGGCTGTTAATTGCTAAGGTGCTAGGCTAGACTGTGTATGTTTAAATCTCTGATTTAAACAGAGCCAGTGTTCAGTTATATAACTGAATTTATAAAATCTTATCCTTGTATAAAATACAAGCTGATGTGAGATACCTGTTGGCAGGTGGACGTGGAACTACAATCAACCTATCAACTAATTCACTCACCCCACCTGCCCCTTACAGCCCATTATCTGTCATTAGGAAAAGAGGAGCTAGGATTTACGACCCTAGCTAGAGATTTTAGTTGAATTAATTTGCATACAGTAATTTTTTAATTTAGTTCAGTACAAGTCCCTGGTAGTCTCCTCTTATATCAATCACAGCAGGTTTTTCCCACACTACCTGTACTTTACATCACAACATTATTGTAAGTGCATTTTAAATATTGTTTTTAAGCTTCCTGGCGGCACTACGTCCTCGTTCAGATAAGAAAAGTAAGTTCAGAACTGTGGCGATCGTCGAAGGAGACTGTCAGGAGCTGTCAGCGTCAGCTACACATCTCACAAAAGGCAAGAAGAAAGTTTGGAAGGCAGAAAGTTAGCCATGTAGCAGGTGTAGCAGGTATGGCAGGTGTAGCAGGTGTGGCAGGTGTAGCAGGTGTGGCAGGTGTAGCAGGTGTAGGCGCTCCTCACCAGTTTACCGAAAAACGCAAAATAAAGTATTTGCGATCTGCATATGACATCACGGCTCCAATTTCAAAAGTATTTGACAATTCAGTCTCAATTCAGCCAATTCAGTTTCGTAGTATAGTTGGCTTCGTTCTCGACGTGCAATCGGGGGATCCCAGGTTCGATTCCCGGCGGGACAGAAATGGTTGGGCACATTTCCTTTTACCGAATGCTCTGTGCATCCGGAAGCTAAGAAACTGCGGTAGAGTTGCATCCTGGGAAGGGCCAGTAGTTCGACCTTAGGGGGACTTCGTTATATATAAAAAAGGTCTAAATTATATAAATATATATATATTATATAATATATATATATATAATATATATATTATATATATATATATATATATATAAATATAATATAATATCGTAATAATTGTCCCTGTTATACCCACTACTTGATACTTTCTGTAACGAATATTAACACATCCTTCGCTAGTAATGGAATTGTTACCTCGTGGGAAAGCGCGCTGGTTCTTTACAAGAGTTCTGTAGCTGGTAATACTCTTAGTGCGCTGATTGGGACTCAGATTCTGCACGCTCTGATCGCCTTTGGGAGCCAAGAGCTCTCAGCCACTGATGCTCTTAATTTAGCCCGGCCCGCGCGGCTTATTAAGCGGGGGGAATCGATGATAAAACAATGTTGTGATCCTTCTTTGCTGGGGTGAAGAGGTGGGATTGGTTGGGAATTTAAGGTTCATAAGGGGCAAGAAAGGGTAGGAGGTGATGGCCATACTTCCGTGAACAGAACTGGAAAAATATATAGATTTTGTTGATATATTTAGTTGTGAACGTGTAACAGAGTTGTAATACGAATAAATATTAATTCGGTATTAAATAGTTGTAAATGTGTAAAGGGAAACCAAAGAGGTTCACAATAAGATTGTTTGGTATAGATCTTTATATACTTTGCGGTAGGTGTAAGCGTCTAACCCTTCATACTGACAGTAGCAGCTCTCATACTGATAGTACCAGCTCTCATACTGACAGTACCAGCTCTCATACTGACAGTACCAGCTCTCATACTGACAGTACCAGCTCTCATACTGACAGTACCAGCTCTCATACTGACAGTACCAACTCTCATACTGACAGTACCACCTCTCATACTGACAGTACCAGCTCTCATACTGACAGTACCACCTCTCATACTGACAGTACCACCTCTCATACTGACAGTACCAGCTCTCATACTGATAGTACCAACTGAGCACCAGCTCTCTCGCTGACTGTGTATACATTAAGGAAAAATGATCTAAATTAGAAATGTAAAATTACAATTACAGGCAACACTTGCTGGTGATGAAACAAAGAGACAATTTTACATTTTAATTTTGTCAAAATTTCAGATTTAAAAAATCTAAAGCACATTGTGATTTAATTAATCGAGTGACACGTGTTTCTCTCCTGTCTGTCTGTGAGTCTCTCTCTGTCTGTCTCTTTCTCTCTTCTCCCATGACAGACTTAGATTCTCCCTCGATCCCGTCAGGCTCATCACGAACAATACGACACGCAGATTCCAATAATTTTCGAGGCTATCCGGCAAGATTGGAGTGGACTCCGGTGAATAGAGAGAGCTTGCCAGAATCCAGTAAAAGGAATCCTAGGTTGGGTGGTGTCTGGCATTACCGCGCGGTATCCGTCTTGTCGGTGGGGCCGCCTTGCGTTATTTACTGTTATTGTTCAGAATATTGGAAGTTTGGCGCGGGTTTCCTTCCAGCGTGTGGCTTTAGTGGCAGAAAATATTGCATTTTGAACGGGGTTTCAGTGTGTGTGTTTGTGTGTGTGTGTGTGTGTGTGTGNAAGGGCGTCTAAGGTAGGGGATCTTACACTCCCCCAACCCCCCGTCTACCTGTCTGTCTGTCTACCTCAACTATCTGTCTTGGACGCCACGGTAACTACCAGCTCATCCACCCGCCTGTCTTGACCCTCTCAAGCCTCGTAAAGGAGTGACCGAAATGTGTCGTTCAAAATACCGAGTCATAAACAGGGATAAAGAGATATCTTTTGATTATACAAGAGTTCTAAAACACACAGGTGAATCGTTATCAGACGACAGGTACTATTGAGACGCGGCGAGGGTTGGACTGTCATTAATAAATAGTAGTGTGTTTACACCTTTCACTCGTGACGAAACTGCCTTAAAAGTAATTTGAATAAGTTTGTAAAAACAAAATTTATTATTAAAAAAAAGGTCTGAACAGAGACCTTCATTCTAATTCCATCAAGTCAAATTCAGTCTTAAGGGATCAACACCGTCGCTGGAGTGTGGAGCGGCGATTTCTGCGCCATCTATGGATCTCTGAGTTTCCTGCCTCAGTTAGAAGGTGAGGTCGATGAGGCTGACTCTGGTGGTGGCGTATCAAGATCAACGCCATCTAGGTTTTGGCTACAATTACAATTCAGTTCCCCGGTGGAAGGGTGTTATACTATTGTCACCCAGTATACTGTCTGTCTAGTTAATGACGTTGTATCTGGAGAGCGGCGGGGGCATTGGAACAACGTGACGATACAGTGTACGTGGACTGGGTCTGGTGCAGAAGGTGAACTCGCCGGTGTTTGCCACTAGGTGTGGACGACGTGCACCTGGAAAGTGGATTCACCGGGATCTGATGAACACTGCCGATGTATATTGTCGTGAGTGAACGCGACACTTGGTAAATATGTATAGTAATACTTTAATATATATATATAGTGGTGAAGGTGTTACTATATTGGTGAAGGTTTAATTGTGTATTGTTTATCTCCCCCCCCCACTCCCTCCCTTTTATTCATTGCACTACTACTTGACACAACCAGTCCTTGAAAACTTGCCACCGACTTGGGTTCGATACAGATGACGAGGCTGTAAGATACATTAACAGCCTGAACCCGGTTATCGCCCCAACGCTGGCCGTAACATTCAGCTTATCACTCTTCAATCTGACGCAAATGAACAAAATTGACCACAGATAAAGTTATCATCACTAGTCATAAGGCGATAATTAATAATAATACCATTCACAATCGACTTGAGAATGGTCCAGGACGGACCGAAACGTCGTCGTCCCTTCACCTTCTAGTGTGTGGTCTGGACAACATACTTCAGCCACGTTATTGTGACTCATCGCCTGCATAGGGCTTCTTGGATTCTTTCTAAAGTGATGTTGATAAGGTTTCAACAGTCGAGAAAATATTTCAGTTCCGCTTAACACAATTATCTGTTGAACTTGTGAACATTGTAAAAGTTGTGAACAAAATTGTTCACAATTTTTACTCTGTCACTGTATCTCGTTAGCCTACGTCTGACAACCATGGTGGTTATCTTGAGGTTATCTTGAGATGATTTCGGGGCTTTTTAGTGTCCCCGCGGCCCGGTCCTCGACCAGGCCTCCACCCCCAGGAAGCAGCCCGTGACAGTTGACCAACACCCAGGTACCTATTTTACTGCTAGATAACAGGGGCATAGGGTGAAAGAAACTCTGCCCATTGTTTCTCGCCGGCGCCTGGGAACGAACCCAGGACCACAGGATCACAAGTCCATCGTGCTGTCCGCTCGGCCAACCGGCTCCCCAGAGGCAGTGTTAAAAACAGCTATGGGTATAGCTGGAGACGTCTGGGTAATATTAACTCAAACTCACAATTTTACCAATTTCAAGGCATAACATTTTAGATTTACAGACTAATAAGTAGATTCTTGCATCAAGGCCTTTATCATGTTAATATTTGGCAAAGATCGATGGCTTCCAGGTCTAATTATTCAATGCAGATTATCGTGCATCACAAAAGACACATGTTGACCAATCCACACACTAGAAAATGAAGGGACGATGACGTCTAGCGTGTGGATTGGTCAACATACTTCAGCCACGTTATTGTGACTCGTCGCCTACAAAAGACATTTTGTCACCTATTAGCATTCAGGTTACGAAAAGCAGAAAGCTGACAAAATGTAGAAATACCCAGATTTTTGAGAGTTTACAGAACTTCTCTGGGTAAAAGCACATTGAAAGTCATCGAACAAAACAGTACCAAAACTTCAGTGATGCTTCGCAGTTTACGTTTTTATTGAAAGTTAAGACAATATTGCCAAGTTGCTAAGTTGTAAACTGCAGTGATGAACTTGGGGACCATTGTTGAACATGGTAGCTATTATTACGTATAGGAAATGTTGCAAACGCCACAAATATTGTCTAACGGTGACAGGTATATAATTCATAATGTGAAGATTTCAGTAGAAAGAAAATTACTTCATTTTTGCAACATGGCGTTAAAAATATTGCTAGAGACATTTCGAATCAACTTAAAGTTGATTTAGGAAAATTCGAACATTTTCCATTTATTTTGACGAGATAACTTATGCCATCTCTCACGCGAGAGTTGCTCTTATAGTTGAATATGCATCTGGTGATGTTGCATGCTCTCTCTGGGACATCTGGTGATGTTGCATGCTCTCTCTGGGACATCTGGTGATGTTGCATGCTCTCTCTGGGACATCTGGGACATTACTATTGTCTCTTTGGTTCTAAAATGGCAGTAATGCTGACAGTCATCAATCACCACCACAAGAGACATGAAATACTTCACTAGCAGAGCGATGCAGTGAGAACCTTGTTTCCGTGTCGCCTTTAAGACCTGCCCACAAACCCAGACTGAAACCCGCAAGGGATATATAATATATATATATATATATATATATATATATATATATATATATATATATATATATATATATATATACCTCTCGTTACTGTGTCGAAGAGATATAAAACCTTAGAATTGGTTGTCAATAGAGACCTGAAGAAAAATGTGTGTGAAAAAAACGAGTTTGCTTTACCCTCTCGTATTGCGTGTTGCCTCGGGAGTTTTTGTTCGGTGTAGCAGCGCCGGGTGTAGCAGCGCCGGGTGTAGCAGGCCCGCGTGTAGCAGGCCGGGTGTAGCAGGCCCGGGTGTAGCAGGCCCGGGTGTAGCAGGCCCGCGTGTAGCAGGCCCGGGTGTAGCAGGCCCGGGTAGCAGGCCCGGGTGTAGCAGCCCC
Organism: Procambarus virginalis; assembly: GCA_020271785.1. NCBI lineage: Eukaryota > Metazoa > Arthropoda > Malacostraca > Decapoda > Cambaridae > Procambarus > Procambarus virginalis. The sequence goes on along the minus strand of WNGS01111181.1, from coordinate 13,612,473 downwards.
AGGTGTAGCAGCCCCAGGTGTAGCAGCCCAGGTGTAGCAGCCCAGGTGTATCAGGCCCGAGTGTATGTAATTCGCGTAGTTTTACAAGGAACTATATTAAGGTAAGGACTTAATACTGTAAGGAACTTAACAACAGCGTTTCGCGTCTCCTGTTATAGGAAACTTGGCGGCTGTAAGGTACATTTCCGCGTAAAGAACTTCTCCCAAACTGTTGACGTCTCGTCATAAGCAACTCCCCCCCCCCCACACTGACGCCGCTAATCGTACCGTTATTCCTCCGCTCACTGGTACGCCGTACCGTCGACAAGGAGTACCCGAGCGTGAGAAAACACGCCACCGCTGGCCCCTTAAAGCAGGGTAAAATTTCGCCATCAATCTTGGATATTCTGCAAAATTAAACGCCGCTCCGGATGAGGAAAGTGATTCAGGAGTTTAATGACCAGAGTACGAGGGTGGTACAGTT
>WNGS01111181.1:13573063-13584339 GCA_020271785.1 Procambarus virginalis | reverse complement strand
GATGTTCCCGTGAAGAGACGAGGCTGTAGTTGATGGAAGAGTTGTTGAACGGCAGAGGAGCCTTTCACCGCGATGACTCCCTCACCAGCTTCATGCCCGGAGGAGTCCTGCTCCAGCTTGATGAGGAGGAGGATTGTGACACCAGTTGATGAGAGGATTTCTACACCGTTTGGGCAGAGGAAGATTCTTGTTCCAGATTTATTAGAGGAAGATTCCTGCAGTCATGACGACAGCGGTAGACATGAGAACTACACGGACACACACACGGTAGACATGACAACAACACGAACACACACACGGTAGACATGAGAACTACACGGACACACATGGTAGACATGACAACAACACGGACACACATGGTAGACATGAGAACAACACGGACACACATGGTAGACATGACAACAACACGGACACACACACACGGTAGACATGAGAACTACACGGACACACACACGGTAGACATGACAACAACACGGACACACACACGGTAGACATGAGAACTACACGGACACACATGGTAGACATGAGAACAACACGGACACACATGGTAGACATGACAACAACACGGACACACATGGTAGACATGACAACAACACGGACACACATGGTAGACATGAGAACAACACGGACACACATGGTAGACATGACAACAACACGGACACACACGGTAGACATGAGAACAACACGGACACACATGGTAGACATGAGAACAACACGGACACACATGGTAGACATGACAACAACACGGACACACATGGTAGACATGACAACAACACGGACACACATGGTAGACATGAGAACAACACGGACACACATGGTAGACATGACAACAACACGGACACACACACACGGTAGACATGAGAACACTAACAATAACAAGCCCAGATCATACTCCAGCTTTAAGCCGTCCGTGATTTACGCCACAACATCAACAATAATCTGCTCCAGTTAAGCAAAAGTCCACAAGCTTTATATGGAGCAGTCAACACAAAATATTAATAATTATAATAAAATCAGTAATAGCGAACGATCCTCTAAATAATATATTAAGACTAACAGCCTCAAGCAGGTCGAGGCACTCACACACACACACTCAACTGAGTGCAGTAGTTTGAGGGTTAATGAACCTCTGGCTGGCAAGAACGTCTCTGGTGTTAATGGGTTCAGGTCACTGGTCGAGGCACCAGCCGGTCTTGTTGACCAGTTCATACGAGGTCACCCGGCACCCTCGTCGAGCTGCGACAGTCGTGAGACGGAGCTCCAGGGGCGGCTGGAGCAACCATTATCTTGACAGTGCTGTAATATACACATAATTGGACGCCAGATGGGGCAGCCTCGAAGTCTGTCCAACAGATGAAAGGGATTTACTACTAACACTGAATGAGGGATTGAGGGTTGGGAGGCGTGGGATGGTAAGGGATGGGTGTTACACAAGTGAGGGGTGGATGGAGATGGATTATGAGTACAATGTATGGCATCTTTCTCTTGGTCCTTCCCCCTTCATTCCGCCTTATCAATTCCCCTGCCTCTTATCCATTGCTGTTTCAACTGCTACTCCTGTAACAAGTTGTGCCGCTGCATCTACTGCAACTAGTCCTACCTCACACAGGACAATAAGCCCTCTGTACCATACTGCTTTGTAAATTACATTTATTGCGTAATCGCAACAAAAATTTCCATGTTGCAACTGAGGTCATTGCTGCCGTTGCAAAAAATTGAGGGAATTTTAATTAAGTAGAAATGATAACCTACTTTAAAAATCTTAACTTACACAATATGTCACACACTAGACATACACCAGTATACAGATGTGATACACTAGACATACACCAGTATACAGATATCACACACTAGACATACACCAGTATACAGATGTGATACACTAGACATACACCAGTATACAGATGTCACACACTAAACATACACCAGTATACAGATGTCACACACTAGACATACACCAGTATACAGATGTCATACACTAGACATACACCAGTATACAGATGTCACACACTAGACATACACCAGTATACAGATGTCACACACTAGACATACACCAGTATACAGATGTCACACACTAGACATACACCAGTATACAGATGTCATACACTAGACATACACCAGTATACAGATGTCACACACTAGACATACACCAGTATACAGATGTCACACACTAGACATACACCAGTATACAGATGTCACACACTAGACATACACCAGTATACAGATGTCACACACTAGACATACACCAGTATACAGATGTCATACACTAGACATACACCAGTATACAGATGTGATACACTAGACATACACCAGTATACAGATGTCATACACTAGACATACACCAGTATATAGATGTGATACACTACCTTACCTTGAGGATACCTTGAGGTGCTTCCGGGGCTTATCGTCCCCGCGGCCCGGTCATCGACCAGGCCTCCTGGTTGCTGGACTGATCAACCAGGCTGTTGGACGCGGCTGCTCGCAGCCTGACGTATGAGTCACAGCCTGGTTGATCAGGTATCCTTTGGAGGTGCTTATCCAGTTCTCTCTTGAACACTGTGAGGGGTTTGCCAGTTATGTCCCTTATGTGTAGTGGAAGCGTGTTGAACAGTCTCGGGCCTCTGATGTTGATAGAGTTCTCTCTCAGAGTACCAGTTGCACCTCTGCTTTTCAACGGGGGTATTCTGCACATCCTGCCATGTCTTCTGGTCTCATGTGATGTTATTTCTGTGTGCAGGTTTGGGACCAGCCCCTCTAATATTTTCCACGTGTAAATTATTATGTATCTCTCCCGCCTGCGCTCAAGGGAATACAGATTTAGGCTCTTTAGTCGGTCCCAATAGTTTAGATGTTTTACCGAGTGGATTCTAGCAGTAAAGGATCTCTGCACGCTCTCCAGGTCAGCAATTTCACCCGCAGTGAAAGGGGCTGTCATTGTGCAGCAGTACTCCACTCTAGAGAGCACAAGCGTTTTGAAAAGTGTCATCATCGGTATAGCATCTCTAGTGTGAAAAGTTCTTGTTATCCAACCTGTCATTTTTCTTGCAGTTGTGACGGCTACTTTATTGTGTTCTTTAAAGGTAAGGTCTTCCGACATGAGTACACCCAGATCCTTTACATTGCCTTTTCGTTCTATGTTATGATTTGCCTGAGTTTTGTACGTGGTTTCAGTTTTTATATTTTCATTTTTTCCATAGCGCATGAGCTGGAACTTGTCTTCGTTAAACACCATATTATTTTCTGTAGCCCATAGAAAGACCTGATCTACATCTGACTGGAGGTTCGCCGTGTCCTCTATGTTGCCTACTCTCATGAAGATCCTAGTGTCATCTGCAAAGGATGATACAGTGCTATAGGTTGTGTTCTTGTCTATGTCCGATATAAGGATGAGAAAAAGTACTGGAGCAAGCACAGTACCCTGGGGACTGAGCTCTTAACGGTTGACGGGTTGGATTTTATTTTGTTGACTATTACACATTGGGTTCTGTTGGTCAGGAAATTGTAGATCCATCTGCCTACTTTTCCGGTAATTCCTTTTGAGCGCATTTTATGGGCAATAACACCATGGTCACATTTATCAAAAGCTTTTGCAAAATCTGTGTAAATTACATCAGCGTTTTGTTTGTCTTCCATAGCATCTAATGCCATATCATAGTGGTCCAGCAACTGCGACAGGCAAGAGCGCCCTGTTCTGAAACCATGTTGTCCGGGGTTATGGAGATGCTGTGATTCCATGTATTTTGTGATCTTACTTCTTAGCACTCTCTCAAAAATTTTTATGATGTGCGATGTTAGTGCTATCGGTCTGTAATTTTTTGCCTCTGCCTTATTTCCTCCTTTATGAAGTGGTGCTATCTCTGCTGTTTTTAGTATATCAGGAATAACGCCAGTATCTAGGCTTTGTCTCCACAGAATGTGAAGGGCCTGCGATAGTGGTTTTTTACAGTTCTTGATGAATATGGAGTTCCAAGAATCCGGGCCTGGTGCGGAGTGCATAGGCATACTGTTTATGGCTTCTTCAAAATCCAGTGGGGATAGGGTGACGTCTGATATATGATTTGATGTTGGTATCATATCCATGAAAAATTCATTTGGGTTATCGATCTTTAGTGCGTTTAATGGCTCGCTGAAGACAGAGTCGTATTGCTTCCTCAGTAGCTCGCTCATTTCTTTGTTGTCATCGGTGAAAGTTCCATCTTCCTTTCGCAGGGGCCCGATACTAGATGTGGTTTTTGATCTTGATTTTGCATAGGAGAAAAAATATTTCGGGTTTCTCTCTATTTCACTGATGGCCTTTTGCTCTCTTTCCCTCTCCTGCGTTTTGTATGATTCTTGTAGCTTGAGTTCAATTTTTCCTATTTCGCTACCTAACCTTCTTCGCCGTTCCTGAGATAGGGTGCGACTCTCAAGTTGTACCGCGATTCGTTTTCTTCGCCTATATAGGGAACGACGTTCTCGTTCCAATCTGCATCTCTTCCTCTTTTTTCTTAGGGGGATGCGGTTTGTACATATTTCTAGTGCTACTGAGCTTATTTTTTCCAGGCACTGGTTCAGGTTCGCATTTCCTAGCTGTTCTTCCCAGTTTATTTCTGTGAAGTCCTGGTTTATTTGCTCCCAGTTTATCTGTTTATTATTGAAGTTGAATTTGCTGAAATCTCCTCCACCGGGAATCTGGACTGGTTTTGAAGGTCTATTCCCCATGGTTGTCATAACTTCAATTAAGTTGTGATCTGAGTAACAGGTATTTGTAATCATTATGTTCCTGATCAATTCATCATTATTAGTGAAAATGAGGTCCAGCGTGTTCTCCTTCCTGGTTGGTTCTACTATTTGCTGGTTTAAGGCAAACCTGTCGCACATCCGTAGCAGGTCATTTGCATGTGCCTGTTCATTAAGGCTACTTCCTGGTATTCTTTCTGATATTACTGTATTAGCCAGGTGCTTCCATTTCAGGTGCCGTAGGTTGAAGTCCCCAAGCAGAATGATGTTCGGAGCTGGATTTGTGAGGTTTTCCAAGCAGTGTTCTACTTTCATTAGTTGGTCTTTAAACTGCTGAGGGTTTGCCTCCGGTGACTTATATACAAGGACAATAACTACATTTATAATCTCTATTTTGATTATCAGCACTTCCACCATATCATTCGAGGTGTTTAGCAGCTCAGTACAGATGAGTGTGTCTTTGATGTATAGGCTGACCCCACCCTGAAGCCGGTGTTTCCTATCACATCTGAAAAGATTGTACTCTGAGATCCATATTTCACCATCATGGTAGTCCTTTGTGTGGGTTTCTGTTAGGGCTGCAAACACTGCATTTGCCTCATGAAGGAGACCATCTATAAAGTGAACTTTGTTGGATTTGCGTGTTTTTATACCTTGAATGTTGGCAAATATAAATGATGTTATCGTGGTAGTGGAAGTGCTGGATGCCTTACTTGGTGTTAATATCTGAGGCTCTGGTAAGGGGGCCACTGTGTTTGCGTCCAGGGTGTGTTGTTTTCGAAGTGATTCGTCCAGTTTCGGTAGTGGGGCGAGTGTTGTGTGGTGTAGTACCTGTGTGTTTGTTGGTAATGTGTATTCCAGACTTGTGGGTATCTCCCTTCCCCTCTGTAATCCTGTGGTGGTTCCATCTGACTGTTCCTCTCTCTTATATTTTCTGCTCTGTTTCTGCCTTCCTCTAAAAAATTGCCAGTAGTGTCATACTGATTTCCCGTCTATAACGTTGTGTACCTCTCACGTGGAATTCCGGACACTGAAGATTGTAGCATTTTTTGTCCCTAATTGAAAATTGACATAATTTGGGGTGGAAGTATCTACACCCTGTTCCAAAACGGCATGTACCCCTCGCCAACATGTTCCTGCATTTTCGAGGATGCAGAAAATGGCATTTTGTTCCTAATTTTCCATATTTGCATATTCCTTTAGCGTAGAATTTGCAAATGTGTTCCGGTTTTGCGTTTTTCAAGGTATTTATATCTGTGTCTGTCTTGTCTACCTCTTTATTGGAGCCATCTCCGCTTTTCGTCCCAATTCCTTCATTTATGCACTCTGTCTCACTGTTGCTCACATCGTTTATATTACCTGACTCTGCAATATTGCTGCTATTATGTACTACAATACCCTCTTCCTCCACATTACTGCTGCGGTTCTCTAAACTATCTGTTCCTGGGTTTTGGTCGTTAACCAATGTTGTCTTATCCCAGTCTGCATATATCACTGGTAGCTTGTCTGTGAATGGTAATCTCTGTGACTCGGGAATGTTTTTCATCAGTTTAGTTATGTTTTCTAACATTAATCTGTCATCTTTGCAGACCCAGTAAATTCCTTGCCTTTTTGTGCATCCTGGAGATACTTCTGTACAGCCCAGGTGAAATCTCATGTTACAGATGCAACACGTTACGCCTACATTACGTTTTCCCAGTACTCCCGAGCACTCGCCACATCTCTCCATTTTCTGATGTATTGTTGTATTTGTGGTTTACTGTGTGGATCACTTGTTGATGTCAGTCCTTTTAACTCTTTATAAAGTTATATGTATATTTTTATATATTTAATATTTATAATACTATATGTATACCGTAGATTTGTAATATTATGTATGTTATTTTGTTCAAACTTTATGGGAGGTACTTAGCGTAGGGTAGCGAAGCTGGTCCCCGGTGCGGTACAGGTGACCTCTTGTCGTCCCAGGTTGATGTCACCAGTTTCCAGCTACTCGATTTATAACACTGATTTTTCTTTGCTTGTATTCTTACAAGGGATTTTCCGCCTAATTTCCGGCTTGCAATGGTATTCACTCACTTTATTGCTAATTATTAGATTCACATTTCCATAGTACACTATATGATTTCCGTATTTTATCCCTGTGGGACGTGCCCTGGGGTAGGCCTCGCGTGGCTTATGGAAACAGCCTACTGATGCCGCCTCTTGCCACTATTCTATACTTCTAGCATTCTATATTTATAATATTCTATGCACGATTTTCCTTCACTTCCAACTTATATGTTGTTGTGGTACCCGTTCCACTTCACTGTTTCACGAATCACCGTTCACTATTTTTTTTTCTCATACACGCACGTACACAAAGCCTCATGCACTGGCCCACACGTGGTCTCCCGTTTATTATCTATTTAACACAAAGTTCCGTTGATAATGAGTTTTCAAATTTTCCAGCGGGTCACTATGCACTTGTTATGCCTGTAATCGGTAATCCAAGGCTGTGGTCCTAAGAAGTCCCGGTTAATGTCACGATTTTAACGGAGCGCGAGCGGTACGACTTCCCTCCCTCAACCTCACTACACATATACACCAGTATACAGATGTCATACACTAGACATACACCAGTATACAGATGTGATACACTACACATATACACCAGTATACAGATAGTATACAGATGTCACACACTAGACATACACCAGTATACAGATGTCACACACTAGACATACACCAGTGTACAGATGTCACACACTAGACATACACCAGTATACAGATGTCATACACTAGACATACACCAGTATACAGATGTCATACACTAGACATACACCAGTATACAGATGTGATACACTAGACATACACCAGTATACAGATGTCACACACTAGACATACACCAGTATACAGATGTCATACACTAGACATACACCAGTATACAGATGTCATACACTAGACATACACCAGTATACAGATGTGATACACTACACATATACACCAGTATACAGATGTGATACACTACACATATACACCAGTATACAGATGTCATACACTAGACATACACCAGTATACAGATGTGATACACTAGACATATACACCAGTATACAGATGTCATACACTAGACATACACCAGTATACAGATGTCATACACTAGACATACACCAGTATACAGATGTCATACACTAGACATACACCAGCATACAGATGTGATACACTACACATATACACCAGTATACAGATGACACACACTAGACATACACCAGTATACAGATGTCATACACTAGACATACACCAGTATACAGATGTCATACACCAGTATACAGATGTCATACACAAGACATACACCAGTATACAGATGTCATACACTAGACATACACCAGTATACATATGTCATACACTAGACATACACCAGTATACAGATGTCATACACTAGACATACACCAGTATACAGATGCAAGGGCTCTAGACATACACCAGTATACAGATGTGATACACTAGACATATACACCAGTATACAGATGTCACACACTAGACATACACCAGTATACAGATGTCATACACTAGACATACACCAGTATACAGATGTCATACACTAGACATACACCAGTATACAGATGTCATACACTAGACATACACCAGCATACAGATGACACACACTAGACATACACCAGTATACAGATGTCATACACTAGACATACACCAGTATACAGATGTCATAAACTAGACATACACCTGTATACAGATTTCATACACTAGACATACACCAGTATACAGATGACACACACTAGACATACTCCAGTATACAGATGTGATACACTACACATATACACCAGTATACAGATGTCATACACTAGACATACACCAGTATACAGATGTCATACACTAGACATACACCAGTATACAGATGTCATACACTAGACATACACCAGTATACAGATGTCATACACTAGACATACACCAGTATACAGATGTCATACACTAGACATACACCAGTATACAGATGTCACACACTAGACATACACCAGTATACAGATGTGATACACTACACATACACCAGTACACAGATGTCATACACTAGACATACACAGTATACAGATGTGATACACTAGACATACACCAGTATACAGATGTCATACACTATACATACACCAGTATACAGATGTCATACACTAGACATACACCAGTATACAGATGACACACACTAGACATACACCAGTATACACTAGACATACACCAGTATACAGATGTCATACACTAGACATACACCAGTATACAGATGTCATACACTAGACATACACCAGTATACAGATGTCATACACTAGACATACACCAGTATACAGATGTCATACACTAGACATACACCAGTATACAGATGTCACACACTAGACATACACCAGTATACAGATGTCACACATAGACATACACCAGTATACAGATGACACACACTAGACATACACCAGTATACAGATGACACACACTAGACATACACCAGTATACAGATGACACACACTAGACATACACCAGTATACAGATGACACACACTAGACATACACCAGTATACAGATGCAAGGGCTCTCACATATATTATTGACTCATCAATACACCTAACTGTGGTGCTGACCTTTGGTATTTGAAATAAGTCATAGTTATACAATATGTAAACAAATTTGTCTTTGGTGTATATATATTGTATTTCCGCCTAGAAATCAGTGGACAATAAACTCCTGTATTTAAAATTGTTGACTAGAAATCTAATAATACTTTCCATGAGTGTCCTTGTCCTCACCCGTCACACCCCGTCACACCCCCGTCACACGGGGCCTCACGTCACACCCACGTCACACCCCGTCACACAGGGCCTCACGCCACACGTCACACACAGTTAGATACTAAAAACAAACATAATGTGTCTTCGAGGAATTTAAAGCTCTAACTGTCTTATGAATCGTATTGGCTTACACGTCTCTGGTTCTTGTGTATAATACCTCTCTCTCTCTCTCTCTCTCTCTCTCTCTCTCTCTCTCTCTCTCTCTCTCTCTCTCTCTCTCTCTATCTCTCTCTCTATCTCTCTCTCTCTCTCTCTCTCTCTCTCCCTCCCTCCCCTCTCTCTGGCCTATAACCAAGCCAACAGGAAACATCAAGATAGCAATAAAGATTATCAGCTTTATTTCGGTACAACTTCCGTATCAGGGTTCAGTCTCTCAGCTTTTATACCGGAACACTAAGTGCAGTCTCAGGGCACAACCATAACACTGTCAACTCTTTTACAACTTCTTGTAAAAGATTTAAATGCTCCCGGGGATGTAAATGCTGGCCGTGAAGGTATTCATCAGCTCAGAATGTCCAGCATCTTACCACACGAATCGCAATTCGTAAATTTAGAATTACGTTTAGTCCGGTTTCCTGGTCATCAAAGCCTGGATAATCCCAGTTTGGGTAATGGGATAACCTGCGTTGCTAGGTATGGCAGCCATCTCTCCTTCATATTCAATTTCGGATCATTTATTCAGAATAATTGAGAATCTGGAAGTGTTTCTTTGTATTCACCTGGTTGTATCCACCTAGTTGTACTTGCGGGGGGTTGAACTCTGGCTCTTTGTTCCCGCCTCTCAACTGCCAATCACTGGTGTGCAGATTTCTGAGCCTACTGGGCTCTTATCATATCTACTCTGACACTGAAAAAGTCTTTTTAACGTACCTGTGGCCCATTTGGGTATTCCGTTTCCACCTTTGTCCCTTGTTCGCGTACCACCCGTATTGAACAGTTTATCTTTATCTACCCTGTCAATTTCCGTGAGAATTTTGTAGGTAGTGATCATTTCTCCCCTAATTCTTCTGCCTTACAGAAGGTGAGGTTCAGTTTCGGAAATCTTTCCTCATAGCTCATTCCTCTCAGCTCGGGACCATCCTGGTGGCATACCTCTGAACCTTTTCTAACTTTGTTTTGTTTTTTTATTAGATGTGACCTCCAGGCTGGAGCCGCATATTCCAGTATTGGTCTGACATATGTGGTATACAAAGGTTCTGAATGATTAATTACACAAGTTTCTGAAGGCAGTTATTACGTTCGCCATCCTTGCATACGCCGCAGATGTTATCCTCTTGATGTGAGCTTCAGGGGACAGGCCTGGCGTGATATCATCCCCCGGATCATTCTCTCGTCCTAATTCCTAAAGAATTTAATTCCTCTCCCGATGGTACCTTGTGTTTGGCCTGCTGCTCCTACACCTAACTTCATCTCTTTACACACACAGTGTGTATGTGTGTGTGTGTATGTGTGTTTGTGTGTATGTGTGTGTGTGTGTGTGTGTGTGTACTCACCTAGTTGTGTTTGCGGGGGTTGAGCTCTGGCTCTTTTGGTCCCGCCTCTCAACCGTCAAAGATGTGGGGTGTGTGTGTGGGTGTGTGTGTGTGTGTGTATTCACCCAGTTGTAATTACATGACAAAAGCATCGAGCAAAAAACAATACAAATTTACAAATATATATGCGACGAGATGCAGACGGAATGAAAGTCATTTAATTCATCGACCAGCCGATGTAAAGGCAGGGTTAGGAGCTATTGCTCGAC
>WNGS01111181.1:13560428-13570614 GCA_020271785.1 Procambarus virginalis | reverse complement strand
GCCATCAACTGCCCAGTCAAACTGCTAAATGTGATCGAGACTCATCCAACCATAGAACAAAATTGATATGAAAATGACGAACGGCTCGCCTATGCACACTGATAAAATTTATTGAATGAGGAAAAAACATAAGAAAAGGAAGATAGCAAAACGATGGAAACGAGAGAATAAAATATATGAGGCCGGCAGAGAGGAGGAGGAGGAGGAGGGAAGATAAGAGAAGAGACAAGAGAGATATTTAGGGCAATTGCTATCCATAGCAATTCAATATTCATTACTACTTGAACAATATTAAAAGTTTAATGTTATACTTTAGGGATGCAGAATATTGCCCTCTGGCAGGTGAGTTGATATTGTCAAGTTCGCTGGAAGGAATTGCTTATGATTTTTCAGAGTTTAACTACCCCTAAGAGTGAGGGGGAAGATTACAAGAAAAGCAAACTGTGAAGGAGAAATTAGAAAGGAAAACATATTTGAATGGCGTCTATGTGGATTATTTTGTGGTATAATAATTATCTGGGGATGTTGGGAATGTCTTGACGGTTAGTCAATGTTCTTTCATCCCATCCGCATGTCCCAGCTCCTTGTCCTCATATCCCGCTCCTTGTCCTCACATCCCAGCTCCTTGTCCTCATATCCCAGCTCCTTGTCCTCACATCCCAGCTCCTTGTCCTCATATCCCAGCTCCTTGTCCTTACATCTTATCCTTGTCCTGTTGGTGTCGTTACGAGTGCCAGTACGAGAGTGCTTGTGCAAGTGAGTGCAAGCGAGTTGGTACGAGAGTAAATGCAAGTGAATGGTTGACATGAGAGAGCTTGAGTGCAAAACTATAGTCTATAAAACTCACGATTTGCATATGACTTGGCGGTCAAAGGTTCAGCAGAAGGCTAAATAAACCCAGGCGTCAAGTGTCTCAGAAGCCCGGTGCTGTGAGGCTCCGGAACGTCTCTGGGTACACGCACAGCTTAAAGCCTCGAGTGAGTAAGAGGTGACACGTTCCGCTGACGTGCCTCTCTTTTGACGTGCCTCTCTTTGACGTGTCTACCCCCCCCCCCCTTGACCTGACTAACCTTGTCGTGGTTTCTCTTTCCGTGTTTCCTCTTGGCGTGGCCCCCTAGGGTGGTGTCTGGGCGCCATGGAGGCTGGTGCACGTGTCACCTCGTGGACGTGTCTACGAGGCCGTGACAGAAGCAGCCCAACTGCATCGTAAGGATTGTCTACCTCTGACAGAACTCATATTAAATAAATAGACTAGTAGCAACACTCAGCGGCTTTGTATTTATTGATTTAAATGTTTCTGGTAATTATTAAATATTTAGCTTTTTGAGTTTACAATTTTGCTGTGGAACACAGGTCGGCAGATACTTGCTGTTCTCAGGTCGGCAGATACTTGCTGTTCTCAGGCCGGCAGATACTTGCTGTTCTCAGGCCGGCAGATACTTCCTGTTCACAGGTCTGGATATACTTGCTGTTCATACTCAGGTAATGAGTCCTGCATATCAATAACGTTGGGAGATTGTGGTGATTATGATAAATTATTGTTGATAATTAAATCAATAAATGGCTTGATAAATTCTACGCCAGAAACCACCAAGGATCCCACCACTTGGTTGCTTCCACCGGACCAAAGAGCCAGAGCTCAACCCCCGCAAGCACAACTAGGTGAGTACTATTCAACCCGTCCTCTCCACTCATATCTCATCTCATTTTGGCCAGAAACTTATTTAGTTAAAATCATACAATTGACGTAATTCCCTGTTTTATATTCGAAGCTCTTCCGTTAGGTTAGGTTCGGGCAAGTTAGCACATCAGTTTAGCGACGTTGTGAGCCCTCGACAGGACGGGGGGTGGAGTATTATGCTACCAGGTAATTTCTTCCACAAATCACCAAACCTGTTCCCTAAACCGGTACTTAGCAAGCTATTTTCTATACCAAAATCTTTTCTTAATCTATTTATATCCATAAATGTTTGACAACACGGGGGAGGATTATGGGAGGGGAAGAAATAGAGTAAAGGTATACACAATATTAAGGGAGATTTACCAATTGGATAAAGATGAGATGTTTAACAGGATAAAGAGAAGACGATGGGATGTTTGTTGGGGTCAGATAAGCCACACTGACAGCAGGAAGAACTTCTCCATTTTCTTGAGCTGTTTACACTTGTGACAAGTTGAAACGTATTTTTAGTCACCCAAACTCAGTAAATTTACTATTTGTGTTGAGTATTATGGTACATGAAGGATGATTGCAATCATACACACGCACGCGCGCGCGCGCACACACACACACACACACACACACACACACACACACACACACACACACACACACACACACACAACAGCTGACGACCACTAGCCAGTGTGTCAGGGACAGACTGCTGGTTCATCACAGCCCGAGATGACGCTAGATATTTTCACTCCCGGTCTATGTAGCTGACCAATGTACAGGTCTATATGACCGTTGTTCACCTAAAGTGAAGCTGGTCTTGCTGGTGTCAGGGAAGTTGAGGAGTTGAAGACTGACGCAAAGTGGCTCACTTTGGTTTGTCTTGAAACATTGTAGTTTAGTGTTTTCTCTTTGTTTTCCTGATGGGACATTTAAATTACTTTTCTTTGCCTTTTGGAAGACCAGTGTCTTCCATTCGGATCATTAATATTAATTACAAATAGCCTGGAGTGTGTATAGGGGTGACACCCTACTCTCACCCTTCCAGATCACGTTATCTTGCCAAGATATCAATCAACACGTGCAACATACAATACCCTGAAGGGAGCTCCCCAACACCTGCAGCGTCTTGTGCTGGAGGCCAAGGAGTCGTCTCAGAGTCCCTGAAGTGCCCAACACCCATTACTAAATTGGCCCAAACCACCGGGCCATTGCATCTACCGCTCGTTATTGCTGTCACAACTACACTCGCTAACTACCCATCAGAAGCAAGTGTCCGGTCGGAGCCCAAACGGCCTCGTTACGGCGAGTGTGACTGCCAGTTAACGAGAAAAATAAAAGCTGGACCAGTCCTTGCAGACTGGTGGAGCCTCCCACCACAGTGAGAGGAAAGAGGACGGGGAAGGGGGTGAGGTGTGGTAGGGTGGAGGCGTGGGGGTTATATATATATATATATATATATATATATATATATAAAAATAATAGGGGTGGTAGGAGAAGAAAAGAATTAAGTATTCGGTGAGAATCCACAAGATCTTCTCTGAATGCTCTTTGTTTTCTTCTTCGAGGATGTGTGTCCCTGCAATTGCACCAGAGGTGGTACCCCTAATATATATATATATATATATATATATATATATATATATATATATATATATATATATATATATTTATCATATTTACATATATATGAGTTTTCAGTTGCATATAGTCCTGGGGACCTTTCAGGCTTGTTCGCATATATATTTATATCTAAAGAAAATGTTTTCTATGTACAAATCCAGGAGGGCCGTGACGAGGGTTTGAACTTACTTCCGAGAGGATCCCAGACGCTGCCTAAATCGACTGTGCTACGACACAGAAAAGAATTGCAATTGAACAGATGAACCGGGAGTTCATCTGCACTCACACGGATTCTTCCCTTTCTTCCTCTGTCCACCCATTTCTCCCGTGTACCCCGTGTAAACGGGGGGAGTAAGTTTCAGTAAGCATAACATTCTTTGGTTTCACAATCTCAAATTTGATTTCTGACTTTACGCATATAAAACGGGGGGTGGGGCACTTAAGAGACCGATATATCTCAAAGCATGGCACCTGGGCCGACCCACTCTACCCCCAACCCCAACTGAACTTTAACATTCACCTTTTACATGATACTAACCTCAACTGTTTGGTCGTTAGCCTCGCACAGAGAGACAAACAAACATATTCACCTTTTCAAATGCAGATAGATTTAAAAGATCGTTTGTAAACACATCCATAAAAGTTAACAGGTGTCATGAGAAAGTTTACAAAAATTGAAATTAAAGTGAAACAAATATATTTAGTGCAACACAATTACACAAGTGTAATACAATGCAATGTTCAACAACGAAAACAATATCTTCGTTATTGGGAAAGTTTTGTATACCAACTCTTAAGGCAAAAGAGAGAGAGAGAGGCAGACAGACAGACAGGCAGAGACAGAGCGACAGACAGAGACAGACAGACAGAGACAGACAGAGAGACAGAGAGACAGAGACAGAGATACCATCCTTCACTAACTTGGGTCGCCTGCGAGCTGGCGACATTATATAACACAAGGTTTAAATGGAAGTCATATTTGCTCTATATTGCTCAGATGTTCCGTGAAGAGACGAGGCTGTAGTTGATGGAAGAGTTGTTTGAACGGCAGAGGAGCCTTTCACCGCGATGACTCCCTCCACCAGCTTCATGCCCGGAGGAGTCCTGCTCCAGTTTGATGAGAGGATTTCTACAGCCGTTTGGACAGAGGAAGATTCTTGTTCCAGATTTATTAGAGGAAGATTCCTGCAGTCATGACGACAGCGGTAGACATGAGAACTACACGGACACACACACGGTAGACATGAGAACAACACGAACACACACACGGTAGACATGAGAACAACACGGACACACACACGGTAGACATGAGAACAACACGGACACACACACGGTAGACATGAGAACAACACGGACACACATGGTAGACATGAGAACTACACGGACACACACGGTAGACATGAGAACTACACGGACACACACACGGTAGACATGAGAACTACACGGACACACACACGGTAGACATGAGAACTACACGGACACACACACGGTAGACATGAGAACTACACGGACACACACACGGTAGACATGAGAACTACACGGACACACACACGGTAGACATGAGAACTACACGGACACACACACACGGTAGACATGAGAACTACACGGACACACACACGGTAGACATGAGAACAACACGGACACACACACGGTAGACATGAGAACAACACGGACACACACGGTAGACATGAGAACTACACGGACACACACGGTAGACATGAGAACTACACGGACACACACGGTAGACATGAGAACAACACGAACACACACACGGTAGACATGAGAACAACACGAACACACACACGGTAGACATGAGAACTACACGGACACACACGGTAGACATGAGAACTACACGGACACACACGGTAGACATGAGAACAACACGAACACACACACGGTAGACATGAGAACAACACGGACACACACACGGTAGACATGAGAACTACACGGACACACACACGGTAGACATGAGAACTACACGGACACACACGGTAGACATGAGAACTACACGGACACACACGGTAGACATGAGAACAACACGAACACACACACGGTAGACATGAGAACAACACGAACACACACACGGTAGACATGAGAACTACACGGACACACACGGTAGACATGAGAACTACACGGACACACACGGTAGACATGAGAACAACACGAACACACACACGGTAGACATGAGAACAACACGAACACACACACGGTAGACATGAGAACAACACGAACACTCACACGGTAGACATGAGAACAACACGGACACACATGGTAGACATGACAACAACACGGACACACGCACACGGTAGACATGACAACAACACGGACACACATGGTAGACATGACAACAACACGGACACACACACACGGTAGACATGAGAACACTAACAATAACAAGCCCAGATCATACTCCAGCTTTAAGCCGTCCGTGATTTACGCCACAACATCAACAATAATCTGCTCCAGTTAAGCAAAAGTCCACAAGCTTTATATGGAGCAGTCAACACAAATATTAATAATTATAATAAAATCAGTAATAGCGAACGATCCTCTAAATAATATATTAAGACTAACAACCTCAAGCAGGCCGAGGCACTCACACACACACTCAACTGAGTGCAGTAGTTTGAGGGTTAATGAACCTCTGGCTGGCAAGAACGTCTCTGGTGTTAATGGGTTCAGGTCACTGGTCGAGGCACCAGCCGGTCTTGTTGACAGTTCATACGAGGTCACCCGGCACCCTCGTCGAGCTGCGACAGTCGTGAGACGGAGCTCCAGGGGCGGCTGGAGCAACCATTATCTTGACAGTGCTGTAATATACACATAATTGGACGCCAGATGGGGCAGCCTCGAAGTCTGTCCAACAGATGAAAGGGATTTACTACTAACACTGAATGAGGGATTGAGGGATGGGAGGCGTGGGATGGTAAGGGATGGGTGTTAGACAAGTGAGGGGTGGATGGAGATGGATTATGAGTACAATGTATGGCATCTTTCTCTTGGTCCTTCCCCCTTCAATCCGCCTTATCAATTCCCCTGCCTCTTATCCATTGCTATTTCAACTGCAACTCCTGTAACAAGTTGTGCCGCTGCATCTACTGCAACTAGTTCTACCTCACACAGGACAATAAGCCCTCTGTACCATACTGCTTTGTAAATTACATTTATTGCGTAATCGCAACAAAGATTTCCATGTTGCAGCTGAGGTCATTGCTGCCGTTGCAAAAAAAATGAGGGAATTTTAAGTAGAACTGATAACCTACTTTAAATATCTTAACTTACACAATATGTCATACACTAGACATACACCAGTATACAGATGTGATACACTAGACATACACCAGTATACAGATGTCACACACTAGACATACACCAGTATACAGATGTCATACACTAGACATACACCAGTATACAGATGTGATACACTACACATATACACCAGTATACAGATGTCATACACTAGACATACACCAGTATACAGATGTCATACACTAGACATACACCAGTATACAGATGTGATACACTACACATATACACCAGTATACAGATGTCATACACTAGACATACACCAGTATACAGATGTGATACACTACACATATACACCAGTATACAGATGTGATACACTAGACATACACCAGTATACAGATGTCATACACTAGACATACACCAGTATACAGATGTCATACACTAGACATACACCAGTATACATATGTTATACACTAGACATACACCAGTATACAGATGTCACACACTAGACATACACCAGTATACAGATGTGATACACTAGACATACACCAGTATACAGATGTCATACACTAGACATACACCAGTATACAGATGTGATACACTAGAAAATACACCAGTATACAGATGTCATACACTAGACATACACCAGTATACAGATGTGATACACTAGACATACACCAGTATACAGATGTCATACACTAGACATACACCAGTATACAGATGTGATACACTAGACATACACCACAAGGGCTCTCACAATAATACCAAATATAATTATTGGACTCATCAATACACCTAACTGTGGTGCTGACCTTTGGTATTTGAAATAACAGTCATAGTTATACAATATGTAAACAAATTTGTCTTTGGTGTATATATATTGTATTTCCGCCTAGAAATCAGTGGACAATAAACTCCTGTATTTAAAATTGTGACTAGAAATCTAATAATACTTTCCATGAGTGTCCTTGTCCTCACCCGTCACACCCCCGTCACACGGGGCCTCACGTCACACCCACGTCACACAGGGCCTCACTGTCACACCCCCGTCACACACGGCCTCACGTCACACCCCCGTCACACAGGGCCTCACGTCACACCCCCGTCACACCAGGGCCTCACGTCACACCCCGTCACACCAGGCCTCACGTCACAACCCCCGTCACACGGGCCTCACGTCACACCCCGTCACACCCCCGTCACACACGGCCTCACGTCACACCCCCGTCACACAGGGCCGCACGTCACAACCCCCGTCACAACCCCCGTCACACAGGGCCTCACGTCACACCCCCGTCACCAGGGCCTCACGCCACACGTCACACACAGTTAGATACTAAAAACAAACATAATGTGTCTTCGAGGAATTTAAAGCTCTAACTGTCTTATGAATCGTATTGGCTTACACGTCTCTGGTTCTTGTGTATAATACCTCTCTCTCTCTCTCTTCCTCTCTCCTCCTCTCTCTCTCTCTCTCTCCTCTCTCCTCTCATCTCCTCTCCCCCTCTCTCTCCTCCTCCTTCCTCCCCTCCTCTTGCTCCTCTCCCTCCCCCTCCCCCCCTCTCTTCCCATCCCCTCCCCCCTCTACACTCCTTCCCATCCCTCCCTCCCTCCCATCTCTCTGGCCTATAACCAAGCCAACAGGAAAACATCAAGAGAGGCAATAAAGATGATCAGCTTGATTTCGGTACAACTTCCGTATCTGGGTTCAGTCTCTCAGCCTTTTATACCGGGAACACTAAGTGCATCTCAGGCACAACCATAACACTGTACAACTCTTTTACAACTTCTTGTAAAAGATTTAAATGCTCCCGGGGATGTAAATGCTGGCCGTGAAGGTATTCATCAGCTCAGAATGTCCAGCATCTTACCACACGAATCGTAATTCGTAAATTTAGAATTACGTTAGTCCGGTTTCCTGGGTCATCAAAGCCTGGGATAATCCCAGATATATGGGATAATGGGATAACCTAGCGTTGATAGGTATGGGCAGCCATCTCTCCTTCTATTCAATTTCGGATCATTTATTCAGAATATTGAGAATGCTGGAAGTGTTTCTTTTTAGTCACCTGGTTGGATTCACCTAGTTGTACGTGAGGGGGTTGAATACTGGCTCTTGTTCCCGCCTTTCACCGGCCAATCAACTGGTGTGACAGGATTTCGGAGCTACTGGCTCTAGCATTCTACTCTGACACTGAGAATAAAGTGTCTTTCTACCGTACCTGTGGCCCATTTGGGTATTCCGTTTCCACCTTTGTTCTCTTGTCGCAGTACCACCCGTATTGAACAGTTTATCTTTATATACCCTGTCACTTTCCGTGAGAATTTTTGTAGGTAGTGATCATTTCTCTCCTAATTCTTCTGCCTTACAGAAGGTGAGGTTCAGTTTCGGAAATCTTTCCTACATAGCTCATTCCTCTCAGCTCGGGGACCATCCATGGTGGCATACATCTGAACCTTTTCTAACTTGTTTTGTGTTTTATTAGATGTGGACTCCAGGGCTGGAGTCGCATATTAAAGTATTGGTCTGACATATGTGGTGAACAAGGTCCTGAATGATTTCCTACATAAATTTCTAAAGGAGTTATTATGTCGCCACCTTTGACATACGCCGCAGATGTGTTATCCTCTTGATGTGAGCTTCAGGGGACAGGACCTGGCGGTATATCAACCCCCGGATCATTCTCTCGTCCTAATTCCTAAAGAATTTAATTCCTCTCCCAGATGGTACCTTGTGTTTGGCCTGCTGCTCCCTACAACCTAACTCATCTTCCTTTAACACACACGTGTGGGTGTCGTGTGTGTGTGGTGGGTGTGTGTGTGTGTATTGTGGTGTGTGTATGTGTGTGGTGTGTGTGTGTGTGTGTTGTGTGTACTCACCTAGTGTGTGTACTAGCGGGGATTGAGCTCTGGCTCTTTGGTCCCGCCTCTCAACCGGCAAAGATTGTGTGTGTGGTGTGTGTACATCACCTAATTGTACTCACCTAGTTGTGCTTGCGGGGGCTGAGTTCTGGCTCTTTCGGCCCGCCTCTCAACTGTCAATCAATCAACTCAGTGTGTGTGTGTGGTGTGTGTGTATGTGTGTGGTGGGTGTGTGGTATTCACCCAGTTGTAATTACATGGTCGAGCAATAGTCTCCTAAGCCCTGCCTTTAGCATCGGCTGGTCGATGAATTAAATGACTTTCATTCCGTCTGCATCTCGGTCGCTATATATATTTGTAAATTGTATTGTATTGTTTTTTGCTCGATGCTTTTGTAACCGGTTCCAGTTACTCGTGACTTATGCTGAAGAAGCTTTCCTGACGTCTCCAAGCTCACCTGTGTCCGTGTTCTCTTGACTCCTTGATCACTTTACACAGTGACCCTCTCTCCACCCTGTTATACTTTCCTTGCATATATTACAGGTTGTTATCATCGTCTCCTCTGTGTTCATCTTCTAACGTGGTGAGTGTGGAGTCCCCTCAGCTCTGGGACGTGTTTACTCGTCTGTCTCTACTTTACGGTTTATAAAGTGTGAACTTCATTCTAGGACTGCATTCTCGGAGAGTGCGTCTTATGTACGTTATTGGTAGTGTTCTGGAGGCCTTGTGTCTAGTATCCTGGAGGTTATTCTCCTATTTCCTAGTTTGTCGTATACCACCACT
>WNGS01111181.1:13537945-13554444 GCA_020271785.1 Procambarus virginalis | reverse complement strand
GGGATATGAGGACAAGGAGCTGGGATATGAGGACAAGGAGCTGGGATATGAAGGCAAGGAGCTGGGATATGAGGACAAGGAGCTGGGATATGAAGGCAAGGAGCTGGGATATGAGGACAAGGAGCTGGGATATGAGGACAAGGAGCTGGGATATGAGGGCAAGGAGCTGTTTTATTAGGACAAAGAGCTGGGTTGAGAACAAGGATCGAGGATATGGTTGAGGGAAGAAAAGGTGTCCAACAACTTGAATCGTCGAGGATCGAACGCTGGCCTGCAAAAATCGAATACATCCAGTTCAAGTTATCGGGTTATATGTATAATATATCTAAGCTACCTAATATTTAGAAAAAAATCAACACCTACATTAAGTTTTCGGAAAAAATACGGATTTATATAAATAATCTTAATCTGAAATCCACAACATTAGTGGATTTCAGATTAAGATTTTCGGAAATCTACTAAACGAATAGCATTTGATTGGACGAAACTCTCTCTCTCTCTCTCTCTCTCTCTCTCTCTCTCTCTCTCTCTCTCTCTCTCTCTCTTTCATGCTCCTCAAGAGGAAGAAGGAGTTATCGTCTCGCGATGGCCAGCACGAACTTGAGAATCTTTTCAGAATTGAAGTGGCCCTTTGAGAGCCTTGGAGACGGTTCCCGCCCCTTCCATCTCCCACACCTTCCTCCCCCCCCCCCTCCTTTTCCACACCACTTCCACAACCTCCTCTTCTACTACGCTCCATTTTTTCCACATCCCTTGCGCACCTCCAATATGTTTCTACCTCTCTTCTCTACCCCTGATGTAAGTTCCTCTCCGATCATCCCCCGCCTCTTCATCACACACTGTTTATTCTTTCACTACTCTTCATCTATCCTCTTCGTGGTATTCTAAGCCCAAGGTAGAACAGGAAACAATGGATTCAAGTTCAGTACTTTAAGATTAACAACCACTTAGGCAAACAGGGAGCTGACCACCTGTTGCAGGTCAGCCGACAGGTTACTCATGTTGTGCCTCAGAAGCACACACAGTGAAGCGTAGGGTTGGTGAGATGAAGGATATGCAAGGAAGGTGACCTCCATGGATCAGTAAGCCTTGGATATAGAAATCTTGGCTGGTAATTTATGGTCTTGTAAGACGTCGTTTTCATACAAGTTTATTATAGATAATTTTGATTCATTCTGCTCTATTTTAACACAGGTGGGTATAGGAGTAGACGACTTCTGACTCCTGATAGCAAGGGAAGGGAACTACGAGGGAGAAAGCGCCAAGCCATTATGACTATATTGTAACACCCATGACCCCCCCCCACCCCCCTCGAGAGCTCAACCAGGGAAGTCTGCTCCAAGAGGTCAGCCCAGATGGCCTCGGTTTTCTTGTATGTTGACAAAAAAATTCCTGGGTTAGTCTTATTCAGCACAAGTTTCAAGTATGTAATAATTCATGATACTCTTGTCAAGAGGGTAAGGGAGTAGACAGACTCCAGATCCTCATGTGTAAACATGCTTGGATTTCCCCCTTTTACCAGGTCAAAGGGTCAGCCATACACGTAATTAATAAGTCCTCTCTTGAAACAGTTTATGGTTTATGTCAAACAAGGTTAAGGATAAATTCTTGAGTGTTTGTACACGTGTGGCCGCCCTCTTATTTCTTGGTGTAGGTTTCACAATAAATCTTCCCCCCCCCCCTTTTTGAAATGGTGTATATAGGGGCCTGTAGAGCCAGGGGAGAGACAGAGTACGGTGCTCCCGGATCGAGGCCGGTTCTGTGACACCATCCACAGGCCGGGAGAGACAGTGTGCACCGGACAGAGAGACAGAGGACTTGTTTAAGGTAATGTGTGTGATCTCTGTAATTTTGTTCCATGTCTAAATTTCTTAACTTGTTGCCAGTGTTAGAGTAGGAATTATCGTGGTGTTAGTATAATTTGGTATCTCAATAAACTCATGTTAAATTTCCCGTCTGTGTCAATTGTTGAATCCTCTTAGAATCTTTTGATATCGTGGCTGACAACCGTCTCATATTTAATGACAGTTATAGAAAGTACTCTCCAAGCCAAGCAATGTTTCTTGCCTCGTTGCTTGATTAGTCTCAGTGGTCAAAGGCAGGATGGTGGCAGCGTATTTAATCCTGTGTAGCATTTCCTTGTTGACAGTGTACCTTTGATCCGGTGTAACCATCATATGTCAGCTCATATTACAAGTGTTCAATACCAGTGTTACCAATGCAACTGATAGGAAGTGTTACTCAGGATAAGAAGTGTGTACATTTATTAGTTTAGTATTCATTATAGAAGGTCACAGTGGTGACTATTTCACCAAGTTTTACATTGGGTAGTCATAGCCAATGTTCAATGACAGCAGTAGTGGTTGTCAATGTTACAATATAGCACTGGGAAGGGGTCAGGATAATGCTTTGGGATCGGACGGGGGGGGAAAGGAATGGTGCCCAACCACTTGGATGGTCGGGGATGGAACGTCGACCTGCATGAAGCGAGACCGTCGCTTTACCGTCCAGCCCAAGTGGTAGCAAGCTACACGCTTTCTCTTACCATTGCTTAGGGAAGACCTTGCCCTGCTAATTTTACCTGGAACACGACTCGTCGACTGATTTACAACCTGGTCAGCAGGTACTGCTGCAGTAAATATGCACATTTTCTATGGATCCGTTAGTTAGGTTAGGTGGGGAGTTTGGGTTCATACGTTCCTGGTTAGATTAGCCTTTGTATTATGTACGTTGTGATGCACCAAGACACACGGCTGGTAGCGCAGTGGGCTTCGCATCTGACGTCATAAATCGAAAATCTTCATGAATAATAATAGTAATTAAGAATCTTTTAATATTAATAGGCATTCAATACGCGTTTTCATACGTAAAATATGTATATGAATTGGACTTGACAGTCATAATGTAATTGCTGTCGGAATGAAAAATGGAACATGGTCACACTCAAGAGAAGTGAGGACATGACAAATTTCAAAGCGAACAAAAAAATTATGAATGCTCTGGACGCGTGCAATTGCAATTCATCATAATTTCCAATGAAGGGTTTAGGTCATTAGTGATATTGGGAGAGAGACAAGACTGACGAATTCTTGAGTTATATTTGGAATGACAGTGCAAGTTGCACCATCAACAACAGCAAGGAAAGATGGTGCATCTTTCACCATCAACAGCAAAGTAGAGTGTGCGGGTAATTTTTTTTTATTAATACATGAGGTACATCTGCATTAGTGCAGCTACCCTAGACTATATGAAGTGGAGTACAGTGTGTCAAAAAAGCTAACTAGGTGATGCTAAAAAATCCCCATCACACAGGATGGTTTGTCATACAGGGCCATGTGTTTAGTAGCCTACACTGGCAAATTTTGGGTACACTGTGAGGATATCTTCAAGAATACGAGAGTGAATAAAGTAATTGCAAAGCTCCAGGTACCTCATGCCAACTGGTCTGAAAGGTCTAATAACTGGGCATTCGGTGATGTAGTGCGGGAGTGAATGCCCAGTTATTAGACCGCGGGGGCATTTTGCAAAGTTGGGTGAGGGGTAGCCCCTAATTATCTTAATCTGAACAGACAGAAAGATAAACATATATGACATTTTATATTTATAATAACAGAGTATCTGATATTAATGACTTTATAAAAGATATTTATTTGTTAAATAAACCTATATGACTAAAATATATATAATAAGCAGCCTTTTCATATAGATCTAAAAATATTTATCTATATATAGTTCAAGATATAAATAAATTATATATTTATATGAATACATTATGATATAAAAATGTAATTAAAAATTAAATAAAAAATTATATATGCACTATATTTATATAGTGCATATATAATTTATATGCACATATAACGACGCACTGTGCGTCGACGCACTCCGCATTATATACGACGCACTGTGCATCGCTCTGTGCATCACACTCTGCTAGCCCAAAGAACCGTCAATATTGGACACAGAAATCACAATAGCGTGAAGCATCAAATGAACAAATCCACCAGGGCCGTGACGCTAGTTCTTTGACCATGTCGTAGCTCAGTCGCTTAAGGCAGCGTCTGGGATGCTCTCGGACGCAGGTTCGAACCCTCGTCACGGCCCTTGTGGATTTGTTCGTGTATATTGGGTTCATTACTGGTGGGATATCCCCAGCTTGGGCGCCCTCCCTGGGAACAAGTGCTCTGAGGACACCGCCTCACCGCCGCACCAACCAGCGAACTGAGGTATTCGCTAACAACCCTCCGAAGTGATGACCGCGTGATCTCTCGGTGAATACAAAGTACTCGAGATGGAATCCTGGAGGAAGCCGCCGCAAGACCCCCAAAGACCTCTTAACCGCGGTCTTCTGCAACGCGGAATAAGGAGACAATCCTGGACTTTCCCTTCCACAGAGAGGAAACTTTTTTTAAAACTCATTCGTGAAGTTTTTGATGTCGTATTTGTTGTAAAGGTTCCGTCGACCGCGCCATTTCCTCGATCATTACCCCTTGTGCCTTCCCTTCCTTGTGTTGTCCGGTTCTCTTACCACCACCTTCGGAGTCTCCATTTTTTCCCTCTCTCTCTCTCGTTTGGCTTCTTTCCCCTCTACCCGGGTGCTCTTATCGTGCTCCTCCATTCTCCCTCTCATGTTCTTTGCACCTTCTCCTTCTCCCTTCTCTCTCTTCCTCGCCTCTCCCAGGTCGCTCAGCTCATCATATTGGCGCTTATTTTGTCAGACTTTTTTTATTTTTGCGTGTTCTTCCTCAGACAATAATTATTTTGGCCCATTTAGCTCCCCCTGATGCACTCAGTCGCCTGATGCACTCACCCACCTGATGCACTCACCCGCCTGATGCACTCACCCACCTGATACACTCACCCGCCTGATGCACTCACCCAACTGATACACTCACCCGCCTGATGCACTCACCCACCTGATACACTCACCCACCTGATGCACTCACCCGCCTGATGCACTCACCCACCTGATACACTCACCCGCCTGATGCACTCACCCACCTGATACACTCACCCACCTGATGCACTCACCCACCTGATGCACTCACCCACCTGATACACTCACCCACCTGATACACTCACCCACCTGATGCACTCACCCACCTGATGCACTCACCCACCTGATGCACTCACCCACCTGATGCACTCACCCACCTGATGCACTCACCCACCTGATGCACTCACCCACCTATGCACTCACCACCTGATGCACTCACCCACCTGATGCACTCACCCACCTGATACACTCACCCAACTGATGCACTCACCCACCTGATACACTCAGCCACCTACGTGATATCGGTCGTTAACATGTGCTCAACCAATTGTATTCACTTAGCCAATTTGAGGTGGATAAGCTGAGGCTCTTGGGTCCCGCCTCTCAACCCTTAATCAAATCCATTTCGATGTGAAATTGAAATTGAGTTTATTTAGGTATAAATACACACAAAGGAGATGAGGATAGCTCAAACTATTCTAACCCAATTCAGAACAAAGTGTTCCTATATCAAACATCACAAACAAGCAACCTACCAAGCATTCTGGTTGACAAGCATACACAGTTCTCCCTGTATATATATATATATATATATATATATATATATATATATATATATATATATATATATATATATGCAGGAAGAACATTTGTACTATTTACAACTAAGTACATTGACATAAGTAGCAATAAAGAGACTTTAAATAGAAATTCAGACTAAACAGTAAAAGATTACAATCTTGGTGGACATTTCGTATCTCCAGATTATCAATAGGAGAGAGATAAGAATCTCGCGCCAAGATTCTTACCTCTTGTTATACATGTGAGGTTATATGTGAGAGCTGCTGGATATTCTTGAATATGTGGAGAAACTCGTGGATATGTTCCTGAGATCAATTGTGTTCTTTGACACGTCAAACTCCTCCAATGATGTGTTTAAAGATACGAAACTCCTCAAATAAATGGTTTAACGTGTATAAGCTTCTTTGTGCCATGCCACAACTAATTATATCATTGTACACACATTATTCTTCGTGATAACCTATACTTTAATGTACTTAAAACTATTAGGTCTTTTCCAGGGAAAATTTTCCATTCTCCAATGGAGAATCTTCTGTAAAAACTGTCAAAGGAAGAGTCTCCAGGAAGAAGAAATATATCGGATTGCGATACCACCCAATCAGGGCGACGTTAGACTCGTTTCTAACAGACTCTCATCGGCACTTCCCCTCCTCTCCTGCATTAGACTCCACCCTTCCATCTCCCCCTCTGTTGCTAACTTTCCCCTCTCGATAGTTAGAACCCCTCCGTCTCTGTTAGACAGTTTCCCCCTGGCTGGTGTGAGCCACCGGCCCCTTGCCCCTGTCCTTGATGACACACAGGAGGCCGCCAATGGCTGTTTGTCTACCGGGGATTTAGACTGACGTTTGACCAGCCATAAATATGCCACAAGAGGAGCTGGCGGTATAGATCTATATTAGCATTGATTCCGACCCGCCAGCCCAGGAAATGTGGATCAGCATCAGCAGTGATATCTCACCAGGTGCACGTCAGTGATCTCACCAGGTGCACGTCACTGTTCACAGAGCCTCAACACATACAGTAACAGATGCACGAACGCCACACTATGCCCCCAGCAGGACGCCACACTATGCCCCCCAGCAGGACGCCACACTATGCCCCCAGCAGGACGCCACACTATGCCCCCAGCAGGACGCCACGCTATGCCCCCAGAAGGACGCCACGCTATGCCCCCCAGCAGGACGCCACGCTATGCCCCCAGCAGGACGCCACGCTATGCCCCCAGAAGGACGCCACGCTATGCCTCAGCAGGACGCCACGCTATGCCCCTAGCAGGACGCCACGCTATGCCCCCAGCAGGACGCCACACTATGCCCCCAGCAGGACGCCACGCTATGCCCCCAGCAGGACGCCACACTATGCCCCCCAGCAGGACGCCACGCTATGCCCCCAGCAGGACGCCACGCTATGCCCCCAGCAGGACGCCACGCTATGCCCCCAGCAGGACGCCACACTATGCCCCCCAGCAGGACGCCACACTATGCCCCCAGCAGGACGCCACACTATGCCCCCAGCAGGACGCCACACTATGCCCCCAGCAGGACGCCACGCTATGCCCCCCAGCAGGACGCCACGCTATGCCCCCAGCAGGACGCCACACTATGCCCCCCAGCAGGACGCCACGCTATGCCCCCAGCAGGACGCCACGCTATGCCCCCCAGCAGGACGCCACACTATGCCCCCAGCAGGACGCCACGCTATGCCCCCCAGCAGGACGCCACGCTATGCCCCCAGCAGGACGCCACGTTATGCCCCCAGCAGGACGCACGCTATGCCCCCAGCAGGACGCCACACTATGCCCCCCAGCAGGACGCCACGCTATGCCCCCAGCAGGACGCCACGCTATGCCCCCAGCAGGACGCCACACTATGCCCCCAGCAGGACGCCACACTATGCNTGGCTGTCCTTGTCTGCCTTGTATAATTCTCTGAGTATTGTGTACGTGGTGATCATGTCTCCCTTCTTTCTTCTCTCTGTGTGACAGTAAATGTGTGTAGTATCATCATGCAGTAATTTTGTAAATAAAGGTGTTGCAAATAAAACTTGCAACATCTTATTAATACAAAAATCTTATACAACAAAAATCATCAACAAAGTGATGTGTAAAAACAATATATTATGATAAGAGTAACGGTGGCTATAATACAATAGATTTATTAATAATAAAGAAAATTACATGAAAAGCAGGTAAAAAAAATATACAAATACAATAAGAAGAACTTAACACTTATAAGAACTTAACACTTATCAAGAAATTTAAAAAAGCAGCGAAAACCATTTCAACAAATAAGATTTTTTTTCTCTCTTCAAGAGCGAGAAGATGTTATCACCTCATTACCTGAGAGCCGTCACCTGCCACGCCAGCACTCCCCCTGCTGGGCTGGGATCGAACCCTGTCTTTGACATGGTGGAGGCGGGTGTGCACCTCCTTATACCGCCGGTACCTGGGATCGAACCCTGGCTCTGACATGGAGGAGGAGCGTGTCGCCTGCACCTACACGCCCGCCACTCACCACATCTCATTGTTAGTGGAAATTGGAATTGATATCACAAGTGAAATTGAATCGAAAGATCGAAGGATTTTTACCCAAAAAAAGTTTCCATTGAAGCTGCCAGTGGTGGTGGCGTGTGTGTCAGACGTGGGACGTGTCAGCCAGAGGTGGTGGCGTGTGTGTCAGACGTGGGACGTGTCAGCCAGTGGTGGTGGCGTGTGTGTCAGACGTGGGACGTGTCAGCCAGAGGTGGTGGCGTGTGTGTCAGACGTGGGGCGTGTCAGCCAGTGGTGGTGGCGTGTGTGTCAGACGTGGGACGTGTCAGCCAGAGGTGGTGGCGTGTGTGTCAGACGTGGGACGTGTCAGCCAGTGGTGGTGGCGTGTGTGTCAGACGTGGGACGTGTCAGCCAGAGGTGGTGGCGTGTGTGTCAGACGTGGGACGTGTCAGCCGGTGTTGGTGGCGTGTGTGTCAGACGTGGGACGTGTCAGCCAGTGGTGGTGCCGTCTGTGTCAGACGTGGGGCGTGTCAGCCAGTGGTGGTGACGTGTGTGTCAGACGTGGGACGTGTCAGCCAGTGGTGGTGCCGTCTGTGTCAGACGTGGGGCGTGTCAGCCAGCGGTGGTGACGTGTGTGTCAGACGTGGGACGTGTCAGCCAGTGGTGGTGGCGTGTGTGTCAGACGTGGGACGTGTCAGCCAGTGGTGGTGGCGTGTGTGTCAGACGTGGGACGTGTCAGCCAGTGGTGGCGGCGTCTGTGTCAGACGTGGGACGTGTCAGCCAGTGGTGGTGGCGTGTGTGTCAGACGTGGGACGTGTCAGCCAGTGGTGGCGGCGTGTGTGTCAGACGTGGGACGTGTCAGCCAGTGGTGGCAGCGTGTGTGTCAGACGTGGGACGTGTCAGCCAGTGGTTGTGCCGTCTGTGCCACACGTGGGAGGTACCAGCCAGCGGTGGCGGCATCCAGTTCCCTCAGTCTCTTCATACATCAGTCTCTTTAGGCAAGAAAAAAGCCATGTTGCATATTTTTGGACCTTTTCTAGTTTTGTTTTCTGCATCTTTAGATAAGGGTTCCACGCCGGGGCAGCATACTCGATATCAGGTCTCACAAAGGATGTGTACAGTGCTCGGAAGGGATCTATGATATACTACGCTCGTTATTCTCCTCATTAGTGATCCTGGTGTTTAATCTCGAGTTAAGTCTTTTTCAGAAGTTGGAAGCGTCCCATCCCAAAATTCTAATTCTGACCCCTTCCCAGTGCTATATAGTTCCAATGGCTTGGCGCTTTCCCCTCTGATAGTTCCATTCCCTTCTGTCTCAAAGTTAATCATTCTGTTGTGTTTCTGAGGTGTTCTTGCTATATCTCTTATCGTCATAACCTTGCGTTTCTATATCTATAGCTTAGGATAACTTTTTTGTGATCCCAAAATCTTTTACTTCAGTTTTTTTCGTCTATGGCTTGTTTGTTAAACCATGGGTAATATATGTGTTTGTGTGTGTGTGGGCACGCGCGTGTGTGTGTGTGGGCGCGCGCGTGTGTGTGTGTGTGTGGGCACGCGTATGTGTGTGTGTGGGCGCGCGCGTGTGTGTGTGTGTGTGGTGTGTGGAATGTGTGTGAGAGCGCGCGAATGTGTGTGTACTCACCTATTTGTACTCGCCCATTTGTGTGTGTGTGTGTATTCATCTAGTTGTATTCACCTAGTTGTGTTTGCGAGGGTTGAGCTTTGCTCTTTCGGTCCGCCTCTTAACTGTCAATCAACTGTTTGCTACCTACTTTTTTTTCCACACCACACACACACACACACACACCCCAGGAAGCAGCCCGTGACAGCTGACTAACTCCCAGGTACCTATTTACTGCTAGGTAACAGGGGCATTCAGGGTGAAAGAAACTTTGCCCATTTGTTTCTGCCTCGTGCGGGAATCGAACCCGCGCCACAGAATTACGAGTCCTGCGCGCTATCCACCAGGCTACGAGGCCCCATGTGTGTGTGTGTGTGTGTGGTGTGGAATGTGTGTGTGAGTGTGTGCGTGTGTGTATGTATATGTGTGTGTGTGTTTGTGTATGTGTGTGTGTGTGTGTGGTGTGGAAT
This sequence comes from Procambarus virginalis, assembly GCA_020271785.1. Classification (NCBI taxonomy): domain Eukaryota; kingdom Metazoa; phylum Arthropoda; class Malacostraca; order Decapoda; family Cambaridae; genus Procambarus; species Procambarus virginalis. The sequence goes on along the minus strand of WNGS01111181.1, from coordinate 13,544,287 downwards.
GTGTGTGTGTGTGTGTTTGTGTGGTGCGGAATGTGTGTGTGTGTGTGTGTGTGTGTGTGTGTGTGTGTGTGTGGGTGGGCGCGCGTATGTGTGCGTGTGTGTGTATTTAAATCACAGCTAAAACAAAGAAAACACAAGCGCTTTGTGACTGTCTCCTCTTCATTTCGTCACAGTGAACGAAACGTGGATGTCAAAGTGAACGAAACGCTGACAATTTCCCCCGGCTAATTGAGTTGATTATAGGCAGCGCTGCCATAAACGTTCGTGTTGTTGATGTAATTGTTACTTGCTTTGATGCCCATACACAGCTAATTGGCAGAGAGGCGCCGGCATGAAGGCCTCTCCAGCCCACACTACTCAAACAATTACAAGAAAATCAATACATATTAAATAAAAATAATATAATGGAGATAAATATTAAATAATAATAATAATAATAATTTAATNCTCCGTGGCTGCCTGAGAGTGTTCAGACATGATACTGACACTGCACACACTCCCTCGGTGACTCAAAGTGCATAGTAAGTTCAGGCGGGTTCCAGGTTGTGTAACTTTTAGCACATCATCATGGGTGCGGCGCGGGTCTGGGGGGTGACCCTAGGACGCAGGTTCGATACCGCTGTCCTGCTCAAAGGATTTCGTCATGGTGCGCGAGTTACAAAGTGGGTAAAGTGGTGGGTTACCCACTTTGTGACTGGTGGGATGTGGGAAGGGCAATAATTTCCGTTTAGAATAGTTTATGGAGTGAGATTGGAGTGATACTAAGAACCTTACTACTGACTGCTGACTCTTGTCGTTCTCGGTACGTAGTTAACTGGTCTAACCTTCTTAAGAATCGTAATCTGACTCAATTTTATTCCCTCTAGACCCTATTGGTTTTCCCTATGTTGCTCTATCTTTTGTCTCTTTTTCACAACTTTCTCTACGCCATTGAACCTTCTGCTGTTATTGATATGCTGTTAACTACTATGATAAATGTCCTTCCTTCTCACCTCACTTTATATATTGATGTTCTCTGCCACTCATTCTTTACATGACTTGATGATGGACACTTTCTTGTCTCTGCAGTGTGGCTTGTGGGTCCATTACAAGACGTTGCTGGTTTGTGGAGAGAGGCCGAGAGTATGGTGTAGTGGTGGTGGTGGCTGCTCTGTGTCCCTTCAGCAAAGTGATCACAATGATCCTATTTCACTTAGCTTCGCTACACCCGCCTCTCTCATACCCGACACTTAGCTACGCTACACCCGCCTCTCTCATACCCGACACTTAGCTACGCTACACCCGCCTCTCTCATACCCGACACTTAGCTACGCTACACCCGCCTCTCTCATACCCGACACTTAGCTATGCTACACCCGCCTCTGTCATACCCGACACTTAGCTACGCTACACCCGACTCTGTCATACCCGACACTTAGCTACGCTACACCCGACTCTGTCATACCCGACACTTAGCTACGCTACACCCGACTCTGTCATACCCGACACTTAGCTACGCTACACCCGACTCTGTCATACCCGACACTTAGCTACGCTACACCCGACTCTGTCATACCCGACACTTAGCTACGCTACACCCGACTCTGTCATACCCGACACTTAGCTACGCTACACCCGACTCTGTCATACCCGACACTTAGCTACGCTACACCCGACTCTGTCATACCCGACACTTAGCTACGCTACACCCGACTCTGTCATACCCGACACTTAGCTACGCTACACCCGCCTCTCTCATACCCGACACTTAGCTACGCTACACCCGACTCTGTCATACCCGACACTTAGCTTCGCTACACCCGCCTCTCTCATACCCTACACTTAGCTACGCTACACCCGCCTCTCTCATACCCTACACTTAGCTACGCTACACCCGCCTCTCTCATACCCTACACTTAGCTACGCTACACCCGCCTCTCTCATACCCGACACTTAGCTACGCTACACCCGCCTCTCTCATACCCGACACTTAGCTACGCTACACCCGCCTCTCTCATACCCGACACTTAGCTACGCTACACCCGCCTCTCTCATACCCTACACTTAGCTACGCTACACCCGCCTCTCTCATACCCGACACTTAGCTACGCTACACCCGCCTCTCTCATACCCTACACTTAGCTACGCTACACCCGCCTCTCTCATACCCGACACTTAGCTACGCTACACCCGCCTCTCTCATACCCTACACTTAGCTACGCTACACCCGCCTCTCTGATACCTAACACTTAGCTACGCTACACCCGCCTCTCTGATACCTAACACTTAGCTACGCTACACCCGCCTCTCTCATACCCGACACTTAGCTTCGCTACTCCTCCCTCGAGAGAAACTTTTCAAGCGAATGGTGCTTCGAATGAATAACAAGTGTGAATAATGTGAATAACACGTGTTAGAAAAGTGTTATTCACACCTGTGAATAACAAGTGTGAACAACGCCCAACATACAGCGAGAGGCAACACCTGCTGGGGTTCAGATAAATGTATACACAACGTTTAGCTCCTCCTTGCATGTCTATATTTAAGAGTTATTGTCTTATGTATGATGTGACTACGGGCTCACCATAGCCCGTGCTACTTGGAACTTCTTGTTCCAGGTAGCGAATCTTTAACAACATATGATCCTATGTTGTGTGTGGGAGAGAATATGAGCAGCATCATCACAGTCATGTTCTCACATAGGTGTATTTGTGGAGCTACGGCTCTTGGGTTCCGCCTCTCAACTTTGTATCGACTGGTGTATATGTTCTCCAGAACCTATTCGCATTTACACTTAAAGGTGTTTATGAAGTCTGTCGCTTAGGCAGTGTAAGTGTAAGTCTGTCGCTTAGGCAGTGTAAGAGTAAGTCTGTCACTTAGGCAGTGTAAGTGTAAGTCTGTCACTTAGGCAGTGTAAGTGTAAGTCTGTCACTTAGGCAGTGTAAGTGTAAGTCTGCTACTTTACTTCTTAAGTAATTCCAATTGCTGACAACTCTGACACTGAGACATTCTTCCCGGTGTATCTGTGACTCATGTGGGTATCTAGTTCCCATCTGGGTCCCATTGTTCGTGTATTGCCCTTGCTAAATTGGCTGTCCTTGTCTGCCTTGTATAATTCTCTGAGTATTGTGTACGTGGTGATCATGTCTCCCTTATTTCTTCTCTCTGTGTGACAGTAAATGTGTGTAGTATCATCACTGCAGTAATTTTGTAAATAAAGGTGTTGCAAATAAAACTTGCAACATCTTTATTAATACAAAAATCTTATACAACAAAAATCATCAACAAAAGTGATGTGTAAAAACAATATATTATGATAAGAGTAACGGTGGCTATAATACAATAGATTTATTAATAATAAAGAAAATTAACTTGAAAAGCAGGTAAAAAAAATATACAAATACAATAAGAAGAACTTAACACTTATAAGAACTTAACACTTATAAGAACTTAACACTTATCAAGAAATTTAAAAAAGCAGCGAAAACCATTTCAACAAATAAGATTTTTTCTCTCTCTCAAGAGCGAGAAGATGTTATCACCTCATTACCTGAGAGCCGTCACCTGCCACGCCAGCACTCCCCCTGCTGGGCTGGGTTCGAACCCTGGCTTTGACATGGTGGAGGCGGGTGTGCACCTCCTTATACCGCCGGTACCTGGGATCGAACCCTGGCTCTGACATGGAGGAGGAGCGTGTCGCCTGCACCTACACGCCCGCCACTCACCACATCTCATTGTTAGTGGAAATTGGAATTGATATCACAAGTGAAATTGAATCGAAAGATCGAAGGATTTTACCCAAAAAAAGTTTCCATTGAAGCTGCCAGTGGTGGTGGCGTGTGTGTCAGACGTGGGACGTGTCAGCCAGTGGTGGCGGCGTGTGTGTCAGACGTGGGACGTGTCAGCAGTGGTGGTGGCGTGTGTGTCAGACGTGGGACGTGTCAGCCAGTGGTGGTGGCGTCTGTGTCAGACGTGGGACGTGTCAGCCGGTGGTGGTGGCGTGTGTGTCAGACGTGGGACGTGTCAGCCAGTGGTGGCGGCGTGTGTGTCAGACGTGGGACGTGTCAGCCGGTGTTGGTGGCGTGTGTGTCAGACGTGGGACGTGTCAGCCAGTGGTGGTGGCGTGTGTGTCAGACGTGGGACGTGTCAGCCAGTGGTGGTGGCGTGTGTCAGACGTGGGACGTGTCAGCCAGTGGTGGCGGCGTGTGTGTCAGACGTGGGACGTGTCAGCCAGTGGTGGTGGCGTGTGTCAGACGTGGGACGTGTCAGCCAGTGGTGGCGGCGTGTGTGTCAGACGTGGGACGTGTCAGCCAGTGGTTGTGCCGTCTGTGCCACACGTGGGACGTACCAGCCAGCGGTGGCGGCATCCAGTTCCCTCAGTCTCTTCATACATCAGTATCTTTAGGCAAGAAAAAAGCCATGTTGCATATTTTTGGACTTTTTCTAGTTTTGTTTTCTGCATCTTTAGATAGGGGTTCCACGCCGGGGCAGCATACTCGATATCAGGTCTCACAAAGGATGTGTACAGTGCTCGGAAGGGATCTATGATATACTAGGCTCGTTATTCTCCTCATTAGTGATCCTGGTGTTAAATCTCGAGTTAAGTCTTTTTCAGAAGTTGGAAGCGTCCATCCCAAAATTTTAATTTTGACCCCTTCCCAGTGCTATATAGTTCCAATGCTTGGCGCTTTCCCCTCTGATAGTTCCATTCCCTTCTGTCTCAAAGTTAATCATTCTGTTGTGTTTCTGAGGTGTTCTTGCTATATCTCTTATCGTCATAACCTTGCGTTTCTATATACCTATAGCTTAGGATAACTTTTTTGTGATCCCAAGATCTTTTACTTCAGTTTTTTTTCGTCTATGGCTTGTCTGTTAAACCATGGGTAATATATGTGTTTGTGTGCGTGTGTGTGGTGTGGTATGTGTGTGTGGGCGTGCGTATGTGTGCCTGTGTGTGGTGTGGTATGTATGTGTGGGCGTGCGTATGTGTGCCTGTGTGTGGTGTGGTATGTGTGTGTGGGCGTGCGTATATGTGGGTGTGTGTGGTGTGGTATAGTGTGTGTGGGCGTGCGTATGTGTGCCTGGTGTGGTGTGGTATGTGTGTGTGGGCGTGCGTATGTGTGCGTGTGTGTGGTGTGGAATGTGTGTTTGTGTGGGCGCGCGTATGCGTTGCGTGTGTGTGGTGTGGAATGTGTGTGTGTGTGGGCGCGCGTATGTGTGCTGTGTGTGTATTTAAATCACAGCTAAAACAAAGAAAACACAAGCGCTTTGTGACTGTCTCCTCTTCATTTCGTCACAGTGAACGAAACGTGGATGTCAAAGTGAACGAAACGCTGACAATTTCCCCCGGCTAATTGAGTTGATTATAGGCAGCGCTGCCATAAACGTTCGTGTTGTTGATGTAATTGTTACTTGCTTTGATGCCCATACACAGCTAATTGGCAGAGAGGCGCCAGCGTGAGGCCTCTCCAGCCCACACTACTCAAACAATTACAAGAAAATCAATACATATTAATAAAAATAATATAATGGAGATAAATTAAATAATAATAATAATAATTTAATAAAATAATAATGAATTACAGGTCTTGCTTCTGCTAACTTGTGAAGATTATGGTATGGAGCTCTGAGGTATAGTGAGGCTGGTTGTGTTGTATAGTGAGCTGGATGTGGGGTATAGTGAGGCTGGTTGTGGGTATAGTGAGGCTGGTTGTGGGTATAGTGAGGCTGGTTGTGGGGTATAGTGAGGCTGGTTGTGGGGTATAGTGAGGCTGGTTGTGGGGTATAGTGAGGCTGGTTGTGGGGTATAGTGAGGCTGGTTGTGGGGTATAGTGAGGCTGGTTGTGGGGTATAGTGAGGCTGGTTGTAGGGTATAGTGAGGCTGGTTGTGTTGTATAGTGAGGCTGGTTGTAGGGTATAGTGAGGCTGGTTGTGGGGTATAATGAGGCTGGTTGTGGGGTATAGTGAGGCTGGTGTGGGGTATAGTGAGGCTGGTTGTGGGGTATAGTGAAGCTGGTTGTAGGGTATAGTGACTCTGGCTGTGGGGTTAGTGAGGCTGGCTGTGGGTATAGTGACTCTGGCTGTGAGGTTATAGTGAGGCTGGTTGTGAGGTAATAGTGGCTGGCTGTGAGGTATAGTGAGGCTGGCTGTGGGGTATAGTGAGGCTGGCTGTGAGGTATAGTGAGCTGGCTGTGGGTATAGTGAGGCTGGCTGTGGGGTATAGTGACTCTGGCTGTGGGTATAGTGAGGCTGGCTGTGGGGTATAGTGACTCTGGCTGTGGGGTATAGTGAGGCTGGGTTTGTGGGTATGTGAGGCTGGCTGTGAGGTATAGTGAGGCTGGCTGTGAGGTATAGTGAGGCTGG
>WNGS01111181.1:13527670-13537920 GCA_020271785.1 Procambarus virginalis | reverse complement strand
GCCAGGTGTGTGCCCTCTTCCAAACATTCGTGGTTCACTCCCCTAATACCTATAGGTTTGTTCCTTTAGTTTAGTCATTACCTTACAATTTTCTTGTGTTTTCTCCCCTTTTTATATTAATCAACACTGGGTTCCCTCCCCAACAATGTGTTCCCTCTCCAACAATGGGTCCCCTCCCCAACAATGGGTCCCCTCCCCAACAATGGGTCCCCTCCCCAACAATGGGTCCCCTCCCCAACAATGGGTCCCCTCCCCAACAATGGGTCCCCTCCCCAACAATGGGTCCCCTCCCCAACAATGGGTTCCCTCTCAACATTATGGGTCCCTTTCCCAACAAGGGTTTCACCCCAATAGCGAACCTTCTTCCATATATTTCCATATATTGGTTTTATTCCTTTAATTGTAGGGTTCAGGTCGACTCTCCTACCGGGAGCTGACGTATGTATGTATGTAGCACTCGAGATATCCAGTTTTCTACGTTGCTGAGGCTGTAGGCAGTTGTATATGAGGTTGCTGTCCTGACGATTGACAATTTTGACGTGGCCCTGGGTGTTAGCTTCCGTCGTCTTGTCGACTGCTTCTATTTACAGCATGCACTCTTCGAAAGCTAATCCTTTGAATACTAATCCTTAACCTTAACTTCCCTTTCATTCTGTTGAGCTCTTTGGCACTTGTTTGTTTTTGTAGACGACTGGTGACACCTAGTTGGATTCACCTACTTGTGCTTGCTCGGGAGTGAGATCTGCTCTTATCGGCCGCCCCTCTCCAACTGTCAATCACCAACTGTTGGGACTAAAATCTTAACAAAAAAATTCTGTACTAACTACTTTTTCCACCACACCATGAAAGCAGCCTGTCGTAGTCTGAACTCGCAGGTACCATTTACTGTTAGGTAACATGGACATCAGGATGAAAGAAAACTACTGCCTACCATTGTTTGTTTCTGCCTGTCCCGGGAATCGAACCCCGGTCTTCACATGTCACTAGTATTCACACTGCCGTGCTGTCCATTAAATAGCAACCGTCCCCTTTCTGTGTGCGTATGTTTTGACTTGCTGTGTTGCGTGTGCGGTGTGTTGTGTTCGTGAGTGTTGTGTGTGTTCGTGTTCTCGCTTTTTTGGTGTGATTCTCGTGTATGTTTTGTGTGCTTTTTTTCTGGTGTGTGTGTGTTTGTTGTGTGTCTGTGGCGTGCAGTGTGTTTTTGTTGTGGCTTGCGTGCGTTTTGTGTGTGTGCGGTGGTGTGTGTGTGCCGTTTTTGCGCGTGCGATTTGAGTGGTTTTACTTTCACATGAATTCCCTCTAATTTCATTCCTTGCCTACATTTTTGAGCCCCGGCGTTGAGCTCCGCTAATCTGGTTGTTTCATTCCTATTATATTCGTTCTTAATTTGCATCATGCTGTCTGTCCAATTTCACCATTTTGGATTTTTGACATATATCAATTTTTATTAATCCAGGAACTTTTATGTTAAGTTATGGCATATTCTATCTCTTCTTTTCCCCCATTCAAAATTCCGTTTTCCTCATCATTTAATAAATATAATTTGGCAAATTATGTATAATCTAGTGCTCTGCCTGGTTTTCTATGAGTACATTCCATCTATATCATGCAAATTTTGGAGGATTTCTAACTTTCAACATATAATAATTATTCCAACCATAATGCATATCATAACTTATATATATTACAATGTTTAAATCAGGAGTCCCACAGCATATTGTATAATCCGTAACTAGATTTCTTTCTTTTTCGCAATGCTGTTGTTGTTGTTTACTGTGTTTAGAAGTTTCTCATAGTAATTAATTAGTTCATGCTTCTTAACAAGTTTTAACTTTTAAGTGCTTGTATAAATTAGCAATGTTTAAGTCTAGAGACTTTAAAGTAGTAACTTTAAAATACACATTGGTTAGACGTTTTATTCACTGTATTATAATTGGTTTAGTATTTGTATAACTTTGGATTGTATTGTATAACTTTTCTTATCGTTCCAGTTTTATTTATTATTTAATTATTTGGTTAACTTTTTTATAAATTAAATTTGTTAAGAATATTGATCTTTTGATTTATCTTTTTTTTGTCTTTATCTTTTTTTTTTTTAAGTATTTAGCCAGATTTTTTTTTTTGTTAGTATTTCCGTTTTCTTTTCTTCGTTTATTTCGAGTTTCCTTCTTTTCCCTTACTTTTTTTTTTTTCCACTTCTTTTATTATTTTTTTCCTGTCCCCTCCGTTTTCCTCTCTTTTTTTTTTGTCTTTCCCTTTTTTTTTTTTCCCCCTCTTTTTCTTTTTACGTTTTCTTCTTTTTCTAAACTTATTGCAACATTTGTACCGAGTATTGTGTACCGAGTGATAAGCAGAGATTTGCGGAGCCATTAACGGGGAAGATAGAAGAGCGTGTAGAGCGAAGTGAGATATCCGCGACGCTTGGGCTTAGACGGTAGACGAGGGGATTTTTACGGTTTCTATGGGACTGGGAGAAGGATACTGAGTAGGATGGAAAAGGTGAGACATTTCTGAAAGGCCAAAAGGTTTAAAATAAATTGAGATGAGGGGGGGGGATTGGGACTAGGCGGTAAACGAGAGGAGATAAAAAGGAACAGATAGAGAAGGAATAATAAATGGTATTTTTTTTTTGTGAGAAAGAAAGGAGAAAGAGAGGAGGGCGGAAGTTGTAAACGAGAGAAGAAATAACGAGAAGAAGACAGAGATAGATGAACGTGGGAAATATTCAAGTGATAGTCATTCCACGGGGAGTGACCCATAGACTCACCATGGTATGGAGCCCTTTTCTATAGACTCACCAGTGGAGGGCCCAGCATCTCTCGACCTACTGGTGATTGGGCCAAGATTTCTCACATGGGAGGGCCCAAGACTCATTCCAGGCGACGGCGCACCCCTTACTGTATTTCACATGCTATTGGACTGGGCCGCCTAAGACTAACCATATGGGGCCATGGGCCCCAATGTTCCCACTCACCCAGTGGGCACGCGTATCCGACAGTTCAACACTCGCGCGACAGCCTGGCACCAGACCTATCACCAGGCCGATGTCCCCCAATGACTCCCTCCTTATGCTACCTGTGTTGTGACCCCCGGGCCCCATGACTCACCATGGGAGGGCCCCATGACTCACCATGGGAGGGCCCCATGACTCACCAGGGAAGGGCCCCATGACTCACCAGGGAAGGGCCCCATGACTCACCAGGGAAGGGCCCCATGACTCACCAGGGAAGGGCCCCATGACTCACCAGGGAAGGGCCCCATGACTCACCAGGGGGAGGGCCCCATGACTCACCAAGGGAGGGCCCCATGACTCACCAGGGGAGGGCCCAAAGACTCACCAGGGGAGGGCCCAAAGACTCACCAGGGGAGGGCCCAAAGACTCACCAGGGGAGGGCCCCAGGACTCACCAGGGGAGGGCCCCATGACTCACCAAGGGAGGGCCCCATGACTCACCAAGGGAGGGCCCCATGACTCACCAGGGGAGGGCCCCAGGACTCACCAGGGGAGGGCCCCCTGACTCACCAGGGGAGGGCCCCATGACTCACCAGGGGGGGCCCCATGACTCACCAGGGGGGGGCCCCGAGACTCACCAGGGGAGGGCCCCATGACTCACCAGGGGAGGGCCCCATGACTCACCAGGGGGGGGCCCCATGACTCACCAGGGGGGGCCCCGAGACTCACCAGGGGAGGGCCCCGAGACTCACCAGGGAGGGGCGGGGTGGGTAAAACGTATCATGGGATGGAATACAAGGGGAACCATGATATGCCATGAGGGGAACTCACTGCCCATTACCATTGCCCTTCCTCCCCCATCCCCCAATATTCCCCTCATTAATATCTTAAGTCATTCTGCGGAGTCCTGATTTTTTCTGAGAAGGGAGAGAGGAGAGGGAGAGTGGGGGGGTGTCAGGGGTGATGGGGGAGTGTCAGGGCGTGATGGGGGAGAGTCAGGGGTGATGGGGGAGTGTCAGGGGTGATGGGGGAGGTGTCGCGGGGTGAGTGGGGAGTGTCAGCGGGGTGATGGGGGCGTGTCAGGGGGTGATGGGGAGGGTCAGGGGGTGAGTGGGGGAGTGTCAAGGGGTGATGGGGGAGTGTCGGAGTTGGGTTGATGGGGGGGACCGTGTTCAGGGGGTGATGGGCAGTGCAGGTGTGGGGGGAGCAGGGGGATGGGGGAGTGCAGGGTGATGGGGGAGTGTCAGGGGGTGATGTGGGGCGTGTCAGGGGTGATGGTGTCGAAGCATGGGTGATGGAGGGAGTGTCAGGGGTGATGGGGGGAGTGTAGGGGTGATGGGGGAGTGTCAGGGGGTGATGGAGGAGTTGTCAGGGGTGATGGGGGAGTGTCAGGGGTGACGGGAGTGTGTCAGGGGTGGTGAGGGGAGTGTCAGGGGTGATGGGGAGAGTGTCAGTGGGTGTGGGGGATGTAAGGATGGGGGTGTCAGGGGTGATGGGGGAGTGTCAGGGGTGATGGGGGAGGTCAGGGGGATGGGGGAGAGTCAGGGGGGAGTGTGGGTGTGGAGGTCAGGAGGTGATGGGGGAGTGTCAGGGGTGATGGGGGAGTGTCAGGGGTGAGGGGGAGTGTCAGGGGTGATAGGGGAGTGTACAGGGGTGATGGGGGAGTGTCAGGGGGATGGTGGAGTTGTCAGGGGTGGGGAAGTAGGGTGCGGGGGGAGAGGTGCGGGGTGTGTAGTGAGTAGGGTTGATGGGGGAGTGTCAGGGGATGGGGGAGAGTGTCAGGGTGATGGGGGAGGTCGGGGTGATGGGGGAGTGTCAGGGGGTGATAGGGGGGTGTCAGGGGTGATGGGGGAGTGTCAGGGGTGAGGGGGAGTGTCAGGGGTGATGGGGGAGTGTCAGGGGTGATGGGGGTCAGTGTGCAGGGGTGATGGGGAGTGTCAGGGGTGTGGGGGAGAGTCAGGAAGTGATGGGGGAGTGTCAGGCGGTGATGGGGGAGTGTCAGGGGTGATGGGGGAGTGTCAGGGGTGATGGGGGGGTCAGGGGTGATGGGGAGAGTCAGGGGTGTGGGGGAGTTCAGGGGTGGAGGGGGAGTGTCAGGGGTGATGGGGAGTGTCAGGGGGTGGTGATGTGGGGTTGATGTGTGAGTGTAGGTGTGATGGGGGAGTGTCAGGGGTATGGGGGAGTGTCAGGGGTGATGGGGAGCGTCAGGGGTGATGGGGAGTTCAGGGGTGATGGGGGAGTGGTCAGGGGGTGATGGGGGAGTGTCAGGGTGATGGGGGAGGTCAGGGGTGATGGGGGAGTGTAGGAGGATGGAGGGAGTGTAGGGTGATGGGAGTGTCAGGGGTGATGGGGAGTGTCAGGGGTCGATGTGGGCAGTGTCGGAGGGGGGTGTAGGGGGAGGGGAAGGGGCGTGGCAAGAGTTATTTACGCTACACCAACGACGAGACAGTAATGGGAAAAGTTAAGTGACAGGATGAGGGGACGAGGGTGAGGGGACGAGAGGTGAGGGACGAGGGGTGAGGGACGAGGGGGAGGGACGAGGGAGGTGAGGGACGAGGGTGAGGGCACGAGGGGTGGGTGAGGGACGAGGGGTGAGGGGACGAGGGGACGAGGGGTAGAGGGGACGAGGGGTGGGGACGGGTGTGAGGGGACGAGGAGGAGGGGACGAGGGGTGAGTGGGACGAGGGTGAGGGGACGAGTGGTGTGAGGGGTACGAGGGTGAGGGACGAGAGGTGAGGGGACGATGGAAGTGTGGGGCGAGGGGTGAGGGACGAGGAAGTGAGGGGACCGAGGGGTGAGGACGAGGGTGTGAGGGAGAGGGGTGAGGGGTCGAGGGTGAGGGGACGAGTGTCGCTGACACACATTCACGGGGGGGGGGGTGAGAGTCGTTATTACTGCTTAATGCAAGGAGGGAGAAGCGTAGTGAGGCTCCTGGGGGGGTGAGGGGGATTAGAGGGGTGAGGATGGAGTTGTGTCGTGCCAGTAGAGGGGATAAGCATCTGTGATGGTCGTGTCGGTTAGGGGATGGAGGCGGGCAGGAGGATAGAGTTAGGGGAATGGAGGTAGAGTAAGACGGGGAGGGAGGATAGACTAAAATGGAGAGGGAGGATAGAGTAAGAGGGAGGGAGGATAGAGTAAGGGGTAGGGAGGGTAGCGAGTAAAGGGAGGTTGGAGTAAGAGGGAGGGAGATAGAGTAAATAGGAGGGGGGATAGAGTAAGGGGTCGTGAGTGATGGTAGGAGAGGAAGAGGAACCGGAGGGGCGGATAAAAGGAAGGAAGGGGCAGTGTGGGAGAGGAGGATAGGCAAGTAAGAATAATTGAATAAATGGCTCGATAGAGAACCTGCATAACAGTACTGAAAAGTAGGAGAATAGGCAGTAAAGTCTGGCTGAGTCGCTCCTGTTTTAAACTGTCGAATGTCGATATACGAGACAATTAGTACCAAATTGGAAATTCTCGTCCAAAATAGGTTATTATCACGAATATTCCTCCCCTCCTCCGCCTATTACCCTACTGAAGCTAACTGAAATTACATTTTTCTATATAACAAAAATGTGAGTTAAAAACTGTAGTTTTCTCTAAGTAAATATGTAGCAATATATAAACCTCAAAATCACTGTTTTTTTTTTAAGTTCATAGGTCTAGTTATCTATGTTGTTTTAAGATCATCTCGCCCTTTTGAATAATATATCAAATTTAAACAAATAGGACAATATATTAAAATATAATTATAGGTAAAATTACCTGTAATCATATTTGTAAAAATGCAACAAGCTGTATAAGATTGAATCTAAAAATGCATCACACAAACTCTGTAACAGTCAGTCAATTACTCTGTAACAAGGAGAAAATCATGAAAGTTGTGATCCCTTTTATACTAGTGAAAATATTATTCAATTGTCAATTGGTCGTATGATACGGTTGAAGACCTAAGGGTCGTTTAGTCCCGTAAACACTAATTTAAAAAGCTGGAAATTGCTTTTGTGGTGGTGTCTATTAGGACTGGTTCATCTGTGAGTCATTCTGGAGCAACAGTGTAACGGTCTAGGGTGGTGTTGTTACACTGTGGTTTGTGTCTTTATGCGAGGGCTGGCGTACAGGGCAGCGAGGGCTGGCGTACAGGGCAGCGAGGGCTGGCGTACAGGGCAGCGAGGGCTGGCGTACAGGGCAGCTTGATCGTCTGTCATTGAGTTATTAACAGACAAACAAGCTTAGGACCACACACACAGCAGTGTGCTGCTGCACTATTGTATTTAAGGGGACTACAGAATATAGATGAAGAACCCGCTGTGAGTTCATCTAACATCACCATCTCACAGGATGGCTAGTCAAGCTTCGAATCGGGAGAAAACATGAGATCCGAGTCTAGTCTACGAGCCTGCACTAGCACACTCTGGGGCTAAAACGTGAGAAGATCTTCCAATGTTCGTGAATGTATGAAGATACAAAGTGTATGAAATAGCTCGAAGTATCTCATCCCGTTTGGTCATGTTATTGATAACAAGACACATAGTGCAGGAGAGTGTATCCCAGCTCTTGTTCACAAAGTTTACAACTCGAATGTTCACCTTTATTGGAACTTATTATCTTAAGCCACTTGCCATAAGTATATATATCCCAGCCTAGTTCTGGTAATGCAGGCGATGAGTCACAATAACGTGACTAAAGTATGTTGACCAGACCACACACTAGAGGTGAAGGGACGACGACGTTTCGGTCCGTCCTGGACCATTCTCAAATCGATTGTCTTGACTTGAGAATGGTCCAGGACGGACCGAAACGTCATCGTCCTTTCGCCTTCTAGTGTGTGGTCTGGTCAACTAATTCTGGTAATGGCAATGTCACATTGTCTAGTTGTCCGGACATAATGTTCTCGGTTCTAGATATATCATAACTCTATATACCCGTCCTTTCCGTACTAGCAGTGTCGGTGATTGCTTCTCTGTCAGCCGTATTTTCTTGAAATAGTACAGTTTTAACGAGAGGAATTGTAATACCAAGAGGCATCATGTTCGGAGGTGGCTGCCTTGTTCGTGTCATCACGTTCGACAACACCTGTGTGAGATGGTGGCCACACACAGGTACAGGTAGCCTCACCCAGGTACAGGTAGCCACACCCAGGTACAGGTAGCCACACCCAGGTACAGGTAGCCACACCATTGTAGCGAAACCACACCAGTATTCCCGAGTACCATAGTCTACATGTCCCTACATCCGTATAACAAGAACTACGGGCTCGCCATAGTCCGTGCTACTTGGAGCTTTTTGTTCCTAGTAGCGAATCTTTAACAACAACAACGTATAACAAGTCTACCAAAGGTGCACTATACCTGAATGTATACTCGTGTACCGTACGAGCACTGTACTGTACCAGCACTGTACCGTACCAGCACTGTACCGCACCACCACTGTACCGCACCAACAAACTTATCTCCTCTGCTTTTCCTACAAAAATTGCTTGTTCCCCTGAGAGGCATTTCCCTCCGAGTAACGTAACGTAGTATATATATACTAGTTCCTCTTCCTAAGCAAGAATTTATGTAGCAAGAGGTCACATATCAGGCCATGGGAGGTTGCCCTAATGACCTCCCTCGGGGCCCGATCATTGAATACAAGAGAATAAATAAATAAATTTTGTGTTTAGTCAGGAAGGTGAAACACGTTAATATTTTCTGAAGGCGGTTTTCTTGACAGTTAAGACTCCTGGAGTTCTTTACCTACAACACCTGTTTTTCATGTGGATTATCGTGTGGCGTTTTCTCAATCTTCAAGAGCTCTAATAGAAATATGTAGCAAAGATTAGGGAAGGGATTGGGACCATTGATAACTAAGGTGTAGGTCCAGTAGTTGATAATAACGAAGTATTCGTTTACAGGCGATGAGTCACAATAACGTGGCTAGAGAATGTTGATCAGACCACACACTAGAAGGTGAAGGGACGACGACGTTTCGGTCCGTCCTGGACCATTCTCAAGTCGATTGTGAGAATGGTCCTGGACGGACCGAAACGTCGTCGTCCCTTCACCTTCTAGTGTGTGGTCTGGTCAAGTATTCGTTTAGATTGATGTTCTCTAAATGAATACTTCGTCACGGTATTTAGGTGGTGACAATTTACATCCACCTCAACTTAATATGAAGCAACAAATCCACAAGGGCCGTGACGAGGGTTCGAACCTACGTCCGAGAGGTGTTGTAACCTAAGTTACCATGAAGGTGTTGAAAAGGACGGACCAGTCATGTGTTCACCAGGAAGATCCCCCCACATATCCCCAGGACCAGACGAACGACTTCTTACTCCTGGAGAAAATGCAATTTCTAGCCTTCTCATCCCATGCAATGCATATTTAATAAATTAAAGTTGCACAGCGTTGCAGAGACACAGACGGCTGTGTGTGTGCCGGGTAATGTTAAACACACGGATAGCTCACTGGAATCTCAGTATTAGCCAATTAGCCTTTTGTGTGATAAGTGATAGATTCCATAATTTCAAATACTATTCCTGAACATCTTGAAAAACACAGATTATGGTAGGATTTACAGCATGGATGTACCAGGGGGTAGATTATGTACCAGGGGGGTAGATTATGTACCAGGGGTAGATTGTGTACCAGGGGTAGATTGTGTACCAGGGGTAGATTATGTACCAGGGGGTAGATTGTGTACCAGGGGGGTAGATTATGTACCAGGGGAGTAGATTATGTACCAGGGTAGATTATGTACCAGGGGTAGATTATGTACCAGGGGTAGATTGTGTACCAGGGGGGTAGATTATGTACCAGGGGGTAGATTATGTACCAGGGGTAGATTATGTACCAGGGGAGTAGATTATGTACCAGGGATAGATTATGTACCAGGGGTAGATATGTACCAGGGGGTAGATTATGTACCAGGGGAGTAGATTATGTACCAGGGGGGTAGATTATGTACCAGGGTAGATTATGTACCAGGGGAGTAGATTATGTACCAGGGGAGTAGATTATGTACCAGGGGGGTAGATTATGTACCAGGGGGTAGATTATGTACCAGGGGGTAGATTATGTACCAGGGGTAGATTATGTACCAGGGGAGTAGATTATGTACCAGGGGAGTAGATTATGTACCAGGGGAGTAGATTATGTATCAGGGGGTAGATTATGTACCAGGGGGTAGATTATGTACCAGGGGGGTAGATTATGTACCAGGTGGGTAGATTATGTACCAGGGGAGTAGATTATGTACCAGGGGTAGATCGTGTTATCAAAACTACACGACAGTTGTATCCGAAGATTGTGACAAAATATTGCAACATTATCTACCAA
>WNGS01111181.1:13492502-13502993 GCA_020271785.1 Procambarus virginalis | reverse complement strand
GCCAGCGCTGGTATCCAAGTCCCACACCTCGCCAGCGCTGGTATCCAAGTCCCACACCTCGCCAGCGCTGGTACCCAAGTCCCACACCTCGCCAGCGCTGGTACCCAAGTCCCACACCTCGCCAGCGCTGGTACCCAAGTCCCACACCTCGCCAGCGCTCGTACCCAAGTCCCACACCTCGCCAGCGCTGGTACCCAAGTCCCACACCTCGCCAGCGCTGGTACCCAAGTCCCACACCTCGCCAGCGCTGGTACCCAAGTCCCACACCTCGCCAGCGCTGGTATCCAAGTCCCACACCTCGCCAGCGCTGGTATCCAAGTCCCACACCTCGCCAGCGCTGGTACCCAGTCCCACACCTCGCCAGCGCTGGTACCCAAGTCCCACACCTCGCCAGCGCTGGTATCCAAGTCCCACACCTCGCCAGCGCTGGTATCCAAGTCCCACACCTCGCCAGCGCTGGTACCCAAGTCCCACACCTCGCCAGCGCTGGTACCCAAGTCCCACACCTCGCCAGCGCTGGTACCCAAGTCCCACACCTCGCCAGCGCTCGTACCCAAGTCCCACACCTCGCCAGCGCTGGTACCCAAGTCCCACACCTCGCCAGCGCTGGTACCCAAGTCCCACACCTCGCCAGCGCTGGTACCCAAGTCCCACACCTCGCCAGCGCTGGTATCCAAGTCCCACACCTCGCCAGCGCTGGTATCCAAGTCCCACACCTCGCCAGCGCTGGTACCCAAGTCCCACACCTCGCCAGCGCTGGTACCCAAGTCCCACACCTCGCCAGCGCTGGTACCCAAGTCCCACACCTCGCCAGCGCTCGTACCCAAGTCCCACACCTCGCCAGCGCTGGTACCCAAGTCCCACACCTCGCCAGCGCTCGTACCCAAGTCCCACACCTCGCCAGCGCTCGTACCCAAGTCCCACACCTGCTCCCACAAGCAGACAGTGTAAGCTCCCAGGTTGTATTTCCATTAAAAACATTAATAACAAACCCAGTGTGGCCTTCTGGCCCCCCAGAGGTGGACACAAGGCCCAGGTGAAGGCAGCGATTCAGTCATGGACAATTATTGTTTTGACAGTTGCCAAATTGTCAAGTGTTGCCAGCACGTTTGTTTATGTTTCCCCCCTCGACTGTTGCCAGATGGCTGGCCACGGTGGCACCTGGCCTCGTGGACAGCTGGCCTCATGGACAGCTGGCCTCGTGGACAGCTGGCCTCGTGGACAGCTGGCCTCATGGACAGCTGGCCTCGTGGACAGCTGGCCTCGTGGACAGCTGGCCTCGTGGACAGCTGGCCTCGTTGACAGCTGGCCTCGGCGGCAGCTGGCCTTGGCGGCAGCTGGCCTCGTAGACAGCTGGCCTCGTGGACAGCTGGCCTCGTGGACAGCTGGCCTCGTGGACAGCTGGCCTCGTGGACAGCTGGTCTTGGCGGCAGCTGGCCTCGTGGACAGCTGGCCTCGTGGACAGCTGGCCTCGTGGACAGCTGGCCTCGGCGGCAGCTGGCCTCGTGTACAGCTGGCCTCGTGGACAGCTGGCCTCGTAGACAGCTGGCCTCGTAGACAGCTGGCCTCGGCGGCAGCTGGCCTCGTAGACAGCTGGCATCGTGGACAGCTGGCCTCGGCGGCAGCTGGCCTCGTAGACAGCTGGCCTCCGGGGCAGTCCGGGAGTTTTTGTCCGTACTAACAAGATTTCCGGAAATGGGAGGGACGACGTGATTTTCATCGTTGTCGATTTTTCCCTTGCAGCTCGTTGCAGTGTGTCAGCCTGCAGTGTGTCAGCCTGCAGTGTGTCAGCCTGCAGTGTGGCAGCCTGCAGTGTGTCAGCCTGCAGTGTGTCAGCCTGCAGTGTGGCAGCCTGCAGTGTGTCAGCCTGCAGTGTGTCAGCCTGCAGTGTGGCAGCCTGCAGTGTGTCAGCCTGCAGTGTGTCAGCCTGCAGTGTGGCAGCCTGCAGTGTGTCAGCCTGCAGTGTGTCAGCCTGCAGTGTGTCAGCCTGCAGTGTGGCAGCCTGCAGTGTGGCAGCCTGCAGTGTGTCAGCCTGCAGTGTGTCAGCCTGCAGTGTGTCAGCCTGCAGTGTGGCAGCCTGCAGTGTGTCAGCCTGCAGTGTGTCAGCCTGCAGTGTGGCAGCCTGCAGTGTGTCAGCCTGCAGTGTGTCAGCCTGCAGTGTGTCAGCCTGCAGTGTGTCAGCCTGCAGTGTGTCAGCCTGCAGTGTGTCAGCCTGCAGTGTGTCAGCCTGCAGTGTGGCAGCCTGCACTGTGGCAGCCTGCAGTGTGGCAGCCTGCAGTGTGTCAGCCTGCAGTGTGTCAGCCTGCAGTGTGTCAGCCTGCAGTGTGTCAGCCTGCAGTGTGTCAGCCTGCAGTGTGTCAGCCTGCAGTGTGGCAGCCTGCAGTGTGTCAGCCTGCAGTGAACTAACGTAAAATGTATCAATTCATTTGACTGTTGCCGCCGGAGGCGGCTAGTTTATTGTTAACCCCATACTCATCCTGTGAGCCGTAGCGCAAAAATGTATTACAGACAACACAAAAGATCTTTATCAGACCTCAATGGAGATTATTACATGAACAATTACATCTATCCTTCACACCTTATAATTATAATGTCAGCTAGTTACAGAGAATGTTCTATATCAAGAGCTATATATTTCCAGTAAGTCATTATACATTAATGTTAGGTCTTATCGCTAATACATACTTATTTGAGCAACGGAAATATTACAAGGTCACAGGGAAGCTGCTGTTTGGTGTCACTAGTCTTCACAATACACTACTTTCTTCTTAATCTCATATGTCATTTATCTAATGGAGGCGAAATATGGATATAGTGCAAGGATTTCAGATATTATCCTTAGTAATAGATAGTTTGCTATTTCATACAACGTGAGTTTAGATTTATCTCTAAATGGCTCAATTTGATTACAGTCTAAGATATAAATCTCTAGAGTGTGTCCTTGTCTTTGTCCACACAATTTGCATTTTATTCATCTAGATTGTTCAGGGTAGTGGAGGGCAGGGAAGCCAGGATGGGAGTGGGTGTACCATTGTACAGGGTGGTGGAGGGCAGGGAAGCCAGGGAGGGAGTGGGTGTACCATTGTACAGGGTAGTGGAGGGCAGGGAAGCAGGGAGGGAGTGGTGTACCATTGTACAGGGTAGTGGAGGGCAGGGAAGCCAGGGAGGGAGTGGGTGTACCATTGTACAGGGTAGTGGAGGGCAGGGAAGCCAGGATGGGAGTGGGTGTA
Organism: Procambarus virginalis; assembly: GCA_020271785.1. Taxonomy (NCBI): domain Eukaryota; kingdom Metazoa; phylum Arthropoda; class Malacostraca; order Decapoda; family Cambaridae; genus Procambarus; species Procambarus virginalis. Next base: position 13,499,763 of record WNGS01111181.1, on the reverse strand, counting down.
CCATTGTACAGGGTGGTGGAGGGCAGGGAAGCCAGGGAGGGAGGGGTGTACCATTGTACAGGGTAGTGGAGGGCAGGGAAGCCAGGGAGGGAGTGGGTGTACCATTGTACAGGGTAGTGGAGGGCAGGGAAGCCAGGGAGGGAGTGGGTGTACCATTGTACAGGGTAGTGGAGGGCAGGGAAGCCAGGGTGGGAGTGGGTGTACCATTGTACAACTGTACAACTGCCAGAGATACATGTAGCCAAGTCTCATTCGAGCTGTGTCAACGCCTGTTAGTCTGCTGATGTTGTTCCTCATACAGGTGTTTTATTTGACACATTTCATTGTGATAAACAATGGACCTGCTAGTTACCGCTTGCACTGTTCTGCTATTTTCAATCAATATGTTGAGGGTTATCCGAGGGCTTTTGTTATCGCCTCAAGCACTGTACTTTCTTGTGCTCTGTGAAACTTAAGCTCTACTCTCTCTCTCTCTCTCTCTCTCTCTCTCTCTCTCTCTCTCTCTCTCTCTCTCTCTCTCTCTCTCTCTCTCTCTCTCTCTCTCTCTCTCCTATTATTTGGAATTCTTGAGCTGCTGACATTCGCTATGTGTACCGAAAGTTGTCATGATGCCTTTATTGTCCCTGTAGTAGTCGTGAAGCCCCCTGGCACCCCTTGAGGTTGTCACAACGCTCTTGGGTGTCCCTCAGGTCGTCATGAAGACGCCAGGTATATTGCTTAAGTCTCCCGTGGTGTACGAGCATGTATAAGGGCATTAAGTATACTATAAGATATCCTTAGGATGTATTTATTGTCATCTGGTGGATCCCGAGCTATAAAACAATTGACTTGAGGTCCTCTGCGACCTCTACAAGAACTCTAGAATCCCTGAAGGGAGAACTCGCTCTAAGTATCTGGAAAAGTTGGCCCCCCGGGGAGGCAATGAAGAGCTGAGTGCCAACATAAAGAGCGACCGAGCACCATAAAACACACAGATTGATGCCATTACCTGTCTTGTAAACCTCTCCACTCGTGCAGGGGGAGCGGTCCCCCTGGTGGTGCAGATCGTGGCTGGGGAAGGCTGAGGAGAACACGCTGGCCTGGAGGGTCAGAAGGCAGACGAGGAGTCACAATAACGTGGCTGAAATATAGTGACCAAACCACACACTAGGAAGTGAAGGGACGATGGCGTTTTCTTCCTTCAAGTGACCGCACTCTGCACCAGGGTGTCCTAGAGCATCTACCAACGTGCAAGATGAGCTCCTCAGATATGACCTAGAATTACCAATTCCAATATTATAGTTGACGATAAAATTGTGTATCAAAGATAATACTATTGTGCTAAATGGAAAATATTTCCTTAACATTAGAAAAAGCGATGAGTAATCCCCTTTTGCCAATGCTTAGCAATCTGTACATAGAACTGGTTTTGTAACCAAAATATTGTCTATCGACACAATGTAGTACAGGTTTGTTGATGATATAATATGTTTATGGCCAGTTAACATGGATCCATTTGAATTTCTTGATAGACTAAAACTTACTGCACCTCTGCCTGTCACTATCGTCCGTTTTCTTGAGACATTACTCTCAGCACTGTAAGAAAGATTGTTTGTTTGTCAGTGGTTGGAGGTCAGATGCTTGGGTCTAGCCTGGAGTATGGGATGGATATAGGCTGGTTGGGGTTCTGCTTAAGTTAGATGCTTCAAGAAACATTTAATTTAGATCGTGCTATTTTCATGGCGTCAACTGTGAAATATATGGTGTTTTCCTGTGTTCTTTATTGCTCTCCGCAATGTAATTTTTACCAGACATTAACACACAGCTCAAAAACTCCAAAGACAAAACCACATACCTTGCGATAATTTCGGGCCTCAACGTTCCCGCGGCCCGGTCCTCGACCAGGGCTCCTGATTGCTGGACTGGTCAACCAGGCTGTTGGACGCGGCTTCTCGCAGCCTGACGTATGAATCACAGCTTGGCTGATCAGGTATCCTTTAGAGGTGTTTATCAAGTTCTCTCTTGAACACTGAGGGGTCGGCCAGTTATGCCCCTTACGTGTAGTGGAAGCGTGTTGAACAGTCTCGGGCCTCTGATGTTGATAGTTCTCTCTTGAACACTGTGAGGGGTCGGCCAGTTATGTCCCTTATGTGTAGTGGAAGCGTGTTGAACAGTCTCGGGCCTCTGATGTTGATAGAGTTCTCCCTCAGAGTACCTACTGCACCTCTGCTTTTCAACGGGGGTATAAACATAGCCAAACTTTATATAGGATTTAGGGGAATGTATTAGGATTAGTTTCGTTTTTATTTTTTTGCATGATGAGTGCCTAAAGATTTACGTTATGGCAAAATAATAATAATGATATTATTGTCGAGGCATTGTGATATAGCGAGATTTGTCCTGGGGGCTATTTGAGCCGTGTCGCTTGGCACTTTCTTCTTTCATGGCAATCCCGATCCTCCTACGTTGGACACACGAGGATGACGGACCCCCTGGCCGCCAGCTGGTGCTAAGGATGACGGACCCCCCTGGCCGCCAGCTGGTGCTGAGGGTGACGGAGACCCCTGGCCGCCAGCTGGTGCTGAGGGTGACGGAGACCCCCTGGCCGCCAGCTGGTGCTGAGGGTGACGGATACCCCCTGGCCGCCAGCTGGTGCTGAGGGTGACGGAGACCCCCTGGCCGCCAGCTGGTGCTGAGGGTGACGGATCCCCTGGCCGCCAGCTGGTGCTGAGGGTGACGGATCCCCTGGCCGCCAGCTGGTGCTGAGGGTGACGGAGACCCCCTGGCCGCCAGCTGGTGCTGAGGGTGACGGAGACCCCCTGGCCGCCAGCTGGTGCTGAGGGTGACGGATACCCCCTGGCCGCCAGCTGGTGCTGAGGGTGACGGAGACCCCCTGGCCGCCAGCTGGTGCTGAGGGTGACGGATCCCCTGGCCGCCAGCTGGTGCTGAGGGTGACGGAGACCCCCTGGCCGCCAGCTGGTGCTGAGGGTGACGGACCCCTGGCCGCCAGCTGGTGCTGAGGGTGACGGACCCCCTGGCCGCCAGCTGGTGCTGAGGGTGACGGATCCCCTGGCCGCCAGCTGGTGCTATCCCCCCCCCACACCAACCAAGGGGGTTGTGGAAAAACCTGCTGTGATTGATATAAGAGGAGACTGCCAGGGACTTGTACTGAACTAAATTAAAAAATTACTGTATACAAATTAATTCAACTAAAATCTCTAGCTAGGGTCGTAAATCCTAGCTCCTCTTTCCCTAATGACAGATAATGGGCTGTAAGGGGCAGGTGGGGTGAGTGAATTAGTTGATAGGTTGATTGCAGTTCCACGTCCACCTGCCAACAGGTATCTCACATCAGCTTGTATTTTATACAAGGATTAGATTTAATAATTCAGTTATATAACTGAACACTGGCTCTGTTTAAATCAGAGATTTAAACATACACAGTCTAGCCTAGCACCTTAGCAATTAACAGCCAATACATTTATACTATAAACAATACAACACTGTAAATTGTAAATTGTTAAGTATGATAAATGACCTAAATATGGTCTAAGTACTGTTACTGAGTACTAAAAATATATTTAATTAAATGAACTTATATGATTACATAAAAAATAACTAAGCAAGCAATTGTTAACTTAATTTATATATTCAGGTATATGCAATGTATATGATCAATGTATATGATTAAATACAGTCAGCTTGTTGAATCTCTTCCTACACTCTGGACACTCATGATTATTTGATTACTTATTGTGACAATCTTCTCTGACACTGGACACTCATGAGGTTCAGAGCTTGGATAAGATTCTGCTGTACCACAATATTAATAATAAACTCACAGAAATATGAGGCGTTGCCTCGCCTTATTACCGACTATCAGTCTTATAGAATATTAATGTTATACTAGCTTTAATTGGCCAACTAATACGCTACAGTAATAACATTCAATAAACTTAGCTGAAGCCGGGTGCCTGTCTGACAAAGTGTGCCAGACTGAAGAACTCTCTTGGCGAGTTTAGGCACGATATTTTAGATTACAGCGTTGCTGTATGATCTAGTAGCGTCGCTACGGGATTGGACTGCGTTGCAGAAGATAACAATGAAGATTAGGGATGAAGGTGGAGACCGCGTCACTAAATACTCCACTCTATACTTATAGATATAAATGTTCTAGGATTTTCCTTGTTGATATATTGTCCAGGTACTCCCCCAGTTCTAGAGAGTGTTCACTGGTGATAATGATATTAGATAAGGTGTCCTTGAGCTGAAAATGTTCGCTAAGGGACCGTCACGTGTACACTGTTGTGTAAACATACGTGTTCTGCCGCGGGCTGTGGTGGGCGCTTCTCTCCCGAGATGCCTCCCCCATCCCCCTTGAAGGGGGTTACTTACAATGAATATAGATTGATTATTTTTACAGTCTAGACTTATGATTGAGATAAGATGTGATTATAATAAAATTAGATATAGGATTTAAAGATTATAAGTAGTACTTGACAATACCACTGACTCTTAATAAGGATTCGATTTTATCTCTACCGGATACTACGTCATGTTCCAATAAATTTTTAATTAACAAATCCTTCTAGAAGCTTCTGGATCCTTGAGAGAACATGCACTAAGTCACGTAGGCATCTATAGGGCCCTATGGCGTACGTGATCATAGTGGCATTGTCTTCTAGGATCAAGCTATATAGTGAATCTATTGTGATTCTGATATGATTCTGATATGATATAGATTTGATATAGATATGATATAGATATGATTTGATATGATATTGATATGATATAGAAATAATACATTTCTTAGATGATTATTAGATATGGTGGGTAAAAATTTCCCACAGGGGTGGCAGCAGTGATCGCCTCTGAGCAAATCATCAGCTCGGTCTCAGTCGAGGAATCAGTCGTGAAAAAATTACTAAATGATTTGGTGATTTACTTCCATTTTTTCCTTAGTGCAATATTTGTCACAACTATGTGTTTATTTTAGCCAGAACCCCAGAGAACTGTGCCGCGCTGTGGCAAGGGGAACCACACACGATTTTCAACTGTATTTTATATTATTTCATATATTAAATATTAAAACTTTTTCTTTAAATTTTATGGGATGTTACTATAGAAAACCTCTGGTATCGTTTGGTTCACTAATTATATAAAACATTATTATTATTATAATTATTATTATTATTATTATTATTATTAATATGAGTATTATTCGTTATTTTAATAATTTTATTTTGTTTTAAAGTGATAGTAATAAACTGGTCGGCACTAATAATGATAATATTCGTATTATTCAGATAATGAGGAAATATATTGTGGTAGGTTGAATTCATGTAGGGTGGAAAAAGTATTTCGGTTGTTGGAAGGCAGCGGCGTCGTCCAACAGCCTGGTTGACCAGTCCAGCAATGATGAGGCCTGGTCGAGGACCGGGCCGCGGGGACGTAGAGCCCTGAAATCATGACAAAGTAACCGCAGTGTAAGGTAAAGAGCGTCTCTTAACGATTATATCAGGCAGGAATATTTGATTATATATTAACTACCTTGAAAAGTTTGTGTACATGTGTGTCTGTGTGTGTGTGTGTGAGTGTGTGTTGAGTGAGGTGTGTGTGTGAGTGTGTGTGTGTGTGTGTGTGTGTGTGTGTGTCTGTGTACTCACCTATTTGTACTCACCTATTTGTGCTTGCGGGGGTTGAGCTTTGGCTCTTTGGTCCCGCCTCTCAACTGTCAATCAACTGGTGTACAGGTTCCTGAGCCTACTGGGCTCTATCATATCTACCCTTGAAACTGTGTATGGAGTCAGCCTCCACCACATCACTGCCTAAAGCATTCCATCCGTTAACTACTCTGACACTGAAAAAGTTCCTTCTAACGTCTCTGTGGCTCATGTGGGTACTCAGTTTCCACCTGTGTCCCCTTGTTCGCGTCCCCCCAGTGTTGAATAGTTTGTCCTTGTCTACCCGGTCGATTCCTCTGAGGATTTTGTAGGTTGTGATCATATCTCCCCTTACTCTTCTGTCTTCCAGTGTCGTAAGGTGCATTTCCCGCAGCCTTTCCTCGTAACTCATGCCTCTTAGTTCTGGGACTAGTCTAGTGGCATACCTTTGGACTTTTTCCAGCTTCGTCTTGTGCTTGACAAGGTACGGGCTCCATGCTGGGGCTGCATACTCCAGGATTGGTCTTACATATGTGGTGTACAAGATTCTGAATGATTCCTTACACAGGTTCCTGAACGCTGTTCTGATGTTAGCCAGCCTCGCATATGCCGCAGATGTTATCCTTTTTATGTGGGCTTCAGGAGACAGGTTTGGTGTGATATCAACTCCTATATCAACTCCTCCAATATCAACTCCTGTGTGTGTGTGAGTGTGTGTGTGTGTGTGTGTGTGTTGTGTGTGTGTGTGTGTGTGTGTGTGTGTGTGTGTGTTAGATGTTTCTCAACTAAATGGTTCCATCATAAGTGTTTTTTCTTATATTCAAAGGCTCTTACTTTCCTTTCATATGTTTACTCCTTTCTCTTCCCCAGCCAGGATTCCCTCCTTCCCCCCCCCCCCAATACCTTTCTCCTCCCAGCCAGGATTATCTTCCTTCCACAGTCAATCCATCTACCAAATACCATCCATCCGTCTTTCCAGCCCCAAACTCTCTTCTTGGTCCCTGCTGATCCAAGCAGGAAGTAGAAGCGGGAGGATGTCAGGGGGGGGGGTGAGGGAAAGACAGTCTGGGAGGAAGAGAGTGACTGAGAGAAATAATTGGGAGAACGAGAGAAAGAGACAAGAGAAGTAAAGAATGAATGAGGGACGGTCGAGGATAGATAGATTAAAAAAGGGATAGAGACAAATAATTAAAATTAAGAGGTAAAGGACATAGTGACGGAAGGATAGAAAGTTGGAAATACGAGAGAGAGAGAATCAAAAAAAAGGCAAGAGAGAGAAAGAGAGCAAAATATAGAAACAGGGAGAAGGGGGGGCGACTCTCCCTCCACACACTCACGTGTCCATAATAAAACTTATTCTCAGTTTATGTAATCACAAAAATATTTTATTCTACTTAGAAGATAACATACGACAACCACGTGACTTGCCCTTCCTCCACTACCAACCCCACAGCACCAGTCACACCAACACCATCACCACTCTCACCATCACCACTCTCACCATCACCCCACCATGGAGTTCCAGGGCAGACCCAGACGGTGGGATGCACATGATTGTACTCCCACTGTACATTCCTATGATACAATTTCTGTAGCTTGTGCCTCAAGTCTGGCAGTAA
>WNGS01111181.1:13463351-13491774 GCA_020271785.1 Procambarus virginalis | reverse complement strand
TACAAATTTAATTAATTTAGAATGCTAAGCGGCTCGTCATGACTCGCCACGATCGAAGGGAAATATTAATGTCTGCTAGACACACTGAAGCAGGTGCGGCGAAGCTAAGGGAGATTATAGCGAGTGCTGCATTATGTTAGTAGATTATAGTCGTACCCTTTACGTAAACAGATTACAGAGAGTGCCCCTTATGATAACAGGTTAGCAGTGCTCCCATTTATTAGCAGAATTAGCTGGAGCATATCATAATAACAAACAAAACATTGATAGCGAGACAACAATGAAGATGAAAGTTGGGATGATTTATCAGATCTAACCAAATCTAACAGAAGTACCATCTTGGTTCGTCTCAGCGGGGACAGGAAGCCGACTGGTGGCTTGTTGAAAGACATGCCCATTATTCCTGAGATTTTTTTTCTCCCTGATACATTTTGAACTACAGAGGAAGGTGATTTTGGTGCACGTTCAGACATTATTATTATTAACATCTTTATTGACAAAATTAATTACAATTTTGCCTAATCTGAGGATTTTGATAGTCTGATTAAAGTGAGGATAATGCTAGTAGTCACTGTCACGCAGGACAGAGGGTCATACATAAGACAATAGGTCTAAACTGTAGGGTGAAGCACATATATATCATGGTTACAATCAATGTTTTAATAGATGGATATGTGAAAACAAGTTTCTACTGTGCACTGCCACACAAGGGCAGGGATGGGTTCATAGGTGATGCAGCTTAGGAGTAATATACATAAAAATTGTTCTTCATTCTTTAAAATGGACAAGCAAATTTTGGGTAAATTGTTAGGATGTCGTCCAGAACACCTGAGTCAATAAAATAGTTACACAGTTGGTGGTACAAGAGGCCAGGAGGTCTAAAGTCCTTTACGGTTTCACATTCATCAATGTAGTGTTCTAGTGAGTGCATTAAAGGTTTATCACAGAGTTTACAATCTGAGTATTCTGGTAGTGGCTCAGCCTCACTAACCTGCCAGATGTGTCTATAGCCAAGGCGAATTCGCGCAATGACTACATCACATTGCCTGGTTCGGCTACTATGCCGACCATACAAATACCTATTATTACAAAACTTGTCATAACTTTTAATACTGCAGCTTTCAGGTCTCTGGGCATTTCTTAGTTCTTCTAAATCTGAATTAATTTCTTTAATTTGTATGTTTCTAATAACTGCATTAGATAGTCCAAAGTCATAATCAATGTTTTCTTTCCTGCAAGCCTCATTGGCCAATCGATCTACGAAGTCATGTTTTCCAACTCCAACATGGGATGGGATCCACACAAATTTATACAAGAGTTATTATCATTGGCAAAGATTACATTCCATTTAATATTACAAGCTACGTCCGATATACATTGCGATGGGTTATTTAAGGACTGCAGAGCACTTTTAGAGTCACAGAAAATAACTCCACCACCATTGAGCTTAAGGTATTCAGTGGCTAGATAAATGCCCACTAGCTCGGTCTGCGTCGTGCTAGCCCAGTTGTTCAGTCTCTGTGTAGTAGACATGATCATTTCATTCCCTTTATACACTGCACATGCACAACCTGTTCTACCAGTGCCTAACTGCACAGAGCCATCAGTAAAGGCATAGGATTCCGTCGGTTTGAGAATGTGAAGATGACTGTCAATAGCTTCTAATGTTATACATCTCAAAATGTCAGTGTTATACATTTGTTTAACACTGATGGGGGTATAATGCAGAGAGACCTCCACATCTTTCCAAGGGGGAATATAGTGAACAGTTTTATCAGGGTTAAGAGACACGTTCAGTTTCCGAAGATTATAGGCACAACAACTGAGCCACGCACTGTAGGGATTTAGACGCATCGCAGCAGGCCTACTAGCCCGCACTAAGGGAGTCCCATCCACCTATTTATCCCTTAACCCTCTCTCATCCCTCACTTACGTAACCAGTCTATCCGCTCCTGGAAATTACCAAACTGCTTGTGTCAACACTGCTAGCTGGCACCCAACGTCACTCAAACGTCACACACCCGTCCCTTAACCACACCCTTCCCACATCCCTTAGTTCGATACCTCTCCCACCTACACGCTCATGGTTCCTCTCCCACCTACACGATCATGGTTCCTCTCCCACCTACACGCTCATGGTTCCTCTCCCACCTACACGCTCATGGTTCCTCTCCCACCTACACACATGGTTCCTCTTCCACCTACACACACATGGTTCCTCTCCCACCTACACACACATGGTTCCTCTCCCACCTACACACCATGGTTCCTCTCCCACCTACACTCATGGTTCCTCACCCACCTACACGCTCATGGTTCCTCACCCACCTACACACATGGTTCCTCTCCCACCTACACACACATGGTTCCTCTCCCACCTACACACATGGTTCCTCTCCCACCTACACATGGTTCCTCTCCCACCTACACACATGGTTCCTCTCCCACCTACACACATGGTTCCTCTCCCACCTACACACACATGGTTCCTCTCCCACCTACACACATGGTTCCTCTCCCACCTACACACACATGGTTCCTCTCCCACCTACACACACATGGTTCCTCTCCCACCTACACACATGGTTCCTCTCCCACCTACACACTCATGGTTCCTCTCCCACCTACACGCACATGGTTCCTCTCCCACCTACACACATGGTTCCTCACCCACCTACACACACATGGTTCCTCTCCCACCTACACACACATGGTTCCTCTCCCACCTACACACACATGGTTCCTCTCCCACCTACACACACATGGTTCCTCTCCCACCTACACACACATGGTTCCTCTCCCACCTACACACATGGTTCCTCTCCCACCTACACACTCATGGTTCCTCTCCCACCTACACACACATGGTTCCTCTCCCACCTACACACACATGGTTCCTCTCCCACCTACACACATGGTTCCTCTCCCACCTACACACTCATGGTTCCTCTCCCACCTACACGCACATGGTTCCTCTCCCACCTACACACATGGTTCCTCACCCACCTACACACACATGGTTCCTCTCCCACCTACACACACATGGTTCCTCTCCCACCTACACACACATGGTTCCTCTCCCACCTACACACACATGGTTCCTCTCCCACCTACACACATGGTTCCTCTCCCACCTACACACTCATGGTTCCTCTCCCACCTACACACACATGGTTCCTCTCCCACCTACTCACATGGTTGTGGGTGGGAGACAGGAGGAATTATGTAGCACAATATATATATTTAGACAATATTAATTGGTTGCAGTTCCGTTGTTTGTCCTCAGTTCTAGCGGGCGAACGAGCCCCAACTCTGATTCTGTTTCGTTAGTATTAAACACAACGGAAAAAACTATAGCCCATCATATTCTCGGCACAGATGAAGCACTTGCCAGATTCCTCAGAGAGTTTAAAGGTGAGCTTTACCATCCCTTGTTTTGAATATTTTATACATGTTGCCAAAAATGAGTTCCGGAATCGTGGATGATTGATGTGACACAAACCAAATTTCACAAGCAGTTTTGTGGTAAATAAAGAAAAACATGCAAGCTCTCTCAAGACTATGTCAGTCTTTATGAAGTTCTGGGTAAAAGAGAGAGAGAGAGGAGAGAGAGAGAGAGAGAGAGAGAGAGAGAGAGAGAGAGAGACAGAGAGAGAGAGACAGACAGAGAGAGAGAGACAGAGAGACAGAGAAGGGGAGCGTCTAATATTAGATGCAGGCAGAGGGAACAGTACCAAAGGGAGGTAACTAGTGAGGGTTCACTCTGGCGGGACCGGAAGCGTCCTGGGCGGAGGTCCGCTCCACAGACCACACACACCTGCGCTGGTCTCTGGGGACCGGGTGGGTGGAGGCGGGTGTGTGTGTGTGTGATGAATATCTCGTGGTGACCCGGGTGGGAATATGATGAGTCCCTCGTAGAGAGGTGGGTGTGTGTAAGCTGGATGAGAACAACCACTAATATCACTGCAGTATATATGAAGCTAAAAATATAGCCACGAAGGGGACATGGAAATACGAGGTAATCGATTACATTGTATACTGGAGTCGACAGAGTGTATCTACACTCGTCATCCGGTGTATACTACACCAGGGAATAAATATATATATGGTAGAACTCGACAACATATTGAGACGTTTACACGGAGAAAAACAAATGAATTTGTGTTCATAATCTTAAGTGTTCCACTTCTATTTTAAGGGTGTTCCATACCTATTTTAGGGGTGTGTTCCACGCCTACTTTAGGGGTGTTCCACGCCTAATTTAGGGGTGTTCCACGCCGATTTGGGGGGCTGTTCCACGCCTGTCTTAGGAGCGTTCCACTTCTATTTTAGAGGTGTTCTACGCCTACGAGATAAAGTGTATACGGTGATGTTCGCCGTAGGTAAATGTTGCATAACGTTGCACGTTGGCTCTGCCAGGTAGTTCTCTTTTCATACATATTAGGCTTAAGCTTGAAGTTGAAGCTTCGCGTGCTGTGCTGTGTCACAGGAGGCTTGCGATGAATTTCAGGAAAACCTTAATCCGTGTGCTGACGAATGTTGATGAGTTAGTATGCTAATCCCTTGTGCCTCGCAGCTCTGGATGATATATCTGTATACTTCGTATAGTTATAGAAGCACAGTGTGTGAGTGTGGCGCAGTGGAGGCACCAAGTCCCACACCTCGCCAGCGCTCGTACCCAAGTCCCACACCTCGCCAGCGCTGGTACCCAAGTCCCACACCTCGCCAGCGCTCGTACCCAAGTCCCACACCTCGCCAGCGCTCGTACCCAAGTCCCACACCTGCTCCCACAAGCAGACAGTGGAAGCTCCCAGGTTGTATTTCCATTAAAAACAGTAATAACAAACCCAGTGTGGCCTTCTGGCCTCCCAGAGGTGGACAGAAGGCCAGGTGAAGGCAGCGATTCAGTCCTGGACAATTATTGTTTTGACAGTTGCCAAATGTCAAGTGTTGCCAGCACGTTTGTTTATGTTCCCCCTCGACTGTTGCCAGATGGCTGGCCACGGCGGCACCTGGCCTCGTGGACAGCTGGCCTCGTTGACAGCTGGCCTCGTGGACAAGCGGGCTCGTGGACAGCTGGCCTCGTGGACAGCTGGCCTCGTGGACAGCTGGCCTCGTGGACAGCTGGCCTTCGTAGACAGCTGGCCTCGTGGACAGCTGGCCTCGTGGACAGCTGGCCTCGTGGACAGCTGGCTCGGCGGCAGCTGGCCTCGTGGACAGCTGGCCTCGTGGACAGCTGGCCTCGTGGACAGCTGGCATCGTAGACAGTTGGCTCGTAGACAGCTGGCCTCGTAGACAGCTGGCCTCGTGGACAGCTGGCCTCGTGGACAGCTGGCCTCGTAGACAGCTGGCCTAGTAGACAGCTGACCTCGTGGACAGCTGGCCTCGGAGGCAGCTGGCCTCGTAGACAGCTGGCCTCCGGGGCAGTCGGGAGTTTTTGTCCGTACTAACAAGATTTCGGAAATGGGGAGGGACGACGTGATTTTCATCGTTGTCGATTTTTCCTTGCAGCTCGTTGCAGGATGTCAGCCTGCAGTGTGTAAGCTGCAGTGTGTCAGCCTGCAGTGTGTCAGCCTGCAGTGTGTCAGCCTGCAGTGTGTCAGCCTGCAGTGTGTCAGCCTGCAGTGTGTCAGCCTGCAGTGTGTCAGCCTGCAGTGTGTCAGCCTGCAGTGTGGCAGCCTGCAGTGTGGCAGCTGCAGTGTGTCAGCCTGCAGGATGGCAGACTACAGTGTGTCAGCCTGCAGTGTGTCAGCCTGCAGGATGGCAGACTACAGTGTGTCAGCCTGCAGTGTGTCAGCCTGCAGGATGGCAGACTACAGTGTGTCAGCCTGCAGTGTGTCCGCATGCAGGATGGCAGACTACAGTGTGTCAACCTGCAGTGTGTCAGCCTCAGGATGGCAGACTACAGTGTGTCAGCCTGCAGTGTGTCAGCCTGCAGGATGGCAGACACAGTGTGTCAACCTGCAGTGTGTCAGCCTGCAGGATGGCAGACTACAGTGTGTCAGCCTGCAGGATGGCAGACTACAGTGTGTCAGCCTGCAGGATGGCAGACTACAGTGTGTCAGCCTGCAGGATGGCAGACTACAGTGTGTCAGCCTGCAGGATGGCAGACTACAGTGGGGTCAGCTGCAGGATGGCAGACTACAGTGTGTCAGCCTGCAGGATGGCAGACTACAGTGTGTCAGCCTGCAGGATGGCAGACTACAGTGTGTCAGCCTGCAGGATGGCAGACTACAGTGTGTCAGCTGCAGGGATGGCAGACTACAGTGTGTCAGCCTGCAGGATGGCAGACTACAGTGTGTCAGCCTGCAGGATGGCAGACTACAGTGTTCAGCCTGCAGGATGGCAGACTACAGTGCGTCAGCCTGCAGTGAACTAACGTAAAATGTATGAATTGATTTGACTGTTGCCGCCAGAGGCGGCTAGTTTATTGTTCACCCCATANTCACCCAACTCTCCTCCTCCTCCTGGAGAGTTTGTTTACTGTTCCTGACATTTTAATAATAGTTAAATAAAATTATAAAAAGCTTGCAAGTTACTGAGCTAAACCGCTCCCCTTCCCCATTCCCCCCTTCTGTACCCCCCCCCCTCCATCTCCCCCCCCCTCCATCCCCCCCCCTCCTCCTCTATCATCTCCTCCATCTCCCCCCCTCCTCCTCTATCTCTTCTCCATCTCCCCCTACTCTACCCTCTCCCTACTTGCTCCCGTCTCCATACAAAGTTTCTCCTGTTTACCTGTAGTTTGATAACAAAACGCAGCAAAAGGTTATGACACGGATGTTAACAAAGCCCCGGGATGAGCGCGTGTGAGCTCCTACATCGTGTGTGTGTGGGTCAACTTACAGCTCACTTTGAACTTCGTGGACAGAAAACTTGGCTACTAATCTGGAAGCGGACACACGTTATGCTATTCAGCACCATGTGTCTCCCCAGAACACAATCTCCCAATTATTTTACATCCATCTTCACGACTACTGCTTCTGCACAAGGCTGAACGGTGTAAGGTGAGAGTAATTATTGTCAGGAGAGAGAGCTGAGCTAGCATGACTACAAGCCTACCGGAGACACCTGAGAGTGCACATTACACTGCAACCTGGAGCCACATTCACGAAGCAGTTACGCAAACACTTACGAACGTGTACATCTTTCCTCAATCTTTGACGTCTTTGGTTACATTTATTAAACAGTTTACAAGCATGAAAACTCCTTATCAACGTTGTTATTGTTTAAAACAGCCTCCTGGTGCCTCGGAGCTCATTAACGGTTTAATAATTGTAAACAAAGCCGCCAAAGATTGAGGAAAGATGTTCAGGTTCGTGTTTGCGTAACAGCTTCATGAATCTTCATGAATCCTCTGGCGACCAAGCCTCCTGCGGGCCATGAACTGCGAGCGACCATGAAGACCCTGAATCCATACACAGATATCCAGTATCAGCTAATGGTACTGGCAATAGCGCCAAACAGCCTCCAAAATGCGAAATAATATTTTATTTTTGCTTTTGCAGAGATATTCCTACGCGGAGCCTATGCCTCTGGTTAGCCCACTGTTATCGAACACTTTATGTAAGGCATACATAAATCTGTGTATCTATGTATTTACGTATATAGGTTAGCTTAGCATTTTTAAAGCACCGACTCACCTTCAGTGGTTGATTGTTCAATAAACCCTTGAAATATATGTTTAACACATCTCTAACCCTGTCTATGGAGGACAGAAGAAAATGTATATATGCTGGTTAGCATTGTTAATGTGTGGCCACGTCTGTGGTAGAAAAAAAAAAAAAACTGGTTTCAAGTTTCTGCCTTGCAGGCGATGAGTCACAATAACGTGGCTGAAGTATGTTGACCAGACCACACACTAGAAGGTGAAGGGACGGCGACGTTTCGGTCCGTCCTGGACCATTCTCAAGTCGATTGTGGTCCAGGAATGGTCCAGGACGGACCGAAACGTCGTCGGCCCTTTACCTTCTAGTGTGTGGTTTGGTCAACAAATTTCAGTCTTTCTTTGGGCTGAGTTTGATTATTCACGACACGAATGTTTGCATCAGCAAGATTATGTCCAATGTGTTTAACAACGTCTTCTGCTCTGTTAAATCTTCGTTAAATATATTATTTGGTTTGCAGGCGATGAGTCACAATAACGTGGCTAAAGTATGTTGACCAGACCACACACTAGAAGGTGAAGGGACGACGACGTTTCGGTCCATCCTGGACCATTCTCAAGTCGATTATTTGGTTTGTAACTGTGCACTGTGTTAGATAATGTTCCAGTGGTCTGTTGGGCATTTCTCCACAGTGCTGACATTTCCTCTCATCTTCTGCAACCTGTAAGCATATTTCCCATGCACATGAGTATTCAAGCCTGTTGCTATGTAAGTGTAGTTCTGTTGTTCTACTGCTCCCTTTCATCAAACTAAGTTGTTTGTAGGTGGTTGAATTCTTGTACCACCCTGTTGATCCCGATGTTGCAGCTACTGTGATATGGTCACTGTAACTCCAGTACTGTGCTATATTACTATAGTACCGTGCAATAATACTCCAGTAGTGTTTAATACTCCTGTGCTGTGCAATACTTCAGTACTGTGCTACAATATCCCAGTACTGTGCTACAATATCCCAGTACTGTGCTATAATACTAGGAACTACATGTCACATTCAGCATGTATAAGTGTCCTCGGTGGGCCGGAATTCATCCTTGAGTTATGTGGTTGAATTGACTGGATATTGAGTGAGAGTGATATGAGAGGACGCGAGTGCGCACGCAAGCAAGCTGCCAGAACATACAACACACGCAATGAACCATGCAAGAGTGCCGCTATACTCACAACGCTTGCACACTGTCATGCAATGGAGTTGTCATGACACAAGCGCGGAGCAGTGATATGTTTGTGAAGAACATTTATATACGATCATTGTAAATGAGACATACGCACGCACACACGTCAGCAATGTAAACACCTCACACGCACGCAAACGCACGCCATCAACGAAGCTACAAAACACTAACATGGGGTTATCTTGAGATGATTTCGGGGCTTAGCGTCCCTGCGGTCCGGTCCTCGACCAGGCCTTCTTTTTGTTACACCCACATCCCCCAGGATGCAGCCCGTAGCAGCTGTCTAACTACCAGGTACCTATATACTGCTAGGTGAACAGGTGCATCAGGGTGAGAGAAACTCTGCCTATTTGTTTCCGCCTCCACCGGGGATGGAACCGAAAGTAGAAGCGTCGCTTCCAAAGGGTTAATACTGGCAGGTCATTTCTTCAAAAGTTAAGACTATAATGTAATTAAACAAAAAGAAAGAGATCGCGGGCCACATTCACGAAGCAGTTACGCAAGCACTTACGAACGTGTACATCTTTTCTCAATCTTTGGCGGCTGTGTCAATAATTATTAAACAGTTAATGAGCTCTAAAGCACCAGGAGGCTGTTTATAACAATGACAACAGTTGATTGGGACGTTTTCATGCTTGTAAACTGTTTAATAAATGTAACCAAAGCCGTCAAAGATTGAGAAAAGATTCATAAGTACTTGCGCAACTGCTTCATGAATCCGGGTCCGCCTCTCCACGCCACTCAGCCAACTAATTCTTCCCTCGATGAATACTGGTAAAAACAATGAATAGTTGATGACTGCAACACTTGACATTTTCTGCAACCTACAATGTTTAGCGTCCTTTGTGTCACCCACGATAACACCTCCACCTTGCTGTGCTCACTCCACTATAACAGAATATTCTCAGCTTGGGGCGATTGCATCTGGATTTTTTTTTTTAATATCTAGAATGTATCGGGAAATTTACTGCTGCAGCGCGGATGAGATTTCTTGCGAGTTGTGTATTGGCTGCGGAGAATATTGACTAGGATGACGGCGCAGTTATGCTCACGATTTTAATGAACAGGTGCAACTGTGATACAAAGAAATCTTGCCTCCAGCATTCACGCGGGCGTGTAAATCTTACCTCCAACATTCACGTGGGCGTGTAAATCTTACCTCCAACATTCACGTGGGCGTGTAAATCTTACCTCCAACATTCACGTGGGCGTGTAAATCTTACCTCCAACATTCACGTGGGCGTGTAAATCTTACCTCCAACATTCACGCGGGCGTGTAAATCTTACCTCCAACATTCACGCGGGCGTGTAAATCTTGCCTCCAACATTCACGTGGGCGTGTAAATCTTACCTCCAACATTCACGTGGGCGTGGGTGTAAATCTTACCTCCAACATTCACGTGGGCGTGTAAATCTTACCTCCAACATTCACGTGGGCATGTAAATCTTACCTCCAACATTCACGTGGGCGTGTAAATCAATGAACCAGGAAAAGATTCTCTTGCCTCGCCTGCACAATGAGACTTCGGTGACACCTCGAGCAACTAAGACGTTGCTAATTACTCTCTAGTCTTATTTCCACACTCAACAATACACCACCGATGTGCAGGAGCTGAGACAACCAAGTGGGTGTACCAATGTTGTTCCGCGGCCTCTAACACCACTTGACTCACTCTGTAAACTATCAACGCCCAAACGATTCAGAATTGCCGGTAAATTGGATTCCGGAGATTCCTCGACGTTATTCAACTTCACATTGTGCTTCGGGGTTGCTGGAGAGGACAACCAACCATTCAGCGCAACAAAACTGTCGCAGCTGTTGGGCAACAAGTGAGCTGTGAGGCGTCAATGCATTGTCAATAATTTCCCAATACGTTAAGGAGCTCTTTTGTTAAATGGTTGATTTGTCACTTCTGAACTCAGGCATAGATGGTGTTACTATCACCTCTTCTCCTTGTGTGCGTGGTGGGGGTTCGATGCCGCAAGTCACGGCAGAGTGCGGTGAGCGTCCTCTTTACCCACCTTACCCATCCATCTCATACATGTATACTGAGAGAGAGAATGTCTGTGTGTGTCTGTCCATAGTTGGAAGCCAGAGGCCTGGGGCGAGGTAGAGAATTATCAGGGGAAAGCGCCAAGTTATTACGACTATATAGCACCGGGAAGGGGTCAGGATAAGGATTTGGGGTGGGACGGGGGAAAGGAATGGTGCCCAACCACTAATGAACGGTCGGGGATTGAACGCCGACCTGCATGAAGCGAGACCGTCGCTCTACCGTCTACTCAAATTCCACAGGACGAAATGTCATGGATGCGGACGGACACAGACTGGTCGGTATAGGCCTAAGTTAAATAATTTAAAAAAAATGTTAGTAAGATGGGATGAGGAGTGGGGGAGAGACCCGGGTGCAGCCGGGTACCGTTCTATACATAAAAAGGAAATATATGACAGTTCGAGGTTGGGAAGAGGGAGAAGGCGAGGGAAGGGAAATTGTGTGAAATGAGAGAGAAGAATGGGAGAGAGGAAGGGTGGAGAGGGGAAGATGAGGGATGAGTTGAGAGGAAAATGAAAAGAGATTGAATTGCGGGTGAGGGGGGGGGGACAGAGGACCCCGGGCACCGCCGGGTCCCCGCCTACTGGGAAACGAGCAACACACAACATAAAACACGACGACTTCTCAGTTACTTTAGGCGTAAGATGCTTGTGAATGTCTCGGGAATGTGTAACATTATGATGCCACACTTAAATAGAACTGTAACACGATATGTTTAACGAGGAACACAAACAGACGTGTACGTCTATAGAGACGTGTACGTCTATAGAGACGTGTACGTCTATAGAGACGTGTACGTCTATAGAGACGTGTACGTCTTTAAGCAGTCAGACGTATATTCACACCGACGCATACACGCTCACATGTAAGTACACAGAAATACAGACACGTACACTCGTGTGTCCGTGTGTGTGTATTTCTTCTGTATTTCCTCTTTTCCATTCGCACATTGGGACATGCAGTCATGGTGAACGTCTCCTCGTTATCTCCTCCCTCCCTCTCACCCTCCTCCTCTCTTCCCTCTCACTCTCCTCCTCTCTTCCCTCTCACCCTCCTCCTCTCTTCCCTCTCACCCTCCTCCTCTCTCCCCTCTCACCCTCCTCTCTTCCCTCTCACTGAACGTCTATAAAGGGACCTTATTAAGCTTCTCGATGAGAATTCCTGCGTCTAGCATCGGTGGTGGTGGTGGTGGTGGTGACGGTGGTGGTGACGGTGGTGGTGGTGGTGGTGGTGACGGTGGTGGTGGTGGTGGTGGTGACGGTGGTGGTGGTGACGGTGGTGGTGGTGGTGGTGACGGTGGTGGTGGTGGTGGTGACGGTGGTGGTGACGGTGGTGGTGACGGTGGTGGTGGTGGTGGTGGTGGTGACGGTGGTGGTGGTGACGGTGGTGGTGACGGTGGTGGTGGTGACGGTGGTGACGGTGGTGGTGGTGACGGTGGTGGTGGTGACGGTGGTGGTGGTGGTGACGGTGGTGGTGGTGACGGTGGTGGTGACGGTGGTGGTGGTGGTGGTGGTGACGGTGGTGGTGGTGACGGTGGTGGTGGTGACGGTGGTGGTGGTGGTGGTGGTGACGGTGGTGGTGGTGACGGTGGTGGTGGTGGTGGTGGTGGTGACGGTGGTGGTGGTGGTGGTGGTGACGGTGGTGGTGGTGACGGTGGTGGTGACGGTGGTGGTGGTGGTGGTGGTGACGGTGGTGGTGGTGACGGTGGTGGTGGTGGTGGTGGTGACGGTGGTGGTGGTGACGGTGGTGGTGACGGTGGTGGTGGTGGTGGTGGTGACGGTGGTGGTGGTGACGGTGGTGGTGGTGACGGTGGTGGTGGTGACGGTGGTGGTGGTGGTGGTGGTGGTGGTGGTGACGGTGGTGGTGGTGACGGTGGTGGTGGTGACGGTGGTGGTGGTGACGGTGGTGGTGGTGACGGTGGTGGTGACGGTGGTGGTGGTGTGGTGACGGTGGTGGTGGTGACGGTGGTGGTGGTGGTGGTGGTGGTGACGGTGGTGGTGACGGTGGTGGTGGTGACGGTGGTGGTGGTGATGGTGACGGTAGTGATGGTGGTGGTGGTGGTGGTGACGGTGGTGGTGGTGGTGACGGTGGTGGTGGTGGTGACGGTGGTGGTGGTGACGGTGGTGGTGACGGTGGTGGTGGTGGTGACGGTGGTGACGGTGGTGGTGACGGTGGTGGTGACGGTGGTGGTGGTGACGGTGACGGTGGTGGTGGTGATGGTGACGGTGGTGATGATGGTGGTGGTGGTGGTGGTGACGGTGGTGGTGGTGACGGTGGTGGTGGTGACGGTGACGGTGATGGTGGTGGTGGTGGTGTAACTGGTGTTCAAGGAGACTATGATACGCACCTGTCAGTATTTACCTGTCAGCTTCTACAGTGGAGTAATATCTAGCTCTTTATGCCCAACATCTACGAGCCTTCATGTACCTGTTGCGTTATAATGTAACTATTCTCACGTTCGGTTTCCTTGTCGAAACCAGCTTTAAACTTGATGATGGAGGTGGCTTCCACAACTTCTTTCAGAGCATTCCACCTGTTGACCACCTGTACAGGGTACGAGTATTTCCTTATACTTCTTCGACTCATTTACGTTGCCATCTTTCATTTATATCCACTTGTGCTACTTTCTATCAATTTAAAAAGAGTTGACTTAATGCATCTTGCTTATTCCTTTCAGTATCTTGTATGTCCATGTTCCTAGAGGTCCTCCCAGGTACCCAGCGGTCACTCTAGGTTACCAGGGGGGCCCTGCAGGTTACCAGGGGGCCCTACAGGTTACCAGGGGGGGCCCTACAGGTTACCATGGGGGCCCTGCAGGTTACCAGGGGGCCCTACAGGTTACCAGGGGGCCCTACAGGTTACCAGGGGGCCCTGCAGGTTACCAGGGGGGCCCTACAGGTTACCAGGGGGGGCCCTACAGGTTACCATGGGGGCCCTACAGGTTACCAGGAGGCCCTTCAGGTTACCATGGGGCCCTACAGGTTACCAAGGGGCCCTCCAAGTTGCCAGGGGGGCCATGCAGGTTATCAGAGCCCCTTCGAGGTACCCATAGCGGCTCCGTCCAGGTATCCGTAGCCACTGGCAACAGGTAACAGCATCATAGGCGCATCCCTTCACCAGTTAATTAGAGGGGAAGGGGCAGAGGAAGGGTAGAACAGCAGGAGGTGGGTACACTTTGAGGAGCTCTGCAGGAGGTGGGTACACCTTGAGGAGCTCTGCAGGAGGTGGGTCTAATAACCTCTCCAGCAGCCAGCGCCACACAGGAGCGGTGCAGGGGGCCTGGAGCCGAGTCAGTCCGTCCGCCATACAAGCATGTCGTCGTCGCCTACATGAAGATTATTAATAGTTGGATTAATATAAACATGACAACATCTTATAAAGAAAAAACAAGAAAATAGATTGTAATAGAGGCTAAGAAAGATAAAAAGTCAAATTTATTAACAAGCAATAGAAACCACAAGAAAAAGTCAAGGTGTGGATAAATAACATAAAAACGTATACGAAGAAAATATGAAAAAAAAATACAGAAAAATTGGACAGGGAAAATATATATATATGATTATATATAATATATACGAACAAACTTTGTGGAAGAAACGATAACAAAGGCAGGGAGGGGAGGGAATTATCAGGGGGGAAGACAGAAGAGTAAGGGGAGGCATGGTCACAACCTACAAAATCCTCAGGGGGATCGACCGGGTAAACAAGGACACTATTCAACACTGGTGGGACGCGAACAAGGGGACACAGGTAGAAACTGAGTACCCACATGAGCCACAGAGACGTTAGAAGGAACTTTTTCAGTGTCAGAGTAGTTAACGGATGGAATGCTTTAGGCAGTGATGTGGTGGAGGCTGACTCCATACACAGTTTCAAGGGTAGATATGATAGAGCCCAATAGGCTCAGGAATCTACACACCAGTTGATTGACAGTTGAGAGGCGGGACCAAAGAGTCAAAGCTCAACCCCCGCAAGCACAAATAGGTGAGTACAAATAGGTGAGTACACACACACACACACACACACACACAGACACACACACACACACACACACACACACACACACACACACACACACACACACACACACACACACACATACACACACACACACACACACACACACACACACACACACACACACACACATACACACATACACACACCAATTGCAGGACCAAACTTCATTCATTATTTAAAAAGTTGATATGTTCGGAAAAAGGTTGAACATTACATTTCATTACATATCCGGCGGCTTTAAAGGTGGGGTCCAAGAGCTAAAGAGCGATCCTCGAGGAGCAAATATACAATACACGCACTCTACCCACTGCATATATATATATATATCTTTGCAATGTGTACAAATCTTTAAATTCAACTTTTCCATTCACACACCTGTGAAGAATTTTCTGTTTTCCAGGTAGCCAGCGCACTACAGCGGCCTCTATCTCACTGGCTCTCGAATCAACACGTTTCAATCAACCCCAAAAAAAAGTTATATAGTATGTGGTTTCAACTCTTTTTACCCTGTCGTAGCTCAGTCGATTAAGGCAGTGTCTGGGATACTCGCGGACGCAGGTTTGAATCCTCGTCACGGCCCTTGTGGATTTGTTCAAGTTATATCTGACTGAAATAAAATGTTCATTGGACATGTGTCGTGTAGGGAAGGTCTAGGATAAAGAGAGGACCTTAAAGGTGCCAGAGAAATATTGAGTGAACTATGTGTGTCATACTCCAAGCGACACATCGCATCCGTGCTGGAATATTGACACTGAATTCAACTTGGAGTCCCACACACAGGTGCTTTAATCCACTACAATCAACTTTTTTCGTGCGGAATAGTTCACGTTCGGCATTCCCTTTCTTTTGAGAGTGCTGTTGGCTAGTTTTTAATTTGCCTATTTTACATAAACAGAATTTTACATTTCACATTTTTTCGCTTCTCGTATTCATTAAAGCTGAACATATAATTGTAAGATTTTATAATGTAGAATTGCATTGCTATTCCAATCCATGTTTTGTTCGTGTACACCTTACTCCCATGTTCTGTTTGCCATAAAAACCTTTCTTCCATGTACAATTTCCACTTCCACATTTTCTTTGTCCCTGCAGGATTGTCCTATATTCCATTTTCTCCTCGGACGTTTTCTAATTGGTAGCAGTGAGAGAGGAAGGAACTTTTCCAGTGAAGATTAGGCGAGAGAGAGCGCCCGGTGGAAATTCCTTGGACGACCGGGAAATTATTGGGAGCATGTTTACTGGAGTCTCTTGCTTTGAGGCATAATAGGCAATGGAGAAGGACAGTGCAATCTGTAGCCATTTTCTCCTTTGTATTCAATTATCTCTCATTCATAAAATATGAGATTTGGTATAAGTAAATGTTTACTAATTGCTGCCATACCCGACTTCGCCCGGGTGATGAACAATGATTGATTGGTCCGATTGGAACTGTGCTTGATTGGTCCTGCCCCCGGGGTCCTCCCCAGAACCCCCCGGATTACACCACCACATTCACAGTTCACATCTCAACAACACTTTAAATTACTGAAACATTTTCTGAAATTTTGCCGACGATATACTAAGAGATTATTAGAACTTGTTCATTTGCTTTTAAACTAGAATTAGAAGAATATAAACTGAGAATCTAGAGGATATTTATTAATATTTATAGACAGCAGCTGCTTGCAAGACCCGTATGTAGCCGTCAATATTGGTAAAGTTGAAAGCTTACTGCAGGTGGAGACTGTAGTCTAGTGCGTCAATCACAGTAAACTAGTGCGTTTATCATTGTCCGCACTCAGTTTGTTATCTTGAGATGATTTCGGGGCTTTTAGTGTCCCCGCGGCCCGGTCCTCGCCAGGCCTCCACCCCCAGGAAGCAGCGTGACAGCTGACTAACACCCAGGTACCTATTTTACTGCTAGGTAACAGGGGCATCAGGGTGAAAGAAACTCTGTGTGGTCTGTGCGAAAAAAAACAATTTTTTTTTTAATTAACGAACTACAGTACATAATATCCTGAAAACAGTTACAAGGAAGAAAATTTAATAATAATGTTTTTTTATCAGACTGTGGACAGGCAAGAAATAGAGAGGCAGACAGACAGTCAAGCGACACACGTGACAAACGACGGACGAGCGAGAGACAGCTTGTCTGCTCAGCAAACATGCTACACAAAATTATTCTTCCGATGCGACTCTGGAAGCGAAAATTTTGTAAGAATTTTTCTACCTCTCAAGGGTATTAGGCTTCATCCGTTTAGATTGGATTCCTTATTCACGTCACGACCCAATCACCTCTGGTTCGTAACCTTCCTCACTCCTCCTCCACACGTGGTCCTCCTCTCCCTTCACCCCATGTGAAGGAGAGAGGAAGAAGGCAAACCTCCAAGTCCTGGCAAGGCCTTCCTCCCTTCCTTCCCTACACACAACGTCCCCTCTCTCCCTTCCTTACCCCCGCCCCTACCCCTTCCATACTCTCTCACCTTCTCTCCCTTTCACCTGCTTGTAAGCAGCTCTATTCTTCTTCCTCAATAAACATTTCTAATATCAACATTTGCGTGGTGTGTCTCAGCGCCAATAATCTCTGATAGTCTCCAGCCCGGCCGCCACGCCCTCTCTGGCGTCCGGCTTCCTTGTCTTCTAAATTATATTTTATATATCTGTTGCTTGGTTATTGTTTCTCTCACTGTCACGTAGAATATAGATATTATTTATTTTTCTTCTCCCCTTTCAGTTTCTCTTTACGTATTTCATATCGACATTTTTATGCTTCTTGATTCTGGTAATTTATTATTGCTATAACCAAATCCTTCTGTCCCCTGGCTAATCCTCTCCAGGTCTACGATTAGTCTAACTAGAGAGTCAGACAGACACAGACGGATAGATTAATAGACAGACCACACTGGCACTGTCATTCACACTGACACACACTGTTACCTAGCAGTAAATAGGTACCTGGGAGTTAGACAGCTGCTACGGGCTTCTTCCTGGGGGTGTGTAACAAAATAGGAGGTCTGGTCGATGACCGGGCCGCGGGGAAGGTAAACCCCGAAATCATCTCAAGATAACGTCAAGACACACTGACAAATACATTCAAAGACTGACAGAAAAACAGCGAAGTAAAAATGAGATTCTCAAAAAGCTGATTATGAGGAGAATAATATATTAGGATCCTCTCCCAGGCTCAAGACGTTGTCAGCCAACAACGCAACACTAACTCTAGCTAACTAGCTAACTAGCTAACTCTAACTAGCTAATGAATTTATCACGTGAGGAGCCAGCAAGCGTGTGAAGGTGGGGCCTCCCTCGCTGGTCGCCGTGTTCCAGCTTTTTCATAAATGTGATGTGAAATCTTCAAGTCTTCATTAAAGTGATTATCTTTTTATTCATATTTTTACTCAGGTTTATATATCCATTTAATCTTTATTCATTATATTCGTTTATATCCTTCGTTTAACTAACAGCGTATAATCAATAATTTATGAAAATAGTGACGATATTTTTTTTTATTATTTCGCATTTTTGTTAATGAAATGTTCATGGTAAAGGAGAAATAACATTTCGTTTTAACTTCTCAAGTTTTCCATGTAGGGGAAAATTTGAGGAAAAAATCTCTCTAAACAATTTAAAAGATTTAATAATATTTTCTGATGTTATTGGAAAATAAATGATATTCTATAAACATAAAATGGGATTATAAAAATTTATAACTTACACTCTGTAATGTTATTTGCATTAAGAAAATATTTTTCAAATTGGATGGAAGCTAAAGTTGATAAATATGTATAATGTATTTTCGCATTTTATGAAAGGGAGGACAAATGCATGACAAGTTTTGTGCACAACTTTAAACGATGATTTACTTTACACCTAACATAATTTTCGTTAAGATTATTACCCGTAATTTCCTCTTCTTTGATGGAAGAGAATTGTATCATATATTTACTGGCTTGCGATTCTCAGCGGGTCAAGGAGAGAGAACGGTGGTTTGAAGTAATTTACTTATAAGTGAGAGAAACGAGCGGGTAACGACCTTAACAAACACACACACACACACACACACACACACACACACACACACACACACACACACACACACACACACACACACACACACACACACACACAAGGGGCACACGCACTAGGGGACACAGGAGGAAACTGAGTGCCCAAATGAGCCACAGAGATATTAGAAAGAACTTTTATAGTGTCAGAGTTGTTGACAAATGGAATGCATTAGGAAGTAATGTGGTGGAGGCTGACTCCATACACAGTTTCAAGTGTAGATATGATAGAGCCCAATAGGCTCAGGAACCTGTACACCTGTTGATTGACCGTTGAGAGGCGGGACCAAAGAGCCAGAGCTCAACCACCGCAAGCACAACTTGGTGAGTACACACACACACATTCCTTTATATTTCTATAAATAAAATATAAATACACACACACACACACACATACATACACACACACACACACACACACACACACACACACACACACACACACACACACACACACTCACTCACTCACTAATTCTGACCATTTTCCCCAACAGCGGCCAGACTGGGCCGACTCTACGAATTAGTTCACTGACTAGAGCAATTAAAGTAAATTTCCGACTTGGTTTCTTTGGTAATGGTGTTCCGGCGTTGGCTAATAGGGGTCGATCTATTTCTTGTTTTATTTCTGTTTTATTTTGTTTGTGTCTCTAACTTTGGGGTTTCGCGGGACGTGAGAGTGTATGTATCCTGGGGTTTATATACATTGAAATGTTTGTATATATTGTTGTATTCTGTCAGGAAACACAGGTGCTGTGAACCTTCTTTAGTTCTCTTATTGCGTTTTAGAATATCTTATGGACGGAACGGGAAATTTATCGTATATCTAGAAAAGTTTCAGGGCTCTCAGGGCTCTCTGCTCTCTCTGCTAACACTTGTTTTGTTCTGTCTTGTATACCTGCTATATCATTTTATACATCTTTCTTAATTAAATTCATATTTCTGGAAAAGTGGGAGAGGCCAGTGATAAGTGAGTTCCTGGGGAAAAAAATGAGTTGATTAAGTTTGCTGGATGGATAATTCCTTTCAAATGAAATAATATTCGTTTGTGAATTACGTGTAGAAGTGTGGGTGTGGACGTGAGGTGAGGCAGGAGATTACGATGTGTGTGAGAATGGGCTCCCAACAAGCATCTTGTACACTTGTTGTCTTGGCGTCTTGGCTGTGGGGGTATGTGGGCCTGCGGGCCGTTCCAAACAACAGCCTGGTGGACCAAACTCTCACAAGTCAGGCCTGGCTTCGGGCCGGGCTTGGGGAGTAGAAGAACTCCCAGAACCCCATCACCAGGTATCAACCAGGAACATTTCCTCCATAGCCAGGCAAGCAAGGTTATCACTGTGTAGGTCCCATAGTTCACATCCTTGCAAGCTTAGACATTATTAAATAACTTTACATTCAACCAGGTATCAAGATGATCAAATTCACTCATAATGACATTTACTTTGCCTTTCTGATCTCGAATAGTATACAAAAATTGACAAGTGGGTCCTTTGAGAATATAATATACCGCAGGTATTTTTCTGGAATTTCTTTGCATAGTAATTTTAGTTTTGAAATCTCGATAGAACGAGTCATGTGATTTATAAAGCAGCCACAGGATATGTGTCATGATTGAACGTTAAGATGTATTCTTCACATCACCTCACATATTTCTATCAAATTTTCCTTGGAGTCTTTGGTGGGTGCAAACAGAACTAGATCATCAGCCCGAGTACTGCCAACGCGTCACCCAGCTTGACTGTCTCTTAACTCTTTCAACAATCAGGCCAGCAAACAATATAGAACTAAAAACATCACCTTGTTTGACCCCATATTTTAGGGAGAAATTTTCAGAAACCATTGCCCCTATTAAATATTATTGCAACACTTCTCGCAATCTCTCTCTCTCTCTCTCTCTCTCTCTCTCTCTCTCTCCTCTCCTCTCTCTTCTCTCTCTCTCTCTCCTCTCTCTCTCTCTCTCTCTGCCTCACCCTCACCCCACTTTCATATCCAAGTGATTCACTCTTCCCTCACTTTGCTGCGTTTTTCCCCTCTAATCCCAGCCACTTGACTCTCCCTCCCTCGCTCTCCTCTCCTTCTCTCAAGTGAGACAAGTGTCCTCTTTGTCCCTCAGCTTTGTAGCCTTCATCACCGCGACTCCCTCCTGCTCGTCCCTCCCTCTCTGTGGTTGAGTGGTGTTGTAGAGAAGGATTGGTTGAGCGCTTCCAGGGGGAGGTTGGGATGGAGTGATGGAGTGGAAAGAAGTGTGGAGTGGGTGGGAGGAGTTGGGATGGAGGAGGTAGAAGTGGAGTGATTGGGAGCCAGGAGTAGTACATTAGTGGACCATGTGTCGTATCCTATGTAAACAGTTATATATAACATGTCAGACGTATGTAAACAGTTACATATAACATGTCGGACGTATGTAAACAGTTACATATAACATGTCGGACGTATGTAAACTTGTTTTGAGTCCATTATATCAACATATATTACTCCATCCTATTGGAAACTATGTAGTCTCCAGCTGGCAGTGACGTCACTGGAAAACATATTCTCTGCTATTGAAAAGTATGAAAAAGGTTGTTGTGGTGAGTATATTGTATACATTATACTGCATGGGGGCTCCTGTTGGTGCCTTGTCTCTCTCTCTCTCTCTCTCTCTCTCTCTCTCTCTCTCTCTCTCTCTCTCTCTCTCTCTCTCTCTCTCTCTCTCTCTCTCTCTCTCTCTCTCTCTCTCACTCCATAAAATGATAAGCACTAAAGTCTACCCAAATACTACATTAAGCTTACATAATGATGATATTAAGCCTTCATGAATACTACATAAAGCCTACATAAATATTACATAAAGCTTCCATAATGACTTCATAAAGATTATAGAAACCCTACGTAAAGCCTGCATGCTATACTGAGCCTTATAAACGCCCTCTTTTAACGTATTCTTACTCTTGATTTCATATAAATTATTCACAATGTCATTATTCATGCAATAAATTATTTATACGCGCGAGCAATTATTGCCATTTTTTTCGGTCAAACTAACTTTGCTATATGAGAGGTGGGGGAGAGTGTAGGTGTTTGTGTGCATACGCTGTTGTTTGTCTCTGGGGAGTGTTGCTGGCTGTCTGGGGTGTTGCTGGCCATCTGGGGTGTTGCTGGCCGTCTGGGGTGTTGCTGGCCATCTGGAGGTGTTGGTGGTTATCTGGGGAGTGTTGCTGGCCATCTGGGGAGTGTTGCTGGCCATCTTAGGGTGTTGCTGGCCATCTTAGGGTGTTGCTGGCCATCTTAGGGTGTTGCTGGCCATCTTAGGGTGTTGCTGGCCATCTGGGGTGTTGCTGGCCGTCTGGGGGTGTTGCTGGCCATCTGGGGGTGTTGGTGGTCATCTTAGGGTGTTGCTGGCCATCTTAGGGTGTTGCTGGCCATCTTAGGGTGTTGCTGGCCATCTTAGGGTGTTGCTGGCCACCACCCAGCAAGCAGGGCACGGTGAAGTTGTCTTTCTTCATGCGAGGAGAACACACAACTTGAATTATAACGTGTTTATTATTCTTTGTATATTGATTTACTTTCTTTTGAACAATACACGTAACTCTCGCTTAACGTAACTTGGGAGGGGTCTGAGGACAAGAATCTAGGATATGACGGAGGGAAGAAACGGTTGGGCACTACAGTCATATAGTGCTATATATTCAATGTCCTGACCTTGACAAATGTATGCAACATTGAGACCTCACCTGTAATTAGATTGATGAAGTTCAAAATATACTGATAAAATAATATATCACTGCTAAATAATCTCTCTTAATATAATATCTTAAACATTCAGAACTGACTATCTCTGACTAGGGGCCTGACGCAAGAAATTTTCTGGAATTCTAAACTTTAAACAAAAATCATAAAATCGTCACTCTCTATTTTATTTATTATGTATATTTTATTTATCTCTATTTTATTATTATTTTATTAAGTTTTATTATTTTATAAAACTTAATTTATGCCTGAAAGTTGCAACATCCTAGATTCCCACTAACACACAAACTGCTCTAACTTCCTACTAACACACAAGCTTCTCTGGGGCTTCCACAACATCACAGTGTATGAACTGACCTGAACAACTACTGAACAACACTCATATCAAAGGTTGCAAGACCCTCTCCCTTGCAATATTGGCACCACTGCACCAGGGTACAGCACAAAGGCACAACATTACCATCACGGGTCACCACACTGAGCTGATCACCAAACTTCATTATAATTCGTTCCACACAAATTTTTATAATGTATCAAACATGATTACATAATTATTTTACAATCTCATCCTTCAGTCACTGCAGGTGTTATGTTCATTGGTAATATTCACGTGTTGTTTTATTTCTATTAAAACATCTGACTTGTGATGGACACCGCCTTGACCACTATCTTCGTGAATGTGAACACCTGAGAGACATCAGAAATATGTGTAGACTAATAAACCCCACATTGTTTGAGTTAGGAAAACACTATTTGTCAAATATTGATACTGTTCTTAAAAGATTTCCCCATTTTGCACCCGCAAGATAACGTAAGCTTTTAAGGGTTGATAGATGTTAATCTTCTTGTTTGAGGAGCTGTTCACTTGAGACAGTTAAGCAAGTCCCAGCTGTGTCTGGGTACAAGTGACAGGATGAACAATCCAGCGGGTTTTCTTCCTATTGGGGAGTGTTGTACATGCTGCTATGGCGGTGTGTCCACTCACAGGATGAGTGGCGCTGCCCAATACTGTCACTATGGCGGTGTGTCCACTCACAGGATGAGTGGCGCTGCCCAATACTGTCACTATGGCGGTGTGTCCACTCACAAGATGAGTGGCGCTGCCCAAGACTGTCACTATGGCGGTGTGTCCACTCACAAGATGAGTGGCGCTGCCCAATAAACTCGCCCCTCGGGGCAAAATTTAAAAATTTAAACCACCACAACTGCTGCTACATCTAGCACCTTTACAGCTGCTGCTACATCTAGCACCTTTACAGCTGCTGCTACGTCTAGCACCTTTACAGCTGCTGCTACATCTAGCACCTTTACAGCTGCTGCTACGTCTAGCACCTTTACAGCTGCTGCTACATCTAGCATCTTTACAGCTGCTGCTACATCTAGCACCTTTACAGCTGCTGCTACGTCTAGCACCTTTACAGCTGCTGCTACATCTAGCAACACCACACTGCTGCTACATCTAGCACCTTTACAGCTGCTGCTACATCTAGCACCTTTACAGCTGCTGCTACGTCTAGCACCTTTACAGCTGCTGCTACGTCTAGCACCTTTACAGCTGCTGCTACGTCTAGCACCTTTACAGCTGCTGCTACGTCTAGCACCTTTACAGCTGCTGCTACGTCTAGCACCTTTACAGCTGCTGCTACGTCTAGCACCTTTACAGCTGCTGCTACGTCTAGCACCTTTACAGCTGCTGCTACATCTAGCACCTTTACAGCTGCTGCTACATCTAGCACCTTTACAGCTGCTGCTACGTCTAGCACCTTTACAGCTGCTGCTACATCTAGCACCTTTACAGCTGCTGCTACGTCTAGCACCTTTACAGCTGCTGCTACGTCTAGCACCTTTACAGCTGCTGCTACGTCTAGCACCTTTACAGCTGCTGCTACGTCTAGCACCTTTACAGCTGCTGCTACATCTAGCACCTTTACAGCTGCTGCTACATCTAGCACCTTTACAGCTGCTGCTACGTCTAGCACCTTTACAGCTGCTGCTACGTCTAGCACCTTTACAGCTGCTGCTACGTCTAGCAACACCACAACTGCTGCTACCTCTAACATCTTCTACTACTGCTACTACAGTTGTATTTAATAATACTTCAAATGAAGTATTGCTGCCTTTAATTAATCTCAAGCGCGCGGGAAATAAATTATTTAAGTTGAAATGTCAAATGGATTTACCGTGTAATGGGAGACTGTGAAAGAGCTCAGATGTGGTGGGTGGGGTAACAGGACTCCTGAGTACGTGACTGGCCGCTCCTGTGTACACACCTGCTGGAGCGAGTGACTGACCGCTCCTGTGTACACACCTGCTGGAGCAGGTGACTGACCGCTCCTGTGTACACACCTGCTGGAGCGAGTGACTGACCGCTCCTGTGTACACACCTGCTGGAGCGAGTGACTGACAGATCCTGTGTACACACCTGCTGGAGCGAGTGACTGACCGCTCCTGTGTACACACCTGCTGGAGCGCGTGACTGACCGCTCCTGTGTACACACCTGCTGGAGCGAGTGACTGACCGCTCCTGTGTACACACCTGCTGGAGCGAGTGACTGACCGCTCCTGTGTACACACCTGCTGGAGCGAGTGACTGCCCGCTCCTGTGTACACACCTGCTGGAGCGAGTGACTGACAGATCCTGTTACACACACCTGCTAGAACAAGCCAGTTTGTTTATTAATCGTTTTTACTCGTTTGACTGAGGCAAAGTATTTTTTAAATATTGTGAATAACCAATGGTTATTTTTTCCTCTATTTAATTTTCACTCTTGTCCTCCTACCCTCACTAGGGACAATAGTTTCCCCCTGACCTAATTAGGGACAATATTATGTGATGTAGAATTATTTTTCATGTGATTAAGTGAACATTTAAGTTTGCGTAAATATAAACGCAATTTTTCGTTTAAAATAAAGTTGGTGCATGTCAATTATGTTTCGGATATTTTGGTATTCAATCACGTGACCTGTCACAACCAATAGAAAGCAGGTGACACGTACCAAGTTGTGATTGGACGAATGAGTTTGCGACACCCAATCAGCGCTATTCATGGTTTCACATGTAGATTTTCGCTGACCGAGGTTAGCCTGGTAGAGCTCACTTGCCGTCCAATATCGAATACACTGTCCGAACTCCTAAGATCGTTAAAGCTTGTCCCATTGGTCGGAAGCTTAAGATCGGAGAGGATAGAATAGTGTCCATGTGATCCTGAATCAGATTCGGTGAGAAAGATGAAGCCGTCACTTTGGCGACAGTAACATAGAGGTCTGCTGTCAAGTGAACCGACTGCAGCCTGACTGAAACAGTATTCAGAAGCGGTATCTCATCTGGTAACGGGTGAAGACTTGGAAGCTGTCTTGGACGCCCTCGGGGACGTCCGCCCTCGCCCGACGCTAGGACCTTCAACTGTGTGCTAAGTTCAAGAGTTGTTGTTGTTTAAGATTCGCTACCTGGAACAAAAGTTCCAAGTAGCACGGGCTATGGTGAGCCCGTAGACCCTAGGAGCCTACAAGTTGAAGAGGTCGAGCCTAGGCTAAGCCACGGGTGACGCATCATCACAGTAAACAGTATCTACTGAATATGGCA
Organism: Procambarus virginalis; assembly: GCA_020271785.1. NCBI lineage: Eukaryota > Metazoa > Arthropoda > Malacostraca > Decapoda > Cambaridae > Procambarus > Procambarus virginalis. The sequence goes on along the minus strand of WNGS01111181.1, from coordinate 13,465,512 downwards.
CCGTCGACGTAACTTGAAGTATGTTGGTCGAAGCTGAGGGAAGCTCTTCAGGTCGTTAATCTGCCGCCCGCATAACCATTCGGGGGGAACAGTTCATAGCATTGTTGTGACAGCTTAGTGATTGTTGTGGCCTTGTTCTTGCACCTATTATGTGACAAACCAGTTTGTCACTTAAGAATAGCAAAGGGATCATTAATAAACTAAACTGAAACTTGTTATGTTAGGGGGCTTTTGAGGTCACGGTTATGTCAGTTGGATTAACTGCGTATAGACTGTTAATATATATATGTTAGTAAACATGTAAGCAACTCATCAGTAGTGTCACTTGTTTAGCTAAACGGATTTTGGGGCTCAGTTTCTGAGCGCATTGTGTGTGTAACATTTTTCCACTTTCCACTACCACTCACTGGATGGGTATGGGGTCCACTACTACTCACAGGATGGGTATGGGGTCCACTACAGCTCACAGGATGGGTGTGGGGTCCATTACCACTCACAGGATGGGTATGGGGTCCACTACCACTGACAGGATGGGTATAGGGCCCATTACCACTCACAGGATGGGTATGGGGTCCACTACCACTGACAGGATGGGTATAGGGCCCAATACCACTCACAGGATGGGTATGGGCTGCAAAATGAATGAACTAAACTAAAAACTAACAACACGGTTGCAGAATACCAATGTTTAAACATTCCGAACATCGTCGACAACGGAACATGGTGAATCTGACATCACCTCCATCTGTCAGAGAAAAGGAGATTTACTTAAGTAGATCGGCGCATCTCACACGATTAAGATTAATTACGTAAGATTCCCAAGAGTTATCAAAACAGTGTGCAAGATCTAGCTGAACATAGAGCAGGAAATGTTAGCCCGTACTCAGGACGGGCTCCTGAGTACCGAACATACCAGTGTTCGGTACTCTGTTGTGGGGCTGCATCCTGGGGAGGGTCAGTAGTTTGACTACAGGGGTCTGGATACAAGTCTAACGTAATACACACAGGCCGAACAAATTAATTAATTTTCCTTTGGGGCATACCACTCTGGGACCTTCATAGAAAGCGTCCAGGTTTGGTTTGGCGCTGTGCTCAACGCCTGGAGGGTTAATAAAGTCATCACAAGAGCCTACTGACCAACCAGAAAGTATAATCCCGTTCTGAATATAGTCCAGAATATAATTCACAATTGGGAAATCGCAATGATGTTCAATTTAATATGAAATGCTGTAATAATCTATGAAAGGTACAGACACCTGCTGAATTAGGGTATTAGTGAACAGCAATATTTTTTGGCTGACAGAATCATCTCTGTTTTTGGCCTCTCTCTGAGCGGCTGAGCTTGGTAGCCAAGGTACTGGGGAAGGTGTAGGAGGTGAGGCAGCCGTGGAGGAGGCGAGTAAGACGGGATGGTTCTTGTGGCAGGTTATACTACACTTATGTTTGGTCGACTGTTACATACTCCAGTTTCATCTGTGTGTGTATGAGCCCATCACGCCTCCCTGTTGCCCCCTCTCTTATTGTCTCGTCTCCTTATACCTCATCTTAATGTTCCTCCTCCTCCATCTACCTCTTTTTCCTGTCTTCTTAACGTTCCCACTCGTTTATTTCTCCATTTCCCTCTTATGTCTTCTTTTACTGCTTCGCCTTCCATGTTACACTTAGTTCGTCATCCTCCCTTCCCATCTTGTCACCTCTTTCCCCTCTATCCCTTCCCATCTCTAATCCTTTTCTTTGCTTCCTTTTTTTACACAGGTGAGTACAGGAAGAGACGACTTTTGCTAAATTCCATTAGCAGGTTAAGAGCTTTCTCTTCCCTTAGCTCATGGTAAGCCTTATCCACTAGCTTTCCTTGGAACACGACCCGTTAATCGGTTTACAACCAGGTGCTCAGATACTGTGGGATGAACAGTAGAGTGAAGGATTGACGTTCAGACAATCCTCCCTGGCCAGGACTCGAACCAAGACCAAATTACTCTCTCTCCGGACTCTTATCTCTTCCTCGAGTTCTAACATTCCTCTTCATTTACTATAGCTTCTTCCAGCTCATTCTCCTCTTGTCATCTATGTTCTCCTTCTCCATATCTCCTTATTCTCTATTTATTCTGCCTCTTTACTCGTCCTGTATTTTCTGTTATACTGTTACCTTCCCTTTTTCTTT
>WNGS01111181.1:13443351-13460851 GCA_020271785.1 Procambarus virginalis | reverse complement strand
CGGAATACTGCTCCAAGATTTACAGTCAGAATAACAGCCCAGCCGACCTTAAATCCTCTTCCATCAACTGCACTCAAAAGCTTCGCATAATGTTCGGTTATTATGCAGCACACAACCATCCTGTGAGCTGCCGTGGCCCCATGCCCATGTTGTGAGTGGTAGTGGGCCCTATGCCCATGTTGTGAGTGGTAGTGGGCCCCATGCCCATGTTGTGAGCGGTAGTGGGCCCCATGCCCATGTTGTGAGTGGTAGTGGGCCCCATGCCCATGTTGTGAGTGGTAGTGGGCCCCATGCCCATGTTGTGAGCGGTAGTGGGCCCTATGCCCATGTTGTGAGCGGTAGTGGGCTCTATGCCCATGTTGTGAGTGGTAGTGGGCTCTATGCCCATGTTGTGAGTGGTAGTGGGCCCTATGCCCATGTTGTGAGTGGTAGTGGGCCCCATGCCCATGTTGTGAGTGGTAGTGGGCCCCATGCCCATGTTGTGAGTGGTAGTGGGCCCAATGCCCATGTTGTGAGTGGTAGTGGGCCCTATGCCCATGTTGTGAGCGGTAGTGGGCTCTATGCCCATGTTGTGAGTGGTAGTGGGCCCCATACCCATGCTGTGAGCGGTAGTAAGCAAGGTCGTGGAGGCACATAATGGGCTCAAAAGCTTCGTTTAATTTTCAACAACACGATTCTCATTTCCGGAGTCCTTTACTCAGTCTTTTCCATCATTGTCCACTCTCTTGTAAAGATCGGTGGAGCGACGGCCTAGCTTCTTGCAAGTCCGTAGCTCGATCCCCGTAGCTGACACCAAGTGGTTGGGCACCGTTCCTTCAATTCGTACTCATATCCAAGGTCATATCCTTCATCATATCCGAGCTCCTTGTCTTCGTATCTGGGATCTTTGTCCTCACATCGGAGCTCATTGTCCTCATATTCCTTCCTGTTACGATATAAGCATAATCGTGTCATGCGTTTCCTCTGGTAATAATGTTACATCAATCTGTGCCTTTTTCCCGCCATTGATCTTTATTTGTTTATATTTGGGATGAAATTCACAGCAATGTCCCACAGCTGTCTAAACCTGAGCTCTCAACACGCAACTGCAGTGTAGGTTAAACTGCCTTGCAATATAGGTGAAGTTTCGTTGCCATTAGGTCAAGTTACCTTGCAATGTAGGTCAAGTTACCTTGCAATGTAGGTCAAGTTACCTTTCAATGTAGGTTAAGTTACCTTGCAATGTAGGTTAAGTTACCTTGTAATGTAGGTCAAGTTACCTTTCAATGTAGGTTAAGTTACCTTGCAATGTAGGTTAAGTTACCTTGTAATGTAGGTCAAGTTACCTTTCAATGTAGGTTAAGTTACCTTGCAATGTAGGTTAAGTTACCTTGCAATGTAGGTTAAGTTACCTTGCAATGTAGGTCAAGTTACCTTGCATTGTACGTCATTTCTGTACTAGTGAGGTATAAGCCGTTCTGCTCCCCTTCTTATGTATTGCAACTCATCAGTATATTGTCTTGATTTGCCACTCCGTTCAAAATCCGTCCTCTTAACCGGGAACATGCGAACCCAAGCAGCCCACCTAACCTTAAGGTGGGCTAGATTCATGGAAAATGTGTAAATTTGTGAGCTGCTACTTGTCGTAATAAGCTGCATTTAGTACGTTGGTCACCGTAATAAGCCACTCGCGTAACGATGAGGGGCGAGTTGTCTCCCGGCCCGAGCCAGTGAGGGGAAGGGTCCATCAACACTTTCCATAAATAATTTGTAAGTTTAGCGATGCCTTGCTGCTTAAAGTATCACTCAGGCCAATAATCCAGGTCCCATATATTAGGTCCCAAACCAACACAGGTAACAAGCCAACACAGGTAACAAGCCAACACAGGTAACAAACCAACACAGGTAACAAACCAACACAGGTAACAAACCAACACAGGTAACAAACCAACACAGGTAACAAACCAACACAGGTAACAAATCAACACAGGTAACAAAGCTACATACAAATCTACCAGGTCGTAAATCTACACAGTAAAATAGCAACACACTGGAGTGAACGACATGGAAGAACATGCAGAACAGAGCTAGAGAAGAGAAGAGGTGCCATAGGCACAATCAGAGAACACTGTATAAACATCAGAGGTCCGCGGTTGTTCAACACCCTCCCAGCGAGCTTAAGAAATATTACAGGAACAACCGTGGACATCTTCAAAAGAAAACTAGATAGTTTTCTTCAAGAAGTCCCGACGACCAACCAGACTGTGGTGGGTATGTAAGCCTGCGGGTTGCTCCAAGCGACACCCTGTTGGACCAAGTCTGACCAACCACTTGGGCTGGACGGTAGAGCGACGGTCTAGCTTCATTCAGGTCGGCGTTCGAGCCCCGACCGTCCAAATGGTTGGGCACCATTCCTGCCCCCAATCCCATCCCAAATCCTTATCCTGACCCTTTCCAAGTGCTATATAGTCGTAATGCCTTCGCGCTTTCCCCTGATAAATTCCCTTTCAAAAGTCGAGCCTGGCCTCGGGCCGGGCTTGGGGAGTAGAAGAACTCCCAGAACCCCATCAACCACGTATTCGTCTCTACAGCAACACGCCATTACAACTCTCTCCATTTGTCTTCCCCTTTTTAGCGTAGGAACAAAGTGAGTTAGATAATATATCGTAAAGAAAAGGATTAAGGTGAGGATAAGGATGAGAAGTGAGAAAATAGAGAGGGTGTAGAAGCGAGGCTGAACATACGATTTCCACCTCTCGTCTGACGAATGTATCGCCAGAGGTCGTGAGTAGCACTTTACTGCCCCTTCGCCGGAAATGTAGATATAACCAGGAAGACGAACAACAGGTTGGGGAAGATAGCGTTTAACTACCTATTGCACCTCGTTCATGATAAGACGGCACTAACTTGCCGTCTCTCTCACCTAAGTTGACTACACCTCGGAAATTCCGCTTCCTTGTGTAAATTAAATAGCGACATTTTGCGTTCTCCAGCTATGAGGCCCGCGCCGCCTCCTGCAGTCCCCGTCTTCTGTCCCAGCCATGGTTCCCCTCTCCTGTCCCAGCCATGGTTCCCCTCTCCTGTCCCAGCCATGGTTCCTCTCTCCTGTCCCAGCCATGGTTCCCCTCTCCTGTCTCAGCCATGGTTCCCCTCTCCTGTCCCAGCCATGGTTCCTCTCTCCTGTCCCAGCCATGGTTCCCCTCTCCTGTCCCAGTCATGGTTCCTCTCTCCTGTCCCAGCCATGGTTCCCCTCTCCTGTCCCAGTCATGGTTCCTCTCTCCTGTCCCAGTCATGGTTCCCCTCTCCTGTCCCAGTCATGGTTCCTCTCTCCTGTCCCAGCCATGGTTCCCCTCTCCTGTCCCAGTCATGGTTCCCTTCTCCTGTCCCAGTCATGGTTCCCCTCGCTTATTCCATCTTCTTTGTGCCTTCCCATTTTTTACTCGGCAGTTACGCCTCAGAACACTTCCAAATATCGCCTCGTATCGCTCTCCCTTTCATGAGGCTGCTCTCCCTAATGCTCTCTCTCTTCTCTCTCTCTCTCTCTCTTCTCTCTCTCTCTCTCTCTCTCTCTCTCTCTCTCTCTCTCTCTCTCTCTAACAAAAGTACGGATCTACCCAAATAACTTCTTATTTCGTATCCTGTACTTATTGGAATGGTCAGAAGGCAGGCCAAAAACTGGAGAAATGACTATCCAAGCTTACCTAGGTTTAAATAAGCCATTTTAGGCATATCATACCCCATTTTAGGACTAATTTAAAACGCATTTGGGGTTTACTAGACCTATGGAAGTTTTGGTTGGGTTGCTGCCGCCTTTCTTATAGTCGAAAATTATTGATGATTGGTTTGTATGCGTGTGACGTCACGTGAACACCTTTGGAGTCAAATGAGGCTGTGTTCGTGTCATGTTCTCGGTGTCACGTGTTGTGTGACACTGTAAATGTGACACGGTAACGCGGTGTGTTATATCGGGGTTTTAGAGTTCTGAAAAAACAAGTAGGCCGCATTGCGATAACTATCAATTCTGCTCGCTGTATATGTTTGACACCGTGTACATATCTGACACCGTGTACATATCTGACACCGTGTACATATCTGACACCGTGTACATATCTGACACCGTGTACATATCTGACACCGTGTACATATCTGACACCGTGTACATATCTGACACCGTGTACATATCTGACACCATGCACATAATATTCGAGCGGAAGCCTCTGACCTTCGCCAGCCGTCAGTACTGAGAATCAAAGAGTCTTCTGACTCCACGTGAGATATAATTATAAAATAGATGACAAAACAATAAAGAAATAATAATAGAGTAATAGAGGAAATAGAGGAAACCATTAGAAAAACAATATTCCCCCTGGTGCTGTGCTGCTGGTGCCGACGCCATATAGGCACAGGTGAGTGGATCCGGTGTGGAAATATTGGGGAAGTGATGTAAGGAACGACTGAACAAGCAACAGCGGAACTCTTGGACGCCTCACCTGGGAACTGTCACATTTGCTGGAGAAACATGTCAAACAAACGTAAGGCATTCCTTAAGTGTCCTATGTCCCTCTCAGGCATCGGGGCCTGACGGCTGAGTGGACAGCGCTCCGGATTCGTAGTCCTAAGGGTTCGGGGATCGATCTCCGGCGGAAGCGGAAGTAAATGGACAGAATTTATTTCCCCCTGATGCCCCCTGTTCACTTAGAAGTAAATAGGTACCTAGGAGTTAGATAGCTGCTATGGGCTACTTCCTGTGTGTGTGTGTGTGTGTGTGTGTGTGTGTGTGTGTGTGTGTGTGTGTGTGTGTGTGTGTGTGTGTACTTACGTGGTAGACATAATAGAGGAAATATAGATTGGTTAGAAAGGCTGGGTCTAAGTGCTAATAGCTCGTAGGAACAAAGTAAGAATGTTGCCCAACCACTTGGGCTGAACGGTCTCGCTTCATGCAGGTCGGCGTTCAATCCCCGACCGTCCAAGTGGTTGGGCACCATTCTTTCCCCCCGTCCCATCCCAAATCCTTATCCTGACCCCTTTCATGGGCTATATAGTCGTAATGACTTGGCGCTTTCTCCTCATAGTTCCCTTCCCTTCGATTCTGCAGGCACAAAAAGTAAATACATATGGTAAATACACACACACACACACACACACACACACACACACACACACACACACACACACACATGGAATGTTTGTCAACCACAAATTTGTGGTTGACAAATGGAATGCATTAGGAAGCGATGTGGTGGAGGCTGACTCCATACACACTTTCAAATGTGGATATGATAGAGCCCAGTAGGCTTCGAAATCTGGACGCCAGTTGATTGAGAGTAGAGAGGCTGGACCAAAGAGCCGAAGCTCATCCCCCGCAAACACAACTAGGCGAGCACACACGCGCTGTAGTTCTTCAACAAGATCACAAAAATCAAGCGAGAGAGCGAGGGATGGGCAGGCTGCACATTCCTTGACTGTCAGAGTGCATTCGATACAGTTCCCTCTTGAAACATCAATATTCAAACTAGAGAAGCAGCCTGTGGAAGAATCCAAGGTGAGATGATATAGTGAGGTAATTGGTGCCTGACTACAGCTTGCAGTTATCCACCGGATCTGCTATCTTTCCTCTAGGTCATTGGAGGACCGTTGAACACTCGCATTCATATAAATTCAGCTGTGTGTCTGAGGGCTGCATATAATTAATAAATAATAAATAAATGTTTATTCAGGTTAGGTACATACACACAAGAGGTTTTACAAAATTTATAGATTTATAAATAGAACTAGTACATACAATGCTTAAAGCCACTATTACGCATCACATAGCCACTATATCATCACAAGTCTTCCCTTCATCTCCTCTTCCTTAACATTCCGAATTTGTTTAAAGTTTAATTCAGTATATACACGTACAATATTAGGTCTAGAAAAGGTTAGATTTTGTTGTTGCCACTTTTTCTCTACAATTCCACAAAATTAATCTACAAAATGGGGTTCTGTTTTTGAACCAAAGACATATTTTGGACATTCCATTGTAGCTTAGATACTATAACTTTGGGAGGGTGGATGGGTTTGGGGGTCTGCGTGTCCTGACGCCATTTATTGCCTCTTGCGTGCACGTTTGCCATATATAAAAATATAGATGCATGTAATAAATGTACAAATGATTGGACGTGTATTAGAAAAAGCAGCCAGCACTTTGGGCACTTTACTGGCGCGAGTGAGTGGCGGATGAGACGTGGGTGTGGAGTGAGCACGCACTCGTGCACTGTTGTCTGCTCCAGACACACATTCGTACAATGGTGTCTGCTCCAGACACACTCGTGCACTGTTGTCTGCTCCAGACACACATTCGTACAATGGTGTCTGCTCCAGACACACACTCGTACACTGGTGTCTGCTCCAGACACACTCGTGCACTGATGTCTGCTCCAGACACACATTCGTACAATGGTGTCTGCTCCAGACACACACTCGTACACTGGTGTCTGCTCCAGACACACTCGTGCACTGGTGTCTGCTCCAGACACACTCGTGCACTGGTGTCTGCTCCAGACACACACTCGTGCACTGGTGTCTGCTCCAGACACACTCGTGCACTGGTGTCTGCTCCAGACACACACTCGTGCACTGGTGTCTGCTCCAGACACACTCGTGCACTGATGTCTGCTCCAGACACACTCGTGCACTGATGTCTGCTCCAGACACACACTCGTGCACTGGTGTCTGCTCGAGCTACGTCAAGTGGAAGCGACAGTCTTGGACAAAGCCAACCACGAGTGTGACAGTCACTCTGGCAACACTAAGGTCGCTGCCCCTCTAAGAATTATCTATGCACGTTGACATGCATGCATGAAAGGGAAGATTATTGCATGTATAAGTAATACGAGCAACATGTGTCTCTGTCTCTCTCGTTCTCTATAAAGGAGAGAAATGTCAGAGATTTGTGAAATGGTTAATATTTTGTCAAGGTTTACTAAAATGGGAAGACTAGCCCCTAACGTTTGGCCTTCAGCTTTGAACAGACTGATGTAACGAACTCCATTATAACAGATTATATGTAGTCAGCTTGAAAGAAGAGAGAGAGAGAGAGAGAGAGAGAATTTAACGAGGGAGCACAATGTAAGGAAATACTCGTACCCTCAAGGCTGGTCAACAAATGTGATCAACTTCACTGAGAGAAGTTGTAGAAGCCACCTCCATCCACAGTTTTAAAGCTAGATTTGATAAGGAATTCGTATATTTGGATACATAAATTTTAACGCAACATGTACAACAAGGCTAATAGGCGGGGCATTAAGAGCTAGACCTCACTTTTATATAGGTAAGTACCGATAGTAAGTACCTAGAGTACTGTCATCAGCTGCCAACAAGCTGGGTTGAGTGACCTGTCAAGCGTAACACTTGACAGTTGTCACGCAATCCCCCCCCTCTCTTCCATCACCCCCCCCCTCACTATCATCACGACTCCCCCCTCCACCCCATATACAGCACCGGTCTGGGATACGAACCTTATAAAAGATAAAAACCAAAGTTGAAAGTGTACAAAGGTTTGCAGGAAGGTTGGTGCCAGAGTTACGGGCACCGAGCTATGATGAGGAGAGGGGGAAGTTCGCCTTACATCCCTGGAGAGATGAAACAAGGAGGACATGATCGCAACATATAAAATACGAGGGGGGGGGACTGTTTAAGTGGACAAAGGCCGCCTCTTTAAAGTGAGAGAAAGTAGGAGGAGAGGTTAAAGCTGGATACACAAATTAGTCTTAGAAATACAAGGAAGTTCACTTACCCTGTGTGGGTGGTCAACACGTGGAATGTTCTGACAAGAAGTTGTGGAAGCCACCTCCATCCACAACTTCAAGGCCAGACTCGACAATGAATTCGAACGTCAGAATAGTTAAAGGACAAAGCAACATGGAGGCTGGAAGGCCCGGCATACTGGGTCTCACTCCTCCGTAGACACAGATAGATAAGTACTACTCACTCAAGCTCCACTTATCCCTTTATCTATTCTCTTTACCCCACTATCTATTCCCACTACTTTTCTCTATCCCCTCTCGCGCGCCTCTCTCTCTCTCTCTCTCTCTCTCCTCTCTCTCTCTCTCTCTCCTCTCTCTCGCTCTCTTCCTCTCCTCTCTCTCTCTCTCTCTCTCTCTTTCTCTCACCGACCTTGCTTAAATTATCCTCATATTCACTCTTTATTCCTCACATCCTTCGCCCTTCCTTGCCTTAAATCACTCAACTCTTCTATTTCAGGCTGACCCCTTTCCTCCTGTCTGCTCCTTTGCATGAAAGAAATAGGACAGAAGGTTATCGGTGGACGCTGATATCGCCCACCGATAACCTTGGAAGGAGTCGAAGAACGTAAGGGATCACTGGTATTTGTTAACCGCCGCGGGTCCTACACACTCCTCAGCTGGGCATCAAAGGGTATTACAAGAATTAAGGGCGATAAGACGCACCATGTGTCACGCTCATCCTCTTCACGATGACAGAGCGAGGCTCAGTGACTTCTTGTTCGGCATAAGGGGAAAGCAATGACCTGCTCACTGAGTTTGACTTACATTTGGCTCTGAACAAAGATAAGGCTTCCTGTTCAGTGAGGATGGCAATGCGTTTAACATGTTTCATACTTCAGTACCATGACATTCCCTTTCTGAACTGTACCTGTTATCCTCTTCTCTCTTGAACATCATCATTTCATGAGTCAAACTTAGAGTATATCTACCCCATTTTCTTTATTAGTTTCTTAGCAAAACATACGAGAAAATAGTTATAAACTGTCTTCTTCGATGGCCCTGCTCCTGTGCCAGGTAAGTCCACTACGGGCTCACCATAGCCCGTGCTACTTGGAACTTTTTGTTCCCAGTAGCTGAATCTGAAACAACAACAATGTCTTCTTCAGAGGGTAAGAACAATGCTCTCTCCTCATGTATACGGCTTCATGCACAGAGGGAGTGTGCATCGTTGCATTAACCCCCCCCCTCACTCTGCACACACAGTCATATACCGCTTTTTAGATCACAAATCGGCCTTTTACTTTGCAAATCGACATATCACTCTGAGTGAGCTCGCCAGTATTGATATTGATGAGTAGGTTCTTAACTGGATCCGAGGTTAATTACCAATCAGGAAGTCATATGTGCCTTTATTCCAAGGGCAGAGAAATCTAAGAAGGAGATGTTATCTAGCCTAGGGAGCCGGTCGGCCGAGCGGACAGCACGCTGGACTTGTGATCCTGTGGTTCTAGGTTCGATCCTAGGCGCCGGCGAGAAACATTGGGCAGAGTTTCTTTCACCCTATGCCCCTGTTACCTAGCAGTAAAATAGGTACCTGGGTGTTAGTCAGCTGTCATGGGCTGCTTCCTGGGGGTGGAGGCCTGGACGAGGACCGGGCCGCGGGGACACTGAAAAAAGCCCCGAAATCATCTCAAGATAACCTCAAGAAGATAGCCATCCCATAGAGGAGTTCTCAGCCCTAGCTTAATGTATTGATCAATGCGCTGGTAAACTCAGTGTGTCGGAAACCATCATGAACACATCATTATGAACGCCAAGGATATAAGGATCCACACCACTGGGCATACAAATACTCAAAATAATTTTAACTCAGGATTAAATGCATTTCAGACCAAGTTTCAGCCATTTCAACAGATTAAACAAAATAAATCTGAGCCCAACCAGACTAGAAACTTGCTAACGTGCAGTAATGTGATGGGCTCCAGCTGGACAGTGTAAACAGACTTAAAAGTCTTAGTTTTGAGGTCGCACTGGTTGTCCATATTGTAACCAGACTTTCCACAAGACATGTTCTGCCCATCCTCCAGCGCCTGAATGTTCGGCAAGCTTGATAAAAAATCGAAAGCATAGCCATGAAGACAAGGAAACCTGGACCTCACTACACTCAAGGGTAAAAGAAGCAGACGGGCGTGATTGCAACGTAAAAGATTTAGGAGGTGAATCAATAAAGTGGAGAAATAAATAATAACTATATTATTGTTGAAAGAGGGAACATCGAGTCAGAAGCGTCAGAATTGTTTCTTTTGCATAATAATTGTAAAGAACTGGAACGGGTTGGGTGGAGATGTTGAAGCAGCCTCTGACGCAGCTTCCAACGCAAATGTGATACTTTGTATTTGATGAAGAGACGCTACATTACACAATTAATAACTGTTAAAACTCGACGCTACAATCACGCACGCACACGCGCGCGCGCGCGCGCACACACACACACACACACACACACACACACACACACACACACACACACACACACACACACACATACACACACACACACACACACACACACACACACACACACACACAGTAACACACTAATGGGAGACATGATCACAACCTACAAAATCCTCAGGGGAATCGACCGGCTAAAGAAGGATAAACTATTCAACACTGGTGGGACGCGAACAAGGGGACACAGGTGGAAACTGAGTACCCACATGAGCCACAGGGACGTTAAAAGGAACTTTTTCAGTGTTAGAGTAGTTAACAGATGGAATGCATTAGGAAGTGATGTGGTGGAGGCTGACTCCAACCACAGCTTCAAGTGTTGATATGATAGAGCCCAGTAGGCTCAGGAACTTGTACACCAGTTGATTGACAGTTGAAAGGCGGGACCAAAGAGCCAAAGCTCAACCCCCGCAAGCACAACTAGGTAAGTACACACACACACACACACACACACACACACACACACACACACACACACACACACACACACACACACACACACACACACATGATAGTGGCTGTCTTAACAATGCGACCTTGAAGAAAATTGGGCGTTCAGGAGGGGAAGCAAGAGGCGGGTGGGGCCGCAGAATTGGTGTGGGGGGGGGGGGAGCCGTTGTGCTAACAGTTAGCTGGTTCTGTGTGGCGGAGAACACGGCACAACGGGACACGGCACAACGGGACACGGCACAACGGGACACGGCACAACGGGACACGGCACAACGGGTTAACGGGATCAGTAGTGCTCTCTTGAGGTATATTTATAATGATTTTAGTCTTTTCAACGAGAGAATGCAACGGTTAACGGCTGCCGTTATTTACACAATGTCGTTTATTGTGTTTCTGACGTACAACAACGAAGAGATTTACCCGCCAAGTTGCAAGTAACATCAAATACATCCCGTTACCTAACATAAAGTTTTAACAAATTTATTTTCCTAAACCAACTTTCCTTAGAAAATTAAAGATGTTTTAGAGTGAATGAAGCAGAGTTCGTCCCAGACATTATCACCCTCATGCCTTACTCTAGATCACTCACAAGAGAGTCAAGATGCCTTTCATCTTGACACTGTTGCACAAGTGTCTTAGATGCCTTATACTCGGTCATGCACAAGACTATTCAGAGTACCATAATTTTAACCGAAAAGTAATCCTCTTTATTAGACACAGAAATCACAACAGCGTGATGCATCAAATGAACAAATCCACAAGGGCCGTGACGAGGATTCGAACAATTATATTCTTATACCATGTCGTAGCTCAGTCGATTAAGGCAGCGTCTGGGATGCTCTCGGACGTAGGTTCGAATCCTCGTCACGGCCCTTGTGGTTTTGTTCATTTAATCCCTTTCATCTGATGAGTTGACATGTTAAGCTGTTTAGAGATGTATTCACTTTGCCTCTACCTCTCAAGATGCTAAGTCCAACTTAGAGAAAATCAGTGTGAGCCATGAGAAGGACTCGAACCTATGTTCTAAGGCTGTTTTTATTTTGTTTATTCTGTCTTTTACGTGAAGTGTTATGCCTATTGATCAATAGCCTCAATATTCTGCCAAGTTCCGCATATTGGCTCAGGCGGGTGTCAAGATAACGGGGTCTGGAAGCTTTTTGCATTGTGTATTATCTGGAACTTTCGCATATGTGTACTTATTTTCTATTACAAAATTTAATGCTTAATCCGTTCCTTATTAATACTACTCAATAGCTCGATCGATAGAGCTTCGGTCTCTCACACACTTGATGGTCCACGGTTCGAGTTTCCTACAGCCCAGATGAATGAAATATTTTCTATTGCTTTTCAAAGTTGTTTATGCAGTCACACATGCCACCTGGAAGTATGTTTTACAAACCCCCCACCCTCCCCCTCCCAACCCCCCACCCTACCCCCCCACCCTACCCCCTACCCTACCCCCCACCCTCCCTACAACACCCCATCGCCCCACCCCTAATCCCTACCACCGCACTCTTCCCCACTCTCCTCTTGACAGTGAGGTTTAATCCCAATCTCCTATGTTTTCAGTTCCCTATAAATTATTTTATTATTTATGTTGTCAGTTTTGCTAAACTTGTGGTGGCAGAGGTGTAGCGAGACGGTGGTGTTGGCGTGAGGTGGCGGCCTTGCGTGACCTGGGCGGCGACTCCCACACCTCTCCTGCCAAGTTATGACCAAGAACATGTGTAGCGTGAGTACAAGGGTGTAGAACACACACTTGCTGGACATGCAGAGCACACGCACACACACACACACACACACACACACACACACACACACACACACACACACACACACACACACACACACACACTGTAGCCAGGCTACCTGGCTACAGGGGCCAGGTAGCCTGGTGGATAGCGTGCAGGATTCGTAATTCTGTGGCGCGGGTTCGATTCCCGCACCCGGCAGAAACAAATGGGCAAAGTTTCTTTCACCCTGAATGCCCCTGTTACCTAGTAGTAAATAGGTACCTGGGAGTTAGACAGCTGTCACGGCTGCTTTCTGTGTGTGTGTGTGTGTGTGTGTGTGTGTGTGTGTGTGTGTGTGTGTGTGTGTGTGTGTTTGTGTGTGGGTGTGTGTGTGTGTGTGTGTGTGTGTGTGTGTGTGTGTGTGGAAAAAAAGTTGATTGACAGTTGAGAGGCGGGCCGAAAGAGCCAGAGCTCAACCCCCGCAAGTAAAACTAAGTGAATACAAGATGAATACAAACCTGTGTAAGGAATCCTTCGGAACCTTGTATACCACATATGTGAGACCAATCCTGAAGTATGCAGCCCCAGCATGGAGCCCGAAGCTGGAAAGAATTCAGAGGTATGCCACTAGGCTAGTCCTAGTGCTAAGAGGCATGAGTTATAAGGAAAGGCTGAGTGAACTTCACCTCACGTCGCTAACTCCATACACAGTTTCAAATGTAGATATGATGGAGCTCGATAAGCTCATGAATCTTTACACCAGTAGATTGACGGTTGTGAAGCGGGACCAAAGAGTCAAAGCTCAAACCCCGCAAGCACAACTAAGTGAGTACAAGTGGGTTATCTTGAGATGATTTCGGGGCTTTTTAGTGTCCCCGCGGCCCGGTCCTCGACCAGACCTCCACCCCCAGGAAGCAGCCCGTGACAGCTGACTAACTCCCAGGTACCTATTTTACTGCTAGGTAACAGGGGCATATGGTGAAAGAAACTCTGCCCATTGTTTATCGCCGGCGCCTGGGATCGAACCCAGGACCACAGGATCACAAGTCNAAGGCTGTCGTTATGACGGAGTCTCCTGGACGCTGGCCGACAGCCCTGGGTAGGCAGCCCTGGGCAGGCAGCCTACTGGCCGGCAGCCCCTGGGCCGGCAGCCCTGGGCCGGCAGCCCTGGGACGGCAGCCACCTTTTCTGTATTAGTATTCCAAGCAATGTCACTTTGTTATAAACATAGCGCAGTAAAGTGACAGTTAAGCGATATTATATGAACCAATTCAATATGGTGCGGCTGTATTCATTGTTATAAAACGCAGCGCAGCTAAACTAATTCAAGTACGGAATAACAGTGCACACAACACACTCTATAATGACGGTAGTGTGCTTAATTACGGTACAATGTGAGGCAGAGCAATATCTTCAACACATAATGCAATACATTAAGGATAATTACAAACATTTAATTACAAAATAACGCAAATCAGTGTAACATAATCGAGCTCTATGAATACAGTACAAACAAATATAGTTTATCCCAACGCAGCAATACAAAGAACAAGATTACAATGAAATGTAAAGCGAACAATAAATTTTTATTAAGCGATATTAATCTGTTTTATATTAAATAAATACACTACCGCTAAATTGGATTTAATGTGAGGGAAATTCATCAACAATTCAGCATATATTATTTCATTTCGTTTTAAAATTCTTATAAAATGTAAATAAAATTGTATATGTCAGTGCAGGTCAGTCTGGAGTGGTGACCTAGCGTAGTTCCTGCCTCTCTGGTGGTGCGTCATGCGCTTCACCAGGTGGTGCATCACGCGCTCCACCTGGGGTGCGTCACGGGCTCCACTGGTCGTGCGTCACGCGCTCCACCTGGTGGTGCGTCACGCTGTAGAAGGTGGCCGCATGTCGCTGTAGCATCAGGTACCGGCGGTCAGAAGGTGGACAGCACCACTGGTGGTATTGAGAAGAATATCATGACCCACAAATTTTTACTGAGTCGTTCAATGTTTATATTCAATATTGTTCTATTATTCAATTCAGTTTCATTCAATACAACAATGAGAGAGCCTTCTGTTGTTCTCTCAATAAGGAGAGAGCCTTCTGTTGTTATGTCAATAAGGAGAGAGCCCGTTGTTGTTATGTCCTGGCCCTTCTAACCCTCGGGTCTACATCATGTTCAAAATATGACTCTATGTAGGTTTTTGATTTAAGGTTGCCATAAGCTGACGATGTTGTGCTGTTATTGCTGGAAATGAAAGGTATAATAAAGTCTAATTTGCATATAAATTTCACTGGTGCTAGCGGTGGACCTCGTGCCCCTCACAGACTTTTCCACTCATAAAGTGGAGGTTATGTATACACAGTTGTTATTGTGCTTTCAGGAGGCTTAGGGTGAATGGTGAGGTGTAGTGCAGTAGTCGCTTGATATTACGTCTTAAAGTAATTAAATATGTTTTGTTGAGAATGTTTACATGTGTGTATTCACCTAGTTGCGTTCACCTAGTTGTCCTTGCGGGGGTTGAGGTTCGTTTCTTTGGTCCTGTCTCTCAACTGTCAATCAACTGGTGTACAGGTTCCCGAGTCTATTAGTTTCTATCATATCTACATTTTAACTGTGTATGAGGTTTGCCTCTGCCTCTGGGAGCCGGTCGGCCGAGCGAACAGCACGCTGGACCTGTGATCCTGTGGTCCTGGGTTCGATCTCGGGCTCCGGCGAGATACAATGGGCAGAGTTTTCTTTCACCCTATGCCTCTGTTACTAGCAGTAAAATAGGTACCTGGGTGTTAGTCAGCTGTCACGGGCTGCTTCCTGGGGGTGGAGGCCTGTCGAGGACCGGGCCGCGGGACACTAAAAAGCCCCGAAATCATCTCAAGATAGCTCATGATAACCTACCACATCATTGCCTACCCATTGGTAACTGACACTAAAAAAGTTCTTTCTAATATCTGTATGGCTCATCTGCGTACACAGTTTCCACCCGTATTCCCTTGTGCGTGTGTCCCTTGTGTTAAATTGTCATTATCTAACATATCAATTCATCTGCGAATCTTGCATGAGGTGATCATGTCTTCCCTAACTCTTCTTTCTTCCAGCGACGTGAGGTTTAGTTTCCATAGTGTTTCCTCGTAACTCATACCCTCAGCTCGGGTACTAGTCAGGATGCATACCTCGGAACCTTCTCCAGTTTAGTCTCGTGCTTGACGAGATGCGGACGACATGCTAGAGCTGCATACTCCAGGATTGGGCTGACATATGTAGTATACAAAGTTCTGAATGATTCCTTACCATTCCATTCCATTCCTGAATGAATGATTCATTGTTCTTAAAGGTCGTTCTTATGTTGGCCAACTTGTCATATGCCGCTGATGATATCCTCTTGATATGGGCTTCAATGGACAGGTCTGGCATGATATCAACCCCCAGGTCTTTCTCACTCTGATTCTTGAAGAATTGTATCCCCCAAATGGTACCTTGTATCTGGCTTCCTGCTCCCTACACCAATTACCATAATTTCGGGAATAATTAGGTCAAGAGAAATGAGGTATTTCGGTTTTTGTTTGAAATTATTAGTATTTGCAGCACGTGAGGGAAGGATTTAGAGGGGGGAGCACTTTGGAAATATGAAGTTAGCAAACGTAATCAAGGAAGCGAGAGATGAGTTACTGAGAATATGACTAATGTGTATATGAATGTGTTTAATTGCTTACATGTGTGGTTGAGTTACATGACTACGACAATATACTGCGTGGCTTACTGCAGTAACGTCAACCCGTCCTCTTGAGTTTCCACAACGTACTAAATAAGGGCTACTAAGATGCACGAGGTCAACCTACCTGCCTGCCTGCCTAGCCTAACTCGACGAACACACACAAAACGTGGTTCTGATCCGCTACTTTCATAGCACAATATATTTTGTCCGTTGGAGCATTTTAGAGTCAAAATACAATGCATTACTTAAGTAGACAGGTTAATCGAAGCCGCGACTATCATGACTGAGTCTATCGACTGTTCTTCAATAGACATGATATAAAGTGCCTTTAGAAATATCTGATGAACCCTTCTATAGTTACAACACATCAAAACTTTGACATTGAGTAAATGTGTATTTAATATCCGGTCAAGATAATTTTCCACGTAAACATGTGTTCGAACCCTTGAGGGCTCAACACTGTGCCTGGAGCACTTATTGGTGAAGTTACCTAGAGCTCAACAGGTAAAACAGGGCTAGTAGATACAGGCTAGTAGATACAGGCTAGTAGATACAGGCTAGTAGATACAGGCTAGTAGATACAGGCTAGTAGATACAGGCTAGTAGATACAGGCTAGTAGATAAAGAGACAAAAGTCACCTCGTTAACATGGATAAGTAAGCACTAGTAGGTAAGTGTTGCTAGGTTAGTGTTGCTAGGTAAGTGTTGCTAGGTTAGTGTTGCTAGCTAAGTGTTGCTAGGTAAGTGTTGCTAGGTTAGTGTTGCTAGGTAAGTGTTGCTAGGTTAGTGTTGCTAGCTAAGTGTTGCTAGGTAAGTGTTGCTAGGTTAGTGTTGCTAGGTAAGTGTTGCTAGGTTAGTGTTGCTAGGTTAGTGTTGCTAGCTAGTGTTGCTAGCTAAGTGTTGCTAGGTAAGTGTTGCTAGGTTAGTGTTGCTAGGTTAGTGTTGTGCTAGGTAAGTGTTGCTAGGTAAGTGTTGCTAGGTAAGTGTTGCTAGGTTTAGTGTTGCTAGCTAAGTGTTGCTAGGTAAGTGGTTTGCTAGTTAGTGTTGCTAGGTAAGTGTTGCTAGGTTAGTGTTGCTAGCTAAGTGGTTGCTAGGTATGTTGCTAGGTTAGTGTTGCTAGGTTAGTGGTTGCTAGTAAGTGTTGCTAGGTAAGTGTTGCTAGGTAATGTTGCTAGGTATGTTGCTAGGTAAGTTTGCTAGGTAAGTGTTGCTAGGTTAGTGTTGCTAGGTTAGTGTTGCTAGGTTAGTGTTGCTAGGTAAGTGTTGCTAGGTAAGTGTTGCTAGGTAAGTGTTGCTAGGTAAGTGTTGCTAGGTTAGTGTTGCTAGGTAAGTTTTGCTAGGTAAGTGTTGCTAGGTAAGTGTTGCTAGGTTAGTGTTGCTAGGT
>WNGS01111181.1:13408883-13422847 GCA_020271785.1 Procambarus virginalis | reverse complement strand
TTAATCTTCCGTTCAAGCAGTGTTGCATAAATACCTAATGAAAATATAGCTTATTTCCTTTGAATATGCTTCTGAGATTTCATCGCTCAAAAGCGGAATATTCATGAGACGAATAATGCTAAAAAGGTCGAGAAAATTTATAAAATGTCTACAATAAATTGCAGTAAATAATGTTAAAACCTTTGACGTTTCAGTCTCAATAACATTCAATGTTCGTAAAGTTCATTTTGATGGTGAGAGAGGGAGGGAAAGAGAGAGGGGGAGAGAGAGAGAGAGAGAGAGAGAGAGAGAGAGAGAGAGAGGAGAGAGAGAGAGAGGAGGGAAAGGGCGTGAGAGGGGTGAGAGAGAGGAGGAATGGAGAAAGGGAATGTTTAATTCAGTGATACAATAAAGATAGTGTAGTAAGACTAATGTTATTTAGAATATCACTACCGAATGTCTTGGTGCAAAAGGCGTGACTTTAAGACGCGTGGAAACTACTGAAGAGGAAGCATATGTTTATTAGACTTACTCCTTAGATCGCTTTAAGCCAAGTCTTAGAAGTTCTCTTAGTACAGCATCTATCGTTCCCGACACCTTACCCACACACGACACTACTCTATTGCAAGTCTTGTCACCGACAGTTAACAAAATGTAAAAACTCATTTGAACTTTGTGAACAGATTTAAACTGTATTTAAACCTCTGCAAAGTATTAACATATGAATATATGCTTGGTCTGGGTCGCTAGCACCGAGCCACACCGGGTCGCTAGCAGCGCTGCTCGCCACACGGGGTCGCTAGCAGCGCTGCTCGCCACCCAGGGAGCCGGTCGGCCGAGCGGACAGCACGCTGGACTTGTGATCCTGTGGTCCCGGGTTCGATACCGGGCGCCGGCGAGAAACAATGGGCAGAGTTTCTTTCATCCTATGCCCCTGTTACCTAACAGTAAAATAGGTACCTGGGTGTTAGTCAGCTGTCACGGGCTGCTTCCTGGGGGTGGAGGCCTGGTCGAGGACCGGGCCGCGGGGACACTAAAGCCCCGAAATCATCTCAAGATAACCTCAAGATAACGGGGACGCTAGCAGCGCTGCTCGCCACACTTTGTCGCTAGCAGCGCTGCTCGCCACACTTTGTCGCTAGCAGCGCTGCTCGCCACACTTTGTCGCTAGCAGCGCTGCTCGCCACACTTTGTCGCTAGCAGCGCTGCTCGCCACACGGGGACGCTAGCAGCGCTGCTCGCCACACTTTGTCGCTAGCAGCGCTGCTCGCCACACGGGGACGCTAGCAGCGCTGCTCGCCACACTTTGTCGCTAGCAGCGCTGCTCGCCACACGGGGTCGCTAGCAGCGCTGCTCGCCACACGGGGTCGCTAGCAGCGCTGCTCGCCACACGGGGTCGCTAGCAGCGCTGCTCGCCACACGGGGTCGCTAGCAGCGCTGCTCGCCACACGGGGACGCTAGCAGCGCTGCTCGCCACACGGGGTGGCTAGCAGCGCTGCTCGCCACACCAGGACGCTAGCAGCGCTGCTCGCCACACTTTGTCGCTAGCAGCGCTGCTCGCCACACGGGGACGCTAGCAGCGCTGCTCGCCACACTTTGTCGCTAGCAGCGCTGCTCGCCACACGGGGTCGCTAGCAGCGCTGCTCGCCACACGGGGTCGCTAGCAGCGCTGCTCGCCACACGGGGTCGCTAGCAGCGCTGCTCGCCACACGGGGTCGCTAGCAGCGCTGCTCGCCACACGGGGTCGCTAGCAGCGCTGCTCGCCACACGGGGACGCTAGCAGCGCTGCTCGCCACACGGGGTGGCTAGCAGCGCTGCTCGCCACACCAGGACGCTAGCAGCGCTGCTCGCCACACCAACAACAATTATTCATGACGCTCGGGGAATATAAAGCAGAGGCTTGGCAGTGCTGAAAAGTGAGATTCGGAAACCCGCGTAAATCACAATGGTGATGAAGCCAAATAAAAAGAGACGTGGAGTGCGTGAGTGGGAAGCTTGAGAGAGACGCACAACCCTCTCATCAAGGCGGACGGACATGATACGAAAACACACGAAATTTGCATTGGCGTACTGTCTACTGGAACTGGGAAAACGTACCATAGACATGCTTGCATTTGCTCAATTTTGATCATTGCAGTTGTAGAAGATTTTCCATTCATCTCACATGGTCAGTGTTGGAATGCTCCGTCTTCTGAAGAAGCCCAACAGGTGAATAACTTCTTGCGCCCCAAATCTCTTAAGTGTAAAAAATGATGATTAATTACAAAACTTGTATCAGATGATCGGGCCAAAGTTGATGGCAGAAGGATCCAAAAGGAACTTGGAGGCCAAGGAGATACAACGATAAACTAGAGATGCTAAAATGAGCGAAGGAAAGGCAATGAAGATTTAGGTGTACGAGGGCGAGGTGCAACTGGGAGACTTAAAAGAGCACCGGAGGAGCTGGGAAATCAGGTTTCAGCCCCGCTCCTGTGCCAGGTAAGTCCATCACGGGCTCACCATAGCCCGTGCTACTTGGAACTTTTAGTTCCCAGTAGCTGAATTCTAAACAACAACAGCTGGGAATTACGGGCTCACCATAGCCCGTGCTACTGCAACTTCTTGTTCTGAGAAGCTGAATCACGACAACAACGGAGATGGGAAGGGAGCTGGGGAAAAAATGGGAGGGTTGAGGTACTGAGAAGAGTGGTGGGAAGGTTGGACAAGTGCTCCCAGGAGCCGATGGTGGCCTGAGAGAGATGGAATTACCGGAGATGGAAAAAGCTATAAAAACTGAATCGGAGTGATAGAAACCAAAAAAAAAAATGGAAGGATTGAAGGTTAAAATAGCCTGGGAGAGGTTGTAGGCGCTAATGAAGGTCAAACGGGGTTCGTTGCGCTGGAAAAGAACGCACGATGGAACGATTAACTATCGTTATCAATTCCTCCTCCTTACTCGTTATCAATTCCTCCACCTTACTCCGAGTTATTCAAATATACTACTCTCTCTCTCTCTCTCTCTCTCTCTCTCTCTCTCTCTCTCTCTATTCTATACAATTTCTTGCTTTCTTGTTTTTCACTTCTCTCCTCATTCTTATTCTCCATTACTGACTATGCCTTCATTCTCTTGCTTATTGTTCTTTATATTTTAACTTCATCTACCCCCTTCTATTTTTCTCTCACTCTTCCTTCACTCTCTCCTTTATTTTGATCTCTCTACACACCCTTCTCCCTCTCTCCTACTTTCCTCCCCCTGCCGTCCAAACTCTCACCAGCGTGTCATGTTCACCTTTCATATCTTTCGTATTGCTTCTCTCTCTCTTCTCTCTCTCTCCTCTCTCTCTCTCTCTCTTTCTCTCTCTCTCCCTTCCTCGATGGCAATCACTCTCTGAACAGCGCCAGAGATCGCCTTGATACTGAATGAGGTAGCAGGTTCGGACAGCTTGAAGACTTTTTACTCAAAGAAACGGAAAAGTTGATTTAGAGGCTATGTAAGAGAGTGTGTGTGCACTCACCTTATTGTATCTACCTAACTGTACTTGAAATACGCTATAGCTCTTAAGACCCGCCTCTCAACACTTGATCGCTATTGTGTCGGTTTTAGGGTGTAATGGGCTTTCATATCTCCATTTGAATCGTGTATTGAACCTTTCTCTAACACTATTTCTTAGTGTATTTCATTTGTTCACTACTTTAACTCTAAAGAGACCTTGTCAAAGATTTGACGACGTCAACCAATTCGAGTCTTTCGTCGACCTCGAGCAATATCAATCCTTCCTCGGCGTCGATGGATTGCCGACTTTCGTGGATCTCGCCAGGAAGGACCAAACACGAACAGATGAGGCCTTCAAAAGCTGGTGACTACGAGTGGCAACCCGACAAAATACATAGGTCCTGTTCTGTTGATTAACAGTAATTTATGATTGTTATGGTATCAACACCGGTGCTGGAGTGTGAAGTGGCGATTTCGGTGCCATCTATGGACCTGCACTCCAACTCAAAGGTATTAGAGGAGACGCAGACAACGCCATCTGTTGGCAATGGTGTGGAGTCGGTGAAAGGCTCCCGTTTCATACCTCAGTTAGAAGGTGAGGTCAGTGATGATGGCTTCTGGTGGGAGGGGGGGGGGCACAAGGATATCAATGCTGTCTAGGTTGTGCAAGCAATTATAATTTCAGTTCCTGGTGGAAGGGTGTTATCCTTAGGCCACCCAGTATACTGTCTGTCTAGCTAATGACGATTTATGTTCACAGAAGTGACGTAAGGAGGCGATTGCACTGAGGAAGGCAATTCGCCTTGGGCAGCCCAGAACTCTTGACTTGGTCCTGTGTGAGGACAATGTGGCCGTCGTCGGTAGTAGCAGTGTGTTAGCTACTGGATTTATGCAGTGTTGTACGGACCGACGTACCTGGGATTTGGCCAAGAAGAGTTACAAGACGACAGTAGTTGCGTCTGTTGAGAAGTGCGGTTAGTGTGTTGCTAGAGACTTCTGCCAGAGAGTTAGCTACCCCTGTACGTGATTATTTGAGACCCCTGTCAGCATGTTGCTGAAACGCTCTGCCAGCGTGTTTCTGGAGAGCGGAAGTGGGGTATTGGGACATCGTGACAATACGGTGTGTGGACTGGGCCATGTTGAGAAGGTGAACTCGCCGATGATTACCATTGAGTGTGGACGACGTGTACCTGGACGTAGTGGACTTGCTGGGATTTAATGAACACTGCAGATCTATTGAGTGTCCTGACTGAAAGCGACACTGTATAAACATGTGTAGTAATACTTAGAGATAAAATATATATATATGGTGAAGGTGTAATTGCGTATTGTTTATCCACCCTTAATTCTTTGCACTAGTACTTGTCACAGCCAGTTCTTGAAAACTTACCATCGACTTGGGGTAGGATCAAGAAGAAAAGGTTATAAGACACGTTAACAGCAAGAACCCGGTTACTGGCCCAAGATGGCTATAACAATGATACTCTAGGTTAATGTTAGATTAACTTACGTAACTCACCATATTCTAAACACATTGTAAAAACCTGAATTATGAAAACCCCGACAAGTAAAAAATTCGTTGCAAAAGATGAAGTACCTATCAGATTGGTTATACAGGTAAGAGTTTGTTTAACAAGAAGCAGGGATAAGGACAGAAAACCGTTCACAATTTCCACACGTTAATCTTTCCTCGTTGAATTAAATTCCACATATTTACCTTTCGTTTCAATACTGAAATGTGCAGTGAGAAGACGAGCCCCACACCCGGGAGTGGGGAGCCTGCACCCTCCAGCTGATGCCTTTCATGACCACTCGAGAATATGATGCGCCCACTGATGGGCTCCAGCACTTCTTAAGAGGCTGTTAAACGCTATCGCAGCAGTGGATAAGGCCAGAACATATGTCTCTGACGTTGGTCTTATGGGTGGGACGTTGGTCTTATGGGTGGGACATTAAGACGGCGAGAAGTGTCCGCGCCAGACATGCTGGGAAGGACGTCTTCAGGATGGAATTCTTTGGAAGCTTTACAAATAGAAATCACAATAGCGTGATGCATCACATGAACAAATCCACCAGGGCAAAACCCTCGTCACGGCCATTGTGGATTTGTTCACTGGAAACTTTGTTAGTGGCATCTACGAGGTGGACGAAGCTGTGAGCGCTTGTGTGGTCCTAAGATTTAGAAGTTAAGGTATTTATAACATAAAATTACAAAAGCTTCTTATAGGAATATGATGGAACGATGGGAACGATAGTGTGTAAGTCTGGACGTGATTATACTCTACTACGGCTCGAGTGATGGGCGTCCACAGCTACACTACATACAACCTATATAACTAACTATCTACACCACACATGCCTTCATCACTGTAACCATTCATACTACACACGGTCTCTATCGCTGTAACCATCAACACTACTCGGGAACCGCCGGGTACGCCATCTAGGCAGTACATGTAGATTCTGACAGGTCCCACCATATATAAGCAGCACGTAAAAGAATATGTTAGTTGAATCTTAGTTAGGATAGAACCTGGTATTGACCGCAATTTAAATTTGGTATAATATTGCTAATTCATCAGAAAGGGGCAGAGTATGGGGTTTCGAACCTGACCATTCCCATGACCGTCCGGCAACTTCCATCATGCATCCTGCAAAGTCTGCTCCCCCCCAAAAACTTGAACAAACACGCAGACATCCTTTTTATTTACATATAAAGTGTCCATTGCATATAATGGTGGGTTACTTGGTCAACTATTTTATGAAGTCCAGGTTTTAGGCAACTGAACATTAACTATTATTGTATAATAAACGAGCCAAGGTGGAAAAGTTCCTGAATAACATGACTGCCAGAAATGGACGCCTGGCAGCACTGAACAGCAGTGACAGTTCACCATATGTTTCACAGTAGAGACAGTTCACCATATGCTTTACAGCAGAGACAGTTCACCATATGTTTCACAGTAGAGACAGTTCACCATATGCTTCACAGTAAAGACAGTTCACCATATGCTTCACAGTAGAGACAGCTCACCATATACTTCACAGTAGAGACAGTTCACCATATGCTTCACAGTAGAGACAATTCACCATATACTTCACAGTAGAGACAGCTCACCATATACTTCACAGTAGAGACAGTTCACCATATGCTTCACAGTAGAGACAGTTCACCATATACTTCACAGTAGAGACAGCTCACCATATACTTCACAGTAGAGACAGCTCACCATATACATCACAGTAGAGACAGCTCACCATATTCTCCAAGATCAGGAAGACGGCACTGTAGCTCACCAGAAACTCATGACACCAAACACAAAACTTTGGCCACAGCGACTGTGGTCTTTAACTTTACCCTACCTTTAATTATAGGTCACTGACGATGCACAATCAACAATGCTCCATTAAGGATAACATCCAAACCATCGTCAGAGGGATATCGAACAGTGTCACCGAAATAATCGACAGATACGGTCTTGATAAAACAGAATCACTTCGCATCAGACACTTATTAAATTGTCAAAAGCCGACGCTTATCTAGGTATGTCCTAACTTCAGCTAAATCATGAGGTAACTGTCAATTGACAACCCCACCCACTACTCTAGCTGACCAATGAGAAAATAGCACCAGAGTACCTCGTCCACTTTATCAGGGTAAACATATTTCGCGTTGGCTTTGAATGAAGTTAAGTTAGACATAGTATTGACTTGGTGCAATTTCTTAAAAATGCACCATAAAATAAACTAGGAAGAGTTAATATTTAAACTTCCTTCGCAAGTGAACACAAAACTGCTTGAAGGAGACGAATGATGTCTATGCTTTTACAAGCCCACTTGGGGACTGTCAGTCCAACGAATCTCAATATGTAGGCAAGACCGCGACATCTCCTTCAAGGCATCTGACCATGCACAAAAACAAGGCTCTATCAAAGATCACATCGTTTCTACACACAACCAGACTATGACCAGAGATATCCTGACCAACAACACTGAAATAATCGACAGACACAGCGACAATAGATTAGATATAGCCAAGGCACTGCATAGCAAACACTCATCCAACTAACAATATCGAACCTACACCTTACCTTTCTCTAGTCTAGACCTAGAAAGAACGTCTTTCCTGCAGCTCACCTACTGCCTCAACTGACACAACTACGTAACCCTTCACGTCATTTCATTCTGCTTTGTGTGTTTTTATGTACGTTGAAGAAATGTTCAACAAAACGCGTTCTTCGTCTACAAACAACTTAAGTAAATTTGTAAATAAACTTTGTGATGATTTGTTTTACTTTCTTCCCAAGTAAAGAATAGAAATATAGATCATTCAAATGCCAATAACGTGATATTTAGAAGAATCCCAGCAATGTGTTTTCCCAGCAAATGATAAAAATAGCTTAATCAGCCGCTGCTACCATTGATTACAAGACCAAATGGGACAGAGGAACAAACCCAACGAGGTGAGGATGAGCACAAAGAGTCACAAAAACTAGAGAAGGAAGCCAGCAGCTCCTGAAGTCTCTCCACTCTTCCAATCAACGACGCTTGTTGCGTGTTTTTTCATGAATAGATCGATAATGTGCTACAAGTTCTCAACGGCTGGGCGACGGAGTAAGGGGTAGGGGTTATGGGCGGGGGGTCAAGAGGGTTAGCGGACGTACGTAGAGATCACTAGGCACTCGGTATAGCAAGAGAACTGTTGTGGGATGTGTCTAAAGCTGTTGCTCTTGTATGCGTTACAATGGACCTTTTCAAGGAAGCGTTCTTATTAATGTGCAGTGAATGAGTCACAATAACGTGGCTAAAGTATGTTGACCAGACCACACACTAGAAGGTGAAGGGACGACGACGTTTCGGTCCGTCCTGGACCATTCTCAAGTCAACGTCGTCGTCCCTTTACCTTCTAGTGTGTTGTCTGGTCAACATTCTTATTAATGTTTTTAAATTTGTTCAATATTTCAAAGGGGTCGATGAGATCAGCCCTGTCATGTCTGGTTTGTAGTAGTTTGTCCATACCGAGAGAGATCACTTACTTCTGGGAGGGTTTTTGTATCATTATTCATTTTGTTTTGGACCCTATAAAAAAATAACCATACCCAACTTCTCTTAGAGATATTGAAGTACCTATGTATACGAAATCAGACCTAATATAACGTATGTTAAGCTTTGGATTGTATATATTCGTCTAGGACAAGTTAGGGTTAGATTTATGGACATTATTTACATTTTTATGCCTTTTACAATTCCAATGGTTCAAAATGAACTTTTGTGAGTACTACAATCCATTTTTTCTGCATTACATCCATATTAGCTATAAGTTATATCAAGTTTAGAGGATGGTTTGTGAAACTCTATGAAGGCCCACAGGTGTAACCTTTTGTAACAGTGTCCCCTGACATTCATACTATCTTCTGTTTTCTTAATCATAGAAAACCGTTACAAGAGACACGTTTTATTGGGAGTAACTATCACAAACGGTGTCATATAATACGGGCTTCTTTGTATTTATAATAATAATAAGAATGTACGAGGAAATCACGTTAACATGATGTATCAATGAGAAAAAAACAGTAGGAGCCATCAGGAAGATTCGAACCCTCTCACTTGGTACTCCCAAGCTAGTGCCCTAGACCGCCACGACATGGAAAAAGCAATGCAATGATTCCACTAAATCCTCTAGAATTCTTGAGGTTTACAACTGAAGCCCAATCAGTGTTTTTAGCTTGGGAATAACAAGTGAGAGAGTTCGAATCTTCCTGATGGCTCCTACTGATGTTTCTCGTTGATACAACATATTAATGTGATTTAATTGTGCACTGAGCATGGCTCCACATCCTATAAGCAGCACTGAGTGGAGTTGTCAGCATTCCTGGAGGCACTCGACTCTCTTTCAGGAAACATTTTTTGAGGTGAGAGGTAACTTTTCCTAGGTTACTTAGTTTTCCACAATATATTTCTCCTATAATATTCAGCTTTCCCGCTGGGTATTATAACCTTTCCTTGGGTAAATTTTTTTTAGTTCTCCCTCGGGTTTAAGGAAATATTTCCATAGGAAATATTATTTCCAGAGGAAAATAAGGTTTCCTTAGGTTAAACATATTTTCCCCGTAGCTTGCATGTTCTCCCGTCAAATCAGATCCTCGAGAATAAGCACAACTAACTCCCGAGGGTGAGACTATTATTAGCCAACTGTTCCAAACTTTAAATTTGAGAGGAGCATCACCCTAAGTTCGGCCATGGAAAGTCATAACAATCTGCGTACAATAGTTAAAGTTTATGATTCTCAAGGAAATATTGTGGTTGAAGTGGTTCGAAAATTACCTGAAGTTCATGATATGAAAGTTTGGGAAACTAAAGCGAGGGAGAGAAAGGCATCAACTCCGGCACAAGTTCATAGATTTCATGTAGCAATTCGGGGGCTCATTAGGCTAAGACGAGAATTATTCGTGAGAGATACACGGAGAAAGTTGATTCTAAATCTGAGTCTATATGTAGACGATGAGTCACAATAACGTGGCTGAAATATGTTGACCAGACCACACACTAGAAAGTGAAGGGACGACGACGTTTCTGTCCGTGCCTTCACTTTCCAGTGTGTGGTCTGGTCAACATATCTGAGTCTATATATTAGAATGTTTGTGTCTTTCTGCCTGTTCAAGGATGCAGGTCAGACGATTGGAGCGAGCCTTACCCAGTTTTTCTCCGTGGATCCTGTGGGGTACGTGCCCAACATGGTCGGGTCGGGGTCGGCAACACTCTTACGAATAAAGCTTGGCCATAGAGCCATAGGGACCCCTGTGAGCTATTCTGGCTAGTCAAGGAAGCGCCGGACCTTTAGAATGTCCGAACAAATTATTTTGTATTCTTCTTACCGTGTACTAAAACACTACGGACCAATGGCCAGAAAATTAGCCACTCCTGGTCAACGTCTAGTAGTCGCCTTCCAAACCCGATATGATTATATTCAATTACATTTTTAGATACGTTATTATGTGTAGTTAACTGACGTAGCAGTGGAAGAAGACTCACGGGAGACAACATGAATACCAGAAAGAAAGCCATAGGGATCCAGGGGTTAAAACAGGTCATCACAGAGCAACCAATTCAACCCAACGAGTCTTACTAACGAATAATGGACGTCTTGCTCAAGGAACTTAACTGCTTATAACATGCAAACCTTCCTACCTACATCAAGGGAGCCTATCACAAGGGTGTTTAATGCCAGGTTACGTGACCAGGCACCGGATTGAAACCTTACTTATGCGGTATCCAGCCTTCGCTGGAATTAGCATCTAGTGTGATCCATGACTTGGAAATTACTAGTTCCGCTCGTGCGTTTACTAGAATTAGTAGCTGGGACAGAATTTATAAATGTAAAAGTTATTTCTGCTACTCTGTTTTGGTCGAAACTATTCTACAAGGACAGTTCAGAAAGGCATGACATTTCTTTGGAATGTTACATGGCATAGTTTATTATTTCTATTGGGCAAAAATTATAATATTAAGGCATTAGCACATCAACAATTAGTTAACCGACTCCTTTAGTAGTTGGATATAAAAAAGCTTCAGTTAGCTATACTTATCTTTAATTAAACTGCCTCAGTGATTATTTATTAAGGAACTAGCTAACTACCACAAGATATGCCGTCACTCATGACATAATAACTGCCAAGTGCTTGTCTGAATAAGGCACTACCTCACAAGATGCCTAAATAACACTCTCAGGCTGGAGGTGTGGCTGGAGGAGGTGTGGCTGGAGGAGGTGTGGCTGGAGGTGTGGCTGGAGGTGTGGCTGGAGGAGGTGTGGCTGGAGGTGTGGCTGGAGGAGGTGTGGCTGGAGGAGGTGTGGCTGGAGGAGGTGTGGCTGGAGGTGTGGCTGGAGGTGTGGCTGGAGGAGGTGTGGCTGGAGGAGGTGTGGCTGGAGGAGGTGTGGCTGGAGGAGGTGTGGCTGGAGGAGGTGTGGGCTGGAGGAGGTGTGGCTGGAGGAGGTGTGGCTGGAGGAGGTGTGGCTGGAGGAGGTGTGGCTTGGAGGAGGTGTGGGGGGAGGAGTGTGGCGGGAGGTGTGGCTGGAGGAGGTGTGGCTGGAGGAGGTGTGGCTGGAGGAGGTGTGGCTGGAGGTGGGGTGGAGGTGTGGCTGGAGGTGTGGCTGGAGGAGGTGTGGCTGGAGGTGTGGCTGGAGGAGGTGTGGCTGGAGGAGGTGTGGCTGGAGGAGGTGTGGCTGGAGGTGTGGCTGGAGAGGTGTGGCTGGAGGAGGTGTGGCTGGAGGAGGTGTGGCTGGAGGAGGTGTGGCTGGAGGAGGTGTGGCTGGAGGAGGTGTGCTGGAGGAGGTGTGGCTGGAGGAGGTGTGGGGGGAGGAGGTGTGGCGGGAGGTGTGGCTGGAGGAGGTGTGGCTGGAGGAGGTGTGGCTGGAGGTGTGGCTGGAGGAGGTGTGGCTGGAGGAGGTGTGGCTGGAGGAGGTGTGGCTGGAGGAGGTGTGGCTGGAGGAGGTGTGGCTGGAGGTGTGGCTGGAGGAGGTGTGGCTGGAGGAGGTGTGGCTGGAGGAGGTGTGGCTGGAGGAGGTGTGGCTGGAGGAGGTGTGGCTGGAGGTGGTGTGGCGCCCGAGCGCTCTTCCACTAACCCACAATTCAGTACAGGCTTTTTCTTTGTTTCCACCGTTCCTGAGGTCGGATTATACAGCTAGTGAAAAAAACAAAGAAAGTATCCCCAAATGGGCGCTGCTATTAATAGCGATACGCGGCCACATTCACATCCTCGTGATGTTTACATGATCTCTAGTAAGTAACAGTCTCATCTGGAATAGGATAACGCTGGAGCCTATGCAGGCGAAGAGTCACAATAACGTGGCTAAAGTATGTTTGACCAGACCACGCACTAGAAGGTGAAGGGACGACGACGTTTCGGTCCGTCCTGGACCATTCTCAAGTCGATTGTGCTGGAGCCTAATGAATACCTGAGCCTTCATGTGGTTGATTGATCCGATTTCATGCGCAGCTACATGTTAAGAAAGTATGCTCCAATGTTGATGAGCCAAGTAATAGATAATCGCTGACAGAATGATGTTCTTGTGAACAACAGGGCCAGCATGAGGCTATTGATGACTGAGCGCCTTGTGTTGTAATTGCCAACTTCAGGTTTGTCCACGAGGTTGGAATAGGTGGGAGGCCTTGATGATATAAGTCATTATCTCTCCAGTGTTGAAGGGTCTGATGTACTGACCACTCCAACCACAACGGGTCAAGACCAGAGATAATTCGTTTCGAATAGTCAGTTTGTTGTTGTTGTTAAAGATTCGCTACCTGGAACAAAAAGTTCCAGGTAGCACGGGCTATGGTGAGCCCGTAGCAATAGTCAGTGTAGATGACCGCACACAGAACAAGGTGACCAGCATAAAGAACACACATGGAAGAGGTCAAAGGGCAAGTGAGCTTACTAAACGTAAATAACAATAAAATTCATTTCTATCTTTAAGAATCATCAACTTTAAATGATCGACCGCATAAATATCCTTTTCTTTCACCTTTACCTATATTTCCCTTCTCTCTCCCTCACGCTCTCCCTCACTCCATTCATCCATATCTGGCCCCTTCCCTCCATCTCTAGTTGTTATCAGGAAGTCCTCCAGGGTGATGGGTGGTAATCAGGTGATGTGCTGGATGGAGCAGCGCTCCGCCTGCCATAATCCAATCAAAAAACTCTCCCGCGCTTACTCTCGGTAATCAGATTCCTGCTCTTAGTTCACCAGTCAACATTTAGAGCGCTGCGGAGCCATGTAACTGTTGGTTTGGGGGTGGGTGTGGGAGGGCTGAGGTGCGCGGGGGGGGGGGTGAGGTGGGAGGGGAGGGGGGTGTAAGGTGGGTGGGGAGCCGCGATTGTTCGGGGGGGGGGGGTGAAATTTAATAAAAATCGGGTTAAAACTAACAAAATATTTTTCAATAATAAACTAACTTTGCATATACTTTCCAGTGACTTGCATGTCCCATTATATATCATATTTTCATAGTAATATAAAATAAAAATTAAAATACAAGTTGTCAACCTTCCCAGTTATTGCCGCGGTGTTGTTTCCTCTCAACGGCCACTTAAAAATAAAATGGTAAAACTACTTTGTTGCTAAATTTGACACAGCTTAAAATGTAGCTAATAAAAAGGCTTTATAATAATAATAATAATAATAATAATAATAATAAAATAATAATAATAATAATCATTGTAACCTTAACAAGAATAACATAAGAGGTTGGTGAAAATCGTCAGGATTGTGAAAAAATCGTCTGGTGAAAATGCTCAGGATTGGTGAAAATCGTCACCCTGCCACGGGAAATTATCTTTCATCGTTAGGTTAGGCTACGGAACCCGCCGACACATCTTTCTGTGGAAGAGAGAGGAGTGTGTCACAGAGAACCCACCACCAGCTGTCGGCACCAGCGAGCGCATCAGTTACCCCGCCAATGAACACTCTCGCCACCAGGAGAGAGGGGGGCTGAGCTGTCAGACCTCGGTTAGTTTCCAC
>WNGS01111181.1:13387731-13398788 GCA_020271785.1 Procambarus virginalis | reverse complement strand
TTCCTGCAGCTCACCTACTGCCTCAACTGACACAACTACGTAACCCTTCACGTCATTTCATTCTGCTTTGTGGTGTTTTATGTACGTTGAAGAAATGTTCAACAAACGCGTTCTTCGTCTACAAACAACTTAAGTAAATTGTAAATAAACTTTGTGATGATTTGTTTTACTTTCTTCCCAAGTAAAGAATAGAAATATAGATCATTCAAATGCCAATAACGTGATGTTTAGAAGAATCCCAGCAATGTGCTTTCCCAGCAAATGATAAAAATAGCTTAATCAGCCGCTGCTACCATTGATTACAAGACCAAATGGGACAGAGGAACAACCCAACGAGGTGAGGATGAGCAAAAAGAGTCACAAAAACTAGAGAAGGAAGCCAGCAGCTCCTGAAGTCTCTCCACTCTTCCAATCAACGACGCTTGTTACGTGTTTTTTCATGAATAGATCGATAATGTGCTACAAGTTCTCAACGGCTGGGCGACGGAGTAAGGGTGGGGTTATGGGCGGGGGGTCAAGAGGTTAGCGGACGTACGTAGAGATCACTAGGCACTCGGTATAGCAAGAGAACTGTTGTGGGATGTGTCTAAGCTGTTGCTCTTGTATGCGTTACAATGGACCTTTTCAAGGAAGCGTTCTTATTAATGTGCAGTGAATGAGTCACAATAACGTGGCTAAAGTATGTTGACCAGACCACACACTAGAAGGTGAAGGGACGACGACGTTTCGGTCCGTCCTGGACCATTCTCAAGTCAACGTCGTCGTCCCTTTACCTTCTAGTGTGTTGTCTGGTCAACATTCTTATTAATGTTTTTAAATTTGTTCAATATTTCAAAGGGGTCGATGAGATCAGCCCTGTCATGTCTGGTTGTAGTAGTTTGTCCATACCGAGAGAGATCACTTACTTCTGGGAGGGTTTTTGTATCATTATTCATTTTGTTTGGACCCTATAAAAAAATAACCATACCCAACTTCTCTTAGAGATATTGAAGTACCTATGTATACGAAATCAGACCTAATATAACGTATGTTAAGCTTTGGATTGTATATATTCGTCTAGGACAAGTTAGGGTTAGATTTATGGACATTATTACATTTTTATGCCTTTTACAATTCCAATGGTTCAAAATGAACTTTTGTGAGTACTACATCCATTTTTTCTGCATTACATCCATATTAGCTATAAGTTATATCAAGTTTAGAGGATGGTTTGTGAAACTCTATGAAGGCCCACAGGTGTAACTTTTTGTAACAGTGTCCCCTGACATTCTACTATCTTCTGTTTTCTTAATCATAAAACCGTTACAAGAGACACGTTTTTTATTGGGAGTAACTATCACAAACGGTGTCATATAATACGGGCTTCTTTGTATTTATAATAATAATAAGAATGTACGAGAAATCACGTTAACATGATGTATCAATGAGAAAAAAACAGTAGCCATCAGGAAGATTCGAACCCTCTCACTTGGTACTCCCAAGCTAGTGCCCTAGACCGCCACGACTGGAAAAAGCAAGCAATGCATGATTCCACTAAATCCTCTAGAATTCTTGAGGTTACAACTGACAACTGAAGCCCAATCAGTGTTTTTAGCTTGGGAATAACAAGTGAGAGAGTTCGAATCTTCCTGATGGCTCCTACTGATGTTTCTCGTTGATACAACATATTAATGTGATTTATTGTGCACTGAGCATGGCTCCACATCCTATAAGCAGCACTGAGTGGAGTTGTCAGCATTCCGGAGGCACTCGACTCTCTTTCAGGAAACATTTTTTGAGGTGAGAGGTAACTTTTCCTAGGTTACTTAGTTTTCCACAATATATTTCTCCTATAATATTCAGCTTTCCCGCTGGGTATTATAACCTTTCCTTGGGTAAATTTTTTTTAGTTCTCCCTCGGGTTTAAGGAAATATTTCCATAGGAAATATTATTTCCAGAGGAAAATAAGGTTTCCTTAGGTTAAACATATTTTCCCCGTAGCTTGCATGTTCTCCCGTCAAATCAGATCCTCGAGAATAAGCACAACTAACTCCCGAGGGTGAGACTATTATTAGCCAACTGTTCCAAACTTTAAATTTGAGAGGAGCATCACCCTAAGTTCGGCCATGGAAAGTCATAACAATCTGCGTACAATAGTTAAAGTTTATGATTCTCAAGGAAATATTGTGGTTGAAGTGGTTCGAAAATTACCTGAAGTTCATGATATGAAAGTTTGGGAAACTAAAGCGAGGGAGAGAAAGGCATCAACTCCGGCACAAGTTCATAGATTTCATGTAGCAATTCGGGGGCTCATTAGGCTAAGACGAGAATTATTCGTGAGAGATACACGGAGAAAGTTGATTCTAAATCTGAGTCTATATGTAGACGATGAGTCACAATAACGTGGCTGAATATGTTGACCAGACCACACACTAGAAAGTGAAGGGACGACGACGTTTCTGTCCGTGCCTTCACTTTCCAGTGTGTGGTCTGGTCAACATATCTGAGTCTATATATTAGAATGTTTGTGTCTTTCTGCCTGTTCAAGGATGCAGGTCAGACGATTGGAGCGAGCCTTACCCAGTTTTTCTCCGTGGATCCTGTGGGGTACGTGCCCAACATGGTCGGGTCGGGGTCGGCAACACTCTTACGAATAAAGCTTGGCCATAGAGCCATAGGGACCCCTGTGAGCTATTCTGGCTAGTCAAGGAAGCGCCGGACCTTTAGAATGTCCGAACAAATTATTTTGTATTCTTCTTACCGTGTACTAAAACACTACGGACCAATGGCCAGAAAATTAGCCACTCCTGGTCAACGTCTAGTAGTCGCCTTCCAAACCCGATATGATTATATTCAATTACATTTTTAGATACGTTATTATGTGTAGTTAACTGACGTAGCAGTGGAAGAAGACTCACGGGAGACAACATGAATACCAGAAAGAAAGCCATAGGGATCCAGGGGTTAAAACAGGTCATCACAGAGCAACCAATTCAACCCAACGAGTCTTACTAACGAATAATGGACGTCTTGCTCAAGGAACTTAACTGCTTATAACATGCAAACCTTCCTACCTACATCAAGGGAGCCTATCACAAGGGTGTTTAATGCCAGGTTACGTGACCAGGCACCGGATTGAAACCTTACTTATGCGGTATCCAGCCTTCGCTGGAATTAGCATCTAGTGTGATCCATGACTTGGAAATTACTAGTTCCGCTCGTGCGTTTACTAGAATTAGTAGCTGGGACAGAATTTATAAATGTAAAAGTTATTTCTGCTACTCTGTTTTGGTCGAAACTATTCTACAAGGACAGTTCAGAAAGGCATGACATTTCTTTGGAATGTTACATGGCATAGTTTATTATTTCTATTGGGCAAAAATTATAATATAAGGCATTAGCACATCAACAATTAGTTAACCGACTCCTTTAGTAGTTGGATATAAAAAAGCTTCAGTTAGCTATACTTATCTTTAATTAAACTGCCTCAGTGATTATTTATTAAGGAACTA
This sequence comes from Procambarus virginalis, assembly GCA_020271785.1. NCBI lineage: Eukaryota > Metazoa > Arthropoda > Malacostraca > Decapoda > Cambaridae > Procambarus > Procambarus virginalis. Next base: position 13,395,296 of record WNGS01111181.1, on the reverse strand, counting down.
GCTAACTACCACAAGATATGCCGTCACTCATGACATAATAACTGCCAAGTGCTTGTCTGAATAAGGCACTACCTCACAAGATGCCTAAATAACACTCTCAGGCTGGAGGTGTGGCTGGAGGAGGTGTGGCTGGAGGAGGTGTGGCTGGAGGTGTGGCTGGAGGTGTGGCTGGAGGAGGTGTGGCTGGAGGTGTGGCTGGAGGAGGTGTGGCTGGAGGAGGTGGTGGCTGGAGGAGGTGTGGCTGAGTGTGGCTGGAGGTTTGGCTGGAGGAGGTGTGGCTGGAGGAGGTGTGGCTGGAGGAGGTGTGGCTGGAGGAGGTGTGGCTGGAGGAGGTGGGGCTGGAGGAGGTGTGGCTGGGGAGGTGTGGCTGGAGGAGGTGTGGCTGGAGGAGGTGTGGCTGGAGGAGTGTGGGGGGAGGAGGTGTGGCGGGAGGTGTGGCTGGAGGAGGTGTGGCTGGAGGAGGTGTGGCTGGAGGAGGTGTGGCTGGAGGTGTGCTGGAGGTGTGGCTGGAGGAGGTGTGGCTGGAGGTGTGCTGGAGGAGGTTGGCTGGAGGAGGTGTGGCTGGAGAGGTGTGGCTGGAGGTGTGGCTGGGGCGGTGGGGCTGAGGAGGTGTGGCTGGAGGAGGTGTGGCTGGAGGAGGTGTGCTGGAGGAGGTGTGGCTGGAGGAGGGTGGCTGGAGGAGGTGTGGCGCTGGAGGAGGGTGGGGGGAGGAGGTGTGGCGGGAGGTGTGGCTGGAGGAGGTGTGGCTGGAGGAGGTGTGCTGGAGGTGTGGCTGGAGGAGGTGTGGCTGGAGGAGGTGTGGCTGGAGGAGGTGTGCTGGAGGAGGTGTGGCTGGAGGAGGTGTGGCTGGAGGTGTGCTGGAGGAGGTGTGGCTGGAGGAGGTGTGGCTGGAGGAGGTGTGGCTGGAGGAGGTGTGGCTGGAGGAGGTGTGGCTGGAGGTGGTGTGGCGCCCGAGCGCTCTTCCACTAACCCACAATTCAGTACAGGCTTTTTCTTTGTTTCCACCGTTCCTGAGGTCGGATTATACAGCTAGTGAAAAAAACAAAGAAAGTATCCCCAAATGGGCGCTGCTATTAATAGCGATACGCGGCACATTCACATCCTCGTGATGTTTACATGATCTCTAGTAAGTAACAGTCTCATCTGGAATAGGATAACGCTGGAGCCTATGCAGGCGAAGAGTCACAATAACGTGGCTAAAGTATGTTTGACCAGACCACACACTAGAAGGTGAAGGACGACGACGTTTCGGTCCGTCCTGGACCATTCTCAAGTCGATTGTGCTGGAGCCTAATGAATACCTGAGCCTTCATGTGGTTGATTGATCCGATTTCATGCGCAGCTACATGTTAAGAAAGTATGCTCCAATGTTGATGAGCCAAGTAATAGATAATCGCTGACAGAGTGATGTTCTTGTGAACAACAGGCCAGCATGAGGCTATTGATGACTGAGCGCCTTGTGTTGTAATTGCCAACTTCAGGTTTGTCCACGAGGTTGGAATAGGTGGGAGGCCTTGATGATATAAGTCATTATCTCTCCAGTGTTGAAGGGTCTGATGTACTGACCACTCCATTTTGGAGATAATTTGTTTCGAATAGTCAGTTTATTGTTGTTGTTAAAGATTTGCTACCTGGAACAAAAAGTTCCAAGTAACACGGGCTATGGTGAGCCCGTAGCAATAGTCAGTGTAGATGACCGCACACAGAACAAGGTGACCAGCATAAAGAACACACATGGAAGAGGTCAAAGGGCAAGTGAGCTTACTAAACGTAAATAACAATAAAATTCATTTCTATCTTTAAGAATCATCAACTTTAAATGATCGACCGCATAAATATCCTTTTCTTTCACCTTTACCTATATTTCCCTTCTCTCTCCCTCACGCTCTCCCTCACTCCATTCATCCATATCTGGCCCCTTCCCTCCATCTCTAGTTGTTATCAGGAAGTCCTCCAGGGTGATGGGTGGTAATCAGGTGATGTGCTGGATGGAGCAGCGCTCCGCCTGCCATAATCCAATCAAAAAACTCTCCCGCGCTTACTCTCGGTAATCAGATTCCTGCTCTTAGTTCACCAGTCAACATTTAGAGCGCTGCGGCGGAGCCATGTAACTGTTGGGTGTGGGGGTGGGTGTGGGAGGGCTGAGGTGCGCGGGGGGGGGGGTGAGGTGGGAGGGGAAGGGGGTGTAAGGTGGGTGGGGGAGCCGCGATTGTTCGGGGGGGGGGGGTGAAAATTTAATAAAAATCGGGTTAAAACTAACAAAATATTTTTCAATAATAAACTAACTTTGCATATACTTTCCAGTGACTTGCATGTCCCATTATATATCATATTTTCATAGTAATATAAAATAAAAATTAAATACAAGTTGTCAACCTTCCCAGTATTGCCGCGGTGTTGTTCCTCTCAACGGCACTTAAAAATAAAATGGTAAAACTACTTTGTTGCTAAATTTTGATCACAGCTTAAAATGTAGCTAATAAAAAGGCTTTAATAATAATAATAATAATAATAATAATAATAATAATAATAATAAAATAATAATCATTGTAACCTTAACAAGAATAACATAAGAGGATTGGTGAAAATCGTCAGGATTGTGAAAAAATCGTCTGGTGAAAATGCTCAGATTGGTGAAAATCGTCACCTGCCACGGGAAATTATCTTTCATCGTTAGGTTAGGCTACGGAACCCGGCCGACACATCTTTCTGTGGAAGAGAGAGGAGTGTGTCAACAGAGAACCCACCACCAGCTGTCGGCACCAGCGAGCGCATCAGTTACCCCGCCAATGAACACTCTCGCCACCAGGAGAGAGGGGGGCTGAGCTGTCAGACCTCGGTTAGTTTCCACCGCACCTCAGAAACACTCAAGCCGGCTGTAATTAACATTATAGCCAGTTAGCTCTCACCCTGAGTACCGGAGCCCCCTTGGCACCGGGGGAGCAGGCAGCCCTTACCATTTCTCAGCTAAGAAGCGAGAGAACTAAACCGGGCTTGCTGAATATTACAGCTACAGTACAGCTCACGAGTATGGTACAGGCGTTCACACTCAGACCCCTGTACCCGAAGAACACGGCGAGTTAACAGAGTGATTACAAAGCTCCAGGTACCTCATGCCGCTGGGTCCTTAGGGTCTAATGACTGGACATTCAGTAATGTAGTTACGTGAGATCATGACATAGTTCCTGCTCACAGACTTTGCATCTTATGGGGGGGGGGGCCATCCACAATATGAGGGGGACCATCCACAATATGAGGGGGACCATCCACAACATGGGGGGGCCATCCACAATATGAGGGGACCATCCACAACATGGGGGGACCATCCACAACATGGGGGGACCATCCACAACATGGTGGGGACCATCCACAACATGGTGGGGACCATCCACAACATGGGGGGACCATCCACAATATGAGGGGGACCATCCACAACATGGGGGGACCATCCACAACATGGGGGGACCATCCACAACATGGGGGGACCATCCACAACATGGGGGGACCATCCACAACATGGGGGGACCATCCACAACATGGGGGGACCATCCACAACATGGTGGGGACCATCCACAACATGGTGGGGACCATCCACAACATGGTGGGGACCATCCACAACATGGTGGGGACCATCCACACATGGGGGGACCATCCACAACATGGGGGGACCATCCACAACATGGGGGGACCATCCACAACATGGGGGGACCATCCACAACATGGGGGACCATCCACAACATGGGGGGACCATCCACAACATGGGGGGGACCATCCACAAAATGGTGGGGACCATCCACAACATGGGGGGACCATCCACAACATGGGGGGACCATCCACAACATGGGGGGACCATCCACACACATGGGGGACCATCCACAACATGGGGACCATCCACAACATGGGGGGACCATCCACAACATGGTGGGGACCATCCACAACATGGGGGGACCATCCACAACATGGTGGGGACCATCCACAACATGGTGGGGACCATCCACAACATGGTGGGGACCATCCACAACATGGTGGGGACCATCCACAACATGGTGGGGACCATCCACAACATTGGGGGACCATCCACAACATGGTGGGACCATCCACAACATGGTGGGGACCATCCACAACATGGGGGGACCATCCACAACATGGTGGGAACCATCCACAACATGGGGGGACCATCCACAACATGGTGGGGACCATCCACAACATGGGGGGACCATCCACAACATGGTGGGGACCATCCACAACATGGGGGGACCATCCACAACATGGGGGGACCATCCACAACATGGGGGGGACCATCCACAACATGGGGGGGACCATCCACAACATGGGGGGACCATCCACAACATGGGGGGGACCATCCACAACATGGGGGGACCATCCACAACATGGGGGACCATCCACAACATGGTGGGGACCATCCACAACATGGTGGGACCATCCACAACATGGTGGGGACCATCCACAACATGGTGGGGACCATCCACAACATGGGGGGACCATCCACAACATGGGGGGGACCATCCACAACATGGTGGGGACCATCCACAACATGGGGGACCATCCACAACATGGGGGGACCATCCACAACATGGGGGGACCATCCACAACATGGGGGACCATCCACAACATGGTGGGGACCATCCACAACATGGGGGGACCATCCACAACATGGGGGACCATCCACAACATGGTGGGGACCATCCACAACATGGTGGGGACCATCCACAACATGGGGGGACCATCCACAACATGGGGGGACCATCCACAACATGGTAGTCTCATATTCCTGCATCATGAGAACTGGCAAACTGACACCACTAAATCCCAATAAATAAATAAACAATTTAACAATTAACGTGACAGACAAAGAACAATGAAACTCACAATGTTGCTCTACTTTTATAAGAGAGGACAATACAAAAAGAATTGGGAGGTATAATAGCCCATCAGATCGCTTTTATCTTCGACCCTAATTACCCTGAACCGTCCCTACCCCCCTCTCTCCCCCTCAGGTTGTTGGAGTCCTGCCACCCTGCCACCCTGGTCTTCTGATCTCCCCCCCACCAACCACCCACCCCTGCTCTGATCGGGGCTCTGGTGCCTCCTGGCTGGCAGTAAATCAGGAAGGGGAGGGGGGGGGGCATCAAGATGCAGTGATAGGGTTAAAAGTTAGTGATGTGTGAAAATAATGTCTCTTTTTCTTCTTTATTTATCTGCTATTTTCTTACATCTCCTTCTCTTCCCTCATTTCTCAATTTCCCCTCCCCCCTTCTCTTGCCTTCCTCTTTTGTTATTTTCCCTCTCTCTCTCTTATTTCCCTCTTTATTTTACCCTCTCCGATGTTGCCACCAATCTTTTCGGCAACCTTTTCTCGTGGATCTCCTTCCTCAGCTGTGCCCTCATGTTTTCACCCGCCTCTTTCAGTCCCATCCGCTTCTCTTTTTCAATCTACGTTTGCAATTCTTTTCCATATTAAGTCTATTAGAGAGAGGACGACGACTGGAAGAGGGAGACAGTGAGAAAGAGAGAAAGAGAGAGAGAGAGAGAGACACAGAAAGAGATTGATATATGTTTCCTTACTCCCGATGCTTGTGTTCCTTAACAGTTGCCATGTACCAGAGCTATTCGACTGTTGTAGATCGCATCCAATTGAAAGGTTAGTCGTTAAAGTTATCTTGGCCTGCCAAACAGGCTTCCTATACCCGCCTGTCAGACGCCGTAACCCGCTCAAGGTGCATATGTAAATCAAAAATATAAATGTTTCCAAAACTATTCTCTGTGGCACTTGCTATGACTGTGTATTGCCGTCTGAGACTATCGATTGCTTCCAGGTGACCAGTTTTCCAATCACGTATAAGATCGCAGCGCCTGAGACTTGGTTTGGATTGGTGTTTGGTCTAAATAAATAAATAAAATAAATATGTTTATTCAGGTAAGGTACATACATAAAAGAGATTTTTACATAATTTGATCGGCTTATAGATAGAGCTAGTACATACAATGCCTAAGCCACTATTACGCAATGCGTTTCGGGCAGAGGCTTATCAACCTCCGGGTTATCAAGCTAGCAACAAGAACTTACTGACCAACCAGGTAGTATACTTTAGTGTTAAACATAGTCCACGACTAAAGAAAACTCAAGTGTTTTTATGCCGAGAAGCGGGTTTCACCTCTCAGTATATTTATATACCTGTACCCTCCCGAACAATTTATGACTATCACAACAGTCTCCTGGAACACGTCGGTTACTACCTATTTTCTTTTGTTTGGCAATGTGTCAGGAATTAATATCTGTGTTGCTCACAAATGATATAATTCTACATGGTGAATAACTCTCTGTAGCTAAACAATTAAATCTGTCACAAATCCCAATTATAGTCTGGTTTCCGGTCAAATTGAACGTAGGTCTATTAGATATAATCCCAAACCGGTTTATATATGTAGCAAAAAACAAGGCTAATGAGTCTTAATCAATGCCTTAAACCCGAATCACAACGCAGAAGAGGAACTACGTCATGCTATATTCAATACACAACAGTTCATTGCTCGAATTGACTGAAGGTCGACTACAAAGAAATACAGCAACTTAATAATTCAAGCAACTTTTAAGTAAATCTTAAGACACAAAATGATAGTAAATAATGAAAAGATGGTATTTAAGAAATAATTATATATAAAGGCACAAATCCAAGCAGCAAACAGCGAAGAAACGTAATTTGAGACCCAAAAGTTAGAAATACCAAAAAACATTTAATAAAAATATAATAAAAAAAAAATTTTGGTTATATAACACTAGAACTTTTACCAATACAACCATTACTGATAACTAATAGTAAAGTATTTAAAATTTATATTATTAACACTGCTAATTTAACTTTTGCTTCAAGTATTTCTACGGCAGCTTTATATATATACAACTCACAACTGTTGCTACAACAGTAATGACAATAATAAACATCAATATAAAAAATAATAACCCCCAGAAACTTCAAATATCTCACTGAGAATTATATTAACGAAGTGAATACAATAAATACCATTTAACCACGAAACTAAACGAGGTAACGTCCGGGAGCTTGGACACGACCATCACACACTCGCCCAAGCATCAATACCAACAACAGTAATAAGGGGAAATAACAACGGAAAACAACGCTATACAATGCTTATTTATAACTGGGTAGCCATAAATTTGACCAGAATAAAGCCAATGTCGCCCCGAGAGTCTGTGGAAAGTTTGAGAAAGAGCGGAAAATCCTTCCACTGGCAAGATATCGAACCTGTGGAAGAGAATGGATTCGTCCCAAGGCAGGTCAGTGTGGATGGGGAAGGGCAGGGGGGGGGGGAGGTAAGCGTAGATGAAGCCAAGGGGATGGTATGTAGATGAAGCCAGGGGAAGGTAAGGTAGATGAAGGCCCCAAGGGGAAGGGTAAGGTAGATGAGGCCAAGGGAAGGTAAGGTAGATGAGGCCAAGGGAAGGTAAGGTAAGATGAGGCCAAGGGAAGGTAAGGTAGATGAGCCATGGGGGAAGGTAAGGTAGAGAGAGCAAGGGAAGGGTA
>WNGS01111181.1:13347860-13377230 GCA_020271785.1 Procambarus virginalis | reverse complement strand
GATCCACAGCAGCGAACGGGACGCTCACCTCCTCACCCCCGAGTCCTCCTCCAGAGGGAGTGGCGGAAATCCTCTTCTCGAACAAATTCACAGGAGCAACCGGATCAGCAGTACACCCGGCAGCCTGATGCCCCAACAAGCCACACCGGAACAAGTACGGGTTGTTGGCTAAAACACCCGACATAGTACCCTAACAGCAGGACAGATGACGGAATGTCCGACTTCAGTCGCATCCCGAGAGTCCGAATGTTGGTCTATCCACCCGAAAATAAATGCCAGACGAGAGCGAGTTCGATCCGTCACACTGACGACGGAGGGGCCGAGTGACCTCGGAAGAAACGACCGGAGGAGAGTCTCAGGAACCCCATGGGGGACGCCATGGACACTGACATACGTCACAGCACAACTACTACGGTCCGAAATGGTCCAGACCCGGTGCCGTCCTGCAGTGCAAAGTACGCCCCTCGTACCTCCGGAGACAATCACAGGTCTCAACTGCTCACTCCACCAACTTGATGATGACCACGGTGAACAGGACCTAGCTCGACAAACCCTGATACGTCCTTGACCGGGACTCGGAAGCGATGTCACTCCCCAGACCAAGTCCATCAGCCGTGGTCAACCAAGACGCACATTACAACTCTCCCCGATCCCATACCATCTAGGACCTAGGGATGGAGTGTCCAACTCTATACCAGACCCACTTCGATCACCCCGGCTGCCATTGCGAAACACGCACACTCCCCTACACACCATGGATACCACAGGGTAGGAGATGAAAGGTGAAAATGATTGTATAATGAGGAAAAGTAAAGGCAGAAAGTGACCTTGAAACAGATGAAGCGGAAACTCTTTGCCATTGATGAGTGAACAATTGTCATTTGTAAGCAATGGTCTACAACTTGTGAAATCTTATAAACACTTCTCTTCATCGGTTTATGAACACCATTACCCACGACCAACTCACTCTTAAATTTCTGCACGTGGAATGTGAGAAGCGTGCAAAAGGAGGCTGTTTGATCTAGATGACGTACGCTGGAGCCAACAACATTGATGTACTGGCCTGCAGGAACATACACTGCAAACACAACAAATAAAAGTGCCCACCCAACTCTCGAGTTATGTAGTTCTTCTCACATGTGGTTACATGATGTCGGTATCGTGACGTATGTTAAAGTAACTAGTGTGTAAACATGTAATTAAAACCACAAAAGTGAAACTCATTTATCAGCAGTTTCAGATTGCTACAGTGACCTGGTTTCTCCAGCGTCGCCCGTTGTTCCCCCGGTTGTCACCGCCCCTCCTCCAGCTGTTGGGGTGCCCGTCGATGTTTACTCTGCTCCTGTGGGTCTTCCTGGTACTCCCTGTGGGCCGTCGTCATCTGCTTACTCGTTTCGGTGCTGGACCTAGCCCTGCAACCTCACCTCGGGTCCCTACTGTGTGGGTGCTGTTGTGGCTGCGGAGCCCCTGCTATGTGTGGTCCGGTTCCCCCAGGTGGAGGCTGCTGCCGTTCTGCGGCAGGCGTCGGTTCATTCGGCTGGTGGTGACCATGTTTCTGGGTCCGCTTCCGGCTCTAACGATCTCCATCCGGAGCCCAAAGTTCCAGGCGTTCGTCTACGCCTGGGCCGATATAGGGTCTTCAGGACTGTGAGTCTTCAGGTCCCACAGTCACGTGGTTCGGATGCATCGTTGCCTCAGGTGTGCCTTCTGTTCCTTCCCCGCCAGTGGGCTCTCGCAGTGGGGTGTGGTGGCTTCTGCTGCCAGGGATAGTGCGGATGCTGTGCTGGGCGTGGCTGACTTTACGGAAAGATGCGCGCCACCCTGGTTGCGGTCGTCTGGTGGTGTGCATGTGGCCACTAGTGCCCCTGTGATGGTGCCCGCTGCCCAGCCCTTTCCTGTGGAGTCGCGACTTGCGACTCTGGGGGAAGTGGTTGCCGAGTTCCTGCAGGATGAAGTACCAGAGGACTTGAAGATGGGCAGATTCCCGTTGTATGGAGTAGGGTGGCGGTTACTCGCCTATGGTGTGACACCATCTGGGTTCCCTGTTTGCAGGTGTTTGTTAATTGTTGCTGGGGTTCCGGATGACATGGCGCCCGGTGAGGGTAAGACCACTTGGGAAATGGGTGATTTGGGAGGCGTTCAATGTGAGGTTCCCCTGGGTCTTGTTCCCGGGGTAAATATGTCGGCTGATTCCATGTTACTATAGTTGTGTGCCCATGTGGCCTTTTGGTGCCCTATTGTATTTTGTGCTCGTGCCTCTCCTTATTTGTTGTGAGGCAGGTGTTTTGGTGAGGGGCGTTTTGTTCCTGTATTTGCCTTTGTGTTGTTACTTGGCCATGTGTGTTCTACTTATGCTTTGCTAGATTGTGGTTGTTTTCATTTTTATTTTTGTTTTTTACTTTTTTGTATTGTTTTTATTTTTTGTTGTATGCTGTGCAATTTCTGTTCTATTTCATGATGTCCATTTACTGTGTTTGGTTCTCGATCCTTCAGGACGGTACTTGTTTGTTGTTGTGTGTGTTTCTGTTTCATTTTTTTTATTGCATGGTTTGTTTGTTTGTTTTATTGTCTAATTTGGCCTCTACCTTTATTTGTTGAGAGGCGGTTGGGTTGGTGTGGGTGCTTTTATTATGTATTGTTTTGTGATGTACCTTTGCACTGGTTTTTTATTATTGCATTAATGTTGTACTTGTTTGTTATTTTTGTATTGTTGTTGTATATTGTGCTTTTCTTCTTACGTTTTATGTTGTCCCTCATGTTGTTTGTTTTGATTTATAATGTTTTGCTTTGTACTGTTACTGTGCTTGCTTGTGTTGATATTGTTTCTATTTTGTGTGCTGTGCTTCTCATGCATTTCTCGTGTTTGTACTTTGTTGTACTGTGCTGTCGGCCCTTCTGGCCGGTAGTTTATGTTTGGTTGTTTTTGCTTTGTAATGGTTTTCTTGTTCTAGTCTTGTTTTTATTGTATTTAAATTGCATGCTTGCATGTAAAAAAATAAAAAAAAAAAAATTCATGTTCATCAGGATTCATAGACACAAGCAGTGTTGTTTTGAATGAGATCTTGAGTGAATTTGTTAAGTACAGCTAAGACACATGGGTTTTCATGTTTCACTCGCCACAGTGGTACTTACAGCACTGGAGGGGGGTCAATACTTGCTTGAGATGCGTCAACACTTACATTACTGGTAAGCATTTCACTAGAGACTTGGACGTTCACTTCACTCCTCGGCCTGGCGAGATGATCGCTTGAACACTGTCTTGGGTCGTCCATGTTGATCTTAGCATAAATGTTGTTGAGGCCATTTTCTCTTCGTGAGTGTTTCTTGGAGTTATTGACGGTAATTTCTATTTTACTCATACGAGCTGAAAGTTCTAACACCTCCCTCTGCAGGCTGGCGTCAGGCTTCCCAGGTAGAAGAAGGAAGGTTGTCAGGCTGTTGGTGTCAGGAGCGGTGGTGGGGTCATCCCGGGTGGGGGGGGGGGGTTGGTGTAGCGGTGGGGCACCCCGAGTGAGGGTGTTGACTGGGGTGGTGGAGGGTTGCCCCACTGTGCTGTGCGGGGAGACCGCCTGACAAGTCCTTGTGCCAGGCGGTCACACCCTCCCACAAGCACCTGGAACATTTGTGCTTGGTGGCTGAGGATGAGGTCTCATCAGTCCCAGGGGCGTGGTCTTTATTGGGGGCATTCTTTAGTGAGATGATTGCTGCACAGAAGGCACAGGTGACTGAAGATTTACAGTGCTTGGCTACGTGACCAAAGTGTTGACAGTTAAAACACATGACAGCTGAGGACACCCAGGGTGTTATGGGGCAGGCTGGCTGGTAGGGGCCTAGAACTTGTGATGACTGGGGGGCGTGTCTCATGTTCCCAGACGATGACAATCCTGTTGAGTGGCCTGCCTTCAGAAGTGATGCGTCTTGCACTGTACACACCTGGTAGTTCTTTCGCATGGGAAATGTCAAGGTCACGAGGGTAGGATGTGACAAGGTACTCTCTGTACCTCCTGGACCTCCCAGGAGAGTCTGCTTTACTGAATGTGATGCCACCCACTCGACCTTGGAGTAGGGCCGAGATGGTGGCTTTCGTCGGACCTGGCTACATAGATGTAGACGAGGCGGTGTCTAGGGATTATGAGGTCTATGGCATCAGGAAAATGACGAGGAAGGTCACGTCTCATCCAGGAGTACCTCTGGTCACTTGAGATGGAAATGCCAGCCTGGCATATTTATTACGGGGCACTAGGGTAGATCGTTGTCTCCCCCCCCCCCCCCCGCCTTTGTGGGGGTGACATGGTGTTGTCTTGACAGAATTGTTACCTTCCCTTAACCTTCTCTCTTTACGTAAGGTCTGCCGGCCTTTGTGTACAGTAAAACTACCACCCGAGGCTGCTTCATCACTTGAGCTGGTGTCCTCCACATACATGGCTATAGATGATGGAGCGCTTGGCCATGCTGTAAGTCATGCGGGGTGGTGGCCGAAGTGGACGCAAGTGTGTCTGAAGCATTTTGAGATGGGTCGCTGTGGTGACCCAGAAGGCGGGAGGGAAGTGGCCATAGTTGCCAGAGTCACAACATGAAGTGACAAGACACGTCAGCTTCTACCACAGAGTGGGAGCACTTCAGGCTATGGCCTGGACCCAGAACAACAGCGGCTATAATCATAGTGCAGAGACAAGATGAATAGTTCAGACACCATACAAGCAAACGCAGGTGTATACGCGGTCAGCTGGCAACACTGCTGAGGGTACCACACTGGTAGTGAGCTTCGGACTAGAGTGGCACAGGTGCAGAGAGTGCCACTCTGATACCTACTTTATCCACCACACACACACACACACACACACACACACACACACACACACACACACACACACACACACACACACACACACACACACACACACACTTAATAGTCCTCTACACTGTGTAACACTGCACTGGTACCACCAATCACTGAGGCATCTGTACAGCGGTATGTGAGTGGTCCGTTCGTGCCACCGTTTCCAGGCTATACAGGGGAAATACAGCTTTAGGGAACAGGCCAATAGGGGCTAAAGTCCCAGCGCCAGGGTACCACCTCAGACGCCTGACCAGGCGTGAGGTAAGGGGAAGCGGCCATGTCCCCACTGCCCAAGGCGCCACTTCAAAACATAAATATTGTTTGTCCAGATATCCGGTCAAATTGCACTGCTCACCACTTTGAAACCTTGGTGAAAGCTTCCAGTAGCTAGATGGTATATATCACTGCTAGGTTGTGAAATCCTTAAGACCGTCTGTACCCATTAAGCAGTAAATCCATGTGGAGGGGTAGGCCTACACGTCTATCCCGCACCAGGGTAGCGACGACACTGAAATTCCAGGTGTGTGAATGAAATAATTAAAGTTCTAAGGACTTTACTTGCCATCTTTCACCGATTTCGTGAGGATAGTCGACGTGTCACACGCATTTCATCTTCACCTGACAGCTGAGTGGAGGAAAATTATTACCGGTCCCACTTCACCAGGTTTTGTTCCACGATGGTTGATGAATTTTATTATTAGTTTGTGATCTTTCAAACTGTATTTATTCTGGTTTTATGATAAATATTTTCTCAATATGAGTCTGTGTCACATGGCACTTATTGTAAGTTACAAGATTCTTACGGGTGTGTGAAGCCGTTCACTCCAGCCACAACTGTAATAATTTGTGTAAATCACGAAATGATTTGTGTAAATCACAAACAATACTTGTAAGTCTAAATCTAAAGGTGTGTACAGACAACCTTCAGACCTACGCAGATGTCTGAACGATGGCTAGGTGTCCCTAGAGATAAAGTAGGGGGGTATAAGAGCCTATATCATGGGGTACCTTAACAACTGTTCGTCGCATCTCAGTACACCAAAAGATAAATAACATTAAGCAGGGATTTGTAAAAATAATTTTGTTTTTTTCAAATTTATCAAATTACTAATCTTATTATAAGCGAATTCATTGCTGAAAACAGTAGCTATTTAATAATATTAGATAAAATTAGTTTTAGATATTCAAAAGCTCCGAGTTACAAACCTAAAAACAGAAAATTTTGAAATATGTTGTTCACGGAACCTTCAAGAATAATTGGAGATAAGGTCAAGAGTTCTGACAAAGAAAGAGTCTTTGACTTTGAATCCTCTTAAACTAGTCCAGAGAGAGTGGTCACAAAGTGCTACGACTCAGTCGCATATTAACTAGACACTCATTAGAGGAAGGCGGAAACAAGCTCCTACTGGAGTACCAGAAACAGAAACTGACCCTAAACCCCCCTATTGGAAAGCACTAAACTCCTACCAGTCTGACATGCACCGCTGACTGGTTGTTAGGCACGCCCTCCGACTTGGCCTAGTTAGCAAGGCTCACCGCGTCCAATTTGGCAGTTTTATCAGTGTTTCTCCGCTCTATATTCGCGGAATTTTTAGATATAAATATCACAATATTGAGATATTTTAATACATATGACTTAACATCGGTCGAATTTGATTTAATGTTAGGCAGTACTGAGGAGTAATCAGCCTATTTAGATTAAGTAAGATTGGTTTTAAAATAGACAAAATGCAAATCATAATGTTGCATTAAATGATCTATCAAATACAAAAGATAAATTTATCGAAAATAAATATTTTAGGAAATTCGTCTTAGCTTCCATCCTTGTGTCTACCCTATGAAAGTTCCGGGGATCAATATCCCGCGACCCGGTCGCTGACAAGGCCTCCTGGTTGGTGGTTTAGTCAGTTATGGTATTAGACGCCTCTACTGGCGCATGAATCACAGCCCGGTTGATCAGATATCCTCTGGAGGTTTTTATCAAGTTCTCTTTTGAACACCCCGAGAATGTTGAAAGTCTTGTGCTCTTAACATTGATACAATTGTCTCTTGGCTCACCTGTTTCACCGGTGTTCTTCAACGTTGATCTTGTCCACTCACTGCCATACCTCATGGTCTTGTATGGAGTTATTGCCATGTGTACATTTGGAACCAGTCTCTCTTGTGTTTTTCCAAGTGTAATTATGTATATTTCTCGCCTGTAATCTAGAGATTACAAATTGAGAATTTTAATGGATCTCAATAATTCACCTGTTTTATTGAATGATTCGGACAGTAAAAGATCTCTGCACATTCTCCAGATCAAGACAATGCTTTGAATATCATTCAAAACTTTGAATATAATTCAAAGCTTCGAATAGGGTTGTTAGTGTGTAATCCTCCACCCGCCAGTTGTACCCGTAAAGGCACGACTTTATATCAACAAGCACTCCACAATATCGTTGGAAATAAAGTTTAATTCACATTTATCATCAGCATCATGGGCTGGTTGATAGGTCGACGGCCTCGTTGTAACACCATAAAGGTGTTTAGTTGAGTTATCTTTTATTTTACATACAACATGAGTCAGCATGAGTGCGTACCTTTTTGCACAGAGTTCGATTCCTCGATGAGCCATGTGAAATGGATTTTCTATGATAATATAAAACGCAAACAAGGAGTGGATGGATAAATGATGGAGTGAAATAGAGCAAGGATTGGATGGTTTGATGGATAGAAAGGGGGATATTCTGGCCGACACTGACCAGACATTATACCCCGCTTCCACTCAGTTTCTATCAACTGCTCCTTATTCATTAAGGAGCTTGCTGGTCAGCAGTTTATTAGAGAGTCGTGGGAGGAGCAGCACGCGATGCATGACCTTAAAATACATTTTAATCTGTATTATTACTTGGGGTCTTTTTCTGAGGAAAAACTCGTGTAAATGTTACTGTTTGATGGCCAGATGCAAGTTTTGTAGTTTTATACCACATTGCATTTAAAAATGTATTAAAATAATATTGATTCAAATAAAGAAATTAGCTATAATACATTAGACAAATTAGGGTTTTCGGTACTCCTGTCGATGAGGAGATGTTTACATTTGGCAAACACGTTGATAACAGACCATCCACACGTTATGTTATTGATCCTTGGTCATCAATACATCCTACTGATGAATTGTCCAGGGTCAACATGAGTGTGCAGGCTCATCATTCCTCATAAATACCTGACCTTGTGCCTATAATCAGATCATCAACATAACAATCACATTAGAATCTATATATTCCCACCTTCTTCACTAGAACATTTATTGACCTGAATTGTTTTATCATTTACCTTTCTATTATGTGTAAATGACCCAATTGTATTTTGTAGAGCCATTTATATGAACCATCACCGCTCCATCTCAGACTGTCACACCAGTATCAGTAGCACCTTTACCCTCAGGCTCCCAAAAAAAAAATTTTTCCTGTTATAAAGACGGATGTGGTTCAGAGAAATATATCTCCACGTTGCAGTAAAAGGGAAAAAGTAATTCACATGAGCTTTCGTCTTCATTTCAAGACCTCTTCAGGGTAAATCATTCATGATTTTCCCTTCATATCTCTCCCTCTCCCTCCAGGTTGCTGGGTATATTTATATTTGGTTGAATGTGAATCTGACTTTCTGATAACACTATATGTGACTTGTTCCGTTGCTCGTCTGTGCTTCAGAGTTCTAATACTCATCTTGGTAATGAGTCTATATTATAGGTATTGATTGTTAGCCAAACCACACACACTAGAAAGTGATGGGACAACGGTGTCTCGGTCCGTTCTGGACCATTGTCAAGTCGATGAGAATAGTCAGCGTATTACAGCCACGTTATTATGACTCCTCGTCTGCATAGGTATTGATTGGTTATCCAAATCTTTCACCATGAGTGTTTCTTCCACATGAAAAGAATGGTAAAAGAAATTCCATAAATCTGGTAAATATACATAATGAAAATAAGATAGTTATGTAAATATCAGTTACAGTAGAACATAAATCGCTGAGGACACACCTGTAATAGAATTTATATTAAGATTTGAGCAAAATAAAGAACGACAGGAAATAAAAATATTACGAATTTTCGTCTGTATTTCTTGTGTTCTTCACTTGGGAAGAAAGTTGAAAAATTAACTTTAAATTAACCACATTGAAAAATTAACAAAATATATTTTTAAAACTTTATTTGGCCCGAGACGTGTAACTGACCCTCTTTGGGCAAATTAAATTGCTTAAGTTAATTGCTTAAGCTTAAGTAAATTAATTTTTAACTTATTGTTTATTTCTTATTATTGTTTAATTTTGTTTTTAAATTATTGTCTAAGGCTATAAGCACATGCATTCATACTTGTATTAATACATTTGCATTAATACAAGTATGAATGCATGTGCTTATAGCCTTAGACAATAATTTAAAAACAAATTTTAACAATAATAAGAAATAAACAATAAGTTAAAAACTAATTTAAAAAAAAAACATAAGAGTTAAAAACTGTTCACACAGATGAAAGTTCAAGTTCAAAGGCCACTTTTTCGTACTTTCCTCAGCTCAAAATTTTGATCCGAGCCCTTCAGCAATTTATATATTCGCATTCAGTTATATTTTGTTATATCGCCTTCATTAGCACAAGGTTCAGGAGCCAAATGTGCGATGAATTATCATTTCTAAGAGTTAGCTGTAAGAGTTCTTGAAAAACTATAAATCGTAGTCTGTTTTCTTAGGTATAAGAGCCTCGGGCGGGAGGAGTTTGAGCTAATTTGGTAGAATTCGAAATGAAAAACATGACAGATGAATTTGAACAAAAGTCTCGCACTCTGATAGAACCCATTTTAATATTACATATAATGGACGACAACGACGACCATGTTGACTAGGATAATAGTGAGGAAAATGCTGACCAGACCACACACTAGAAAGTGAAGGGACGACGACATTTCGGTCCGTCCTGGACCATTCTCAAGTCGATTGTGATGATTGAAGGAGGAGAAGGCAATAAATATGAAAATGCTATCCAAGTGCAACTGAGATGCAGAGGAGGAATACAGAAAAAAGGATGGAACTCAACAGACTTCAAGTGAATTAGTGAGGTTTGGAGAGGGTCAGTGATAAAGGCAGGAACAAGAGTGATGAAGTAGTCAGGAGATCGCGTGACACTCTGCCATTTCAGATAAAATAATTCGCCCAGAAATTGTATTTAGACTTTCATTTGTATCTCTGGAGATTAAGTGGAGTTTATAACCCCATATTGGAACAAGGACGCGATGAGGAGTAAAGCACGAATAAGAATATTATGGAAAATATAAATCAATAAATAGTGGAAGTATAGAAAAATATTGTTCTGATCCGTATGCATCCAGAAAGTGTTACATTAAGTGTCACCACTGAGGTCAAGGCACAGTTTGAAAATTAGCCAAAGATCAATTAGAAGCTTGGGTGAAGTGACCCAGGAGGGAAGAGGAGAGACAATGGTGCAAGTGTTTGGTTAAGAGATTAGCGGCGGTGGTCGTGGTGTGCAAAGGGGCTTGCAATGCAAGTGGGAACAAATTATCCAAAAACTACAACTCGCTTTTTCAAACGATTGGCAACCAAAACATTCATTAATTTAAACATCTTGCCGAGAAATGGTTTATAACAACATGTAATGCAAAAATCTGTACACAATATTTGGTCTATTTAAAAAGCAAAAGGAACTCACAAGAATGTTTTAAAAGTACCATAACAATAACAAATAGTAATATAATATATAGATATAATAAAGTAGCCCAAATATAGTATTAAGAGTAACATTATTGAATAGTTCCATTTCGGTCAATAAAGCAAGTTATTTGAAAATAAATAAGCATTTATATACTATTTAAATCACCAATAATTTAGCATACAACATTATATATTACAGAATAGCAAAGCCCAAACAATATGATACAACTCCGTGCAGTATAAGAGACTGCAGTTGAATAAAGTGACGCAATACAGCTCTCGGCAACAACAGACGCAGTGCAACCTTGCATGCTACAATGATATTCAGAAAAACGCAATTCCATATTCAAAGAAATTCAATGTCATAAAATAGAACATAATGGATTTTGGAAGCAAGTTGCAGAATAAATAAGCAAAAATTGCATTAGCTGTTGCTAAGTTTGTGTCAGAACAAATTGAGAGAGACAAGTAGAACATTTGGTAGAGTAAATAGCAGAATAGATTCAACGAGACAGAGTTCGGAATTTGCCTAAAATGTTGCGGTCTGTCAATAGTGATCCAGCCCCAACCTTCGACTGAAATATAATTTTGTTCGCTCTTTTGTTTGTTTCTCCATCCGGCTGTGTGTGTGTGTCTCTCTCTCTCTCTCGCTTCCTTTGTTTTAGGAGATTTTCTTTTGCATTCATCTTCATTAAATTCTCTTTGTGTTGTTATGCTTCTCTTCATGGTGCCTTATTTTGATAATTACTAGTAATTGTATATCTGTTTTTTCTCTTTCTTTTCAGTGTTAGTTCAGCTTTGTTCTTCACCCACTTAACCTTAATCTTTCTCTTCATCTTTTCTCCTCTCTCGTTCTCTCTCTCGCGCGATTATTAATGGTACCAAAATAGTTTATTGACCAACCAATTAGTAGACTTTTGAAAACGCAATAAACATCAAACAGCGATGCTGTTATTGACTAAATATTAAAATTCCCTGAAAGCAGACTAAGTACTTAATGGACTGAAACCTCTCTCGGTGGACGTCGTCATCACTGCCGCACGAATTGTTATTATTATAGCCAAAATAATGTCAAATTTACTATAATTTACGAGCGTAAAAATGTATGAATAAAGGAAGATAAGTATTGACCCTCGATAGTCAACTCTTATTTATATCCATCCAAACATATATATATATATATATATATATATATATATATATATATATATATATATATATATATATATAGTTATTTGAAAATAAATAAGCATTTATATACTATTAAATTAAATATATATATATAATATATATATATATATATAATATAGCCTACGCTTGAAACAATCCATTGATCCCACGTCTATTATTTTACCTGGTAATTTGTTTCATAAGTGTATAACCCTGTTTTTAAACCAGTATTTACCCAGGTTATTCCTCAGTCTAAACTTATCCAATTTGTATTCACTTCACTATAAAATACGAAACTTTGTACATCTAACTTCTCAACGCTTAGTGAAATCATTCACTAATTCTCTTGACGGGTCGCTAGTGCAGCTGTGTTTGAAAAGTGAACGGGAAGATTGTCTAGGATCTTGAAATGAATATTTATCATAAATTTCAAAACTTATGAATTGAATCGAAGCTAAATAAAACTCATTGGTTAATATTACTGACAATTTTACCTTTACCGAAAATTTTAATAGACATTGTATGCGTGTGTGTTTACTATTTGTGCCTGCAAGACCGAGCTGTCGGTTCTTTTGACCTTTCTATCTGTTGTTTAATGTACTGACTAGCAACATATTTTTCCTCTGTCATATCTACTTCATTAATTTTTTTTCTGTAAAACACACACACACACACACACACACACACACACACACACACACACACACACACACACACACACTACCAGTGGGGCCTGGTAGCCTGGTGGATAGCGCGCAGGACTCGTAATTCTGTGGTGCGGGTTCGATTCCCGCACCAGGCAGACACAAATGGGCAAAGTTTCTTTCACCCTGAATGCCCCTGTTACCTAGCAGTAAATAGGTACCTGGGAGTTAGTCAGCTGTCACGGGCTGCTTCCTGGGGTGGAAAAAAATTGTTAGTAAAAAGTTGATTGACAGTTGAGAGGCGAGCCGAAAGAGCAAAGCTCAACCCCCGCAAACACAACTTGGTGAATACAACTAGGTGAATACACACACACACGCACCCCAAGAATGCAGCCCGTAACAGCTGTAGCTCTCAGGCACCTATTTACTGCTAGATGAACAGCTGCATCAGGTGAACTTAATTCTGCCCAATTGTTTCTGCCTCGACCGGAAATCAAACCCGGGTTCTTAGAACTACGACCACCGAGAGCTGTTCGCTCAGTTAATGCATTCTGGTGAAGCCGTAGTTAACGTTGGACTGTGTTAACGCAGAACCCGTAGTTAACCCAGAAGATCCTCTCTACAAACGCTCAGCTAAATACAACTTTTATCAAACTTCAACTTCAGGGATGAAGCAAGTTTCGTTTCACACATAATCTCGGATTACAATTGCGAGTAGGAGCAGTTATCACACTGTAATTCATGCGGTGAACAGAGTTGCTCCTGACGAGAGTTTTAAACTTTCAGGGTTTGATTGTCGGCCAGAAGTTTAACACCTGGATATTTTATTTAACCTTCCTCACATGAACCAGTTTGTCTATATTCGAACTGATGTTTTAGTGCTCGGGTTCTTGAACTGGGGTCTATAGACGGGCTTCAGGGTTCCTTGAAGGTGGAGCATACAGTGTATAAGGTAATCAATTTTCAATGAAATAAAGTGTTGACCAGACCACACACTAGAAGGTGAAGGGACGACGACGTTTCGGTCTGTCCTGGACCATTCTCAAGTAGATTGTGAGAGTCCTGGACCATTCACAATCGACTTGAGAATGGTCCAGGACGGACTGAAACGTCGTCGTCCCTTCACCTTCTAGTGTGTGGTCTGGTCAACATTCTTCAGCCACGTTATTGTGACTCGTCGCCTGCAAATGAAATAAAGTCTATTCATTAAATGCAAAGTTGTGTGTATGTGCTGATGTGTATTTTTCTAGGGAGGTGGTCTATTGTTTTCACCAGGTTTTCAACGGGGGATCGTGACTCGTAAAAGGTCAATAATCACTGTTTTATTTGTTGATTTTCTACCTTGAAAACTTGTTTAATGCGACTGCAATTTATTCTCTACGACGATGCTTCCACCGACTCCGATATCCCTGCGTGAGATGAAGGATGTGTTCAACGTTAACTGTACTAACCAAGCTTGAAACTTTAGCTTGGAGGCTAAAGTTTCAGCTCTTAAGCCCTCTCTTATCAGTTATCAATTACCTAATGGAATGAGTCACGTCCTTCATTTAACTAATTATATTTATCTTTGAAGTTTTTTCCATTATAACTTCCGAGGAGGACTCATGCCAGATAGTCAGAGTTTTTATGGTTTTAATTTTTCCTCTATCGTTGCAGTAATTTGTATCAGTATCACCATACTGGCATTTTAATAATTACGTAAGTAAAATATGACCGATGTTAAATAATAAGTTGGGCAGAAATGAGGAATAATATTTTCACTTAAGTGAGGTTGGAAAGTATTTGTGTTTTATAAATACAAAATGCATGGCATTACTGTTGAATGTATTTATCAATGCATAAGCATTTTATGTCGAAAAAACTGGGGGAGTAATATATATTTATCCAATGTTGTAGGTCAGACACTCGGGGCAGGCATTACAGAATCTTGTATGCCGATTAATGAATGAATGGGAAGTGTCATAGGGTGGTCGGGGTCGGTCCCCATATATATATCTAATATATATATTATATATATATATATATATATATATAATATAATATATATATGCAATTGACGATCACAAAACACTGATCATTTTATGCGGAAAATCCACAGAGAAAAAAAGTCTGGAAAAGTTCAGTCTGGTTTGACAAAGGCTTTAACAAAGTCGAAACGTTACCTCCTTTCATTTTTCTCTGTGGATTTTCCGCATATATATAATATATATATAATATAATCTCCAGGCCAAGGTGGCGGCATCGTTCACCTGTAAATATATTTTTTTCACCTCTGAATATTTCTTAATTAATTTTTTATATAAAAGAAATGATGAAAGGATTAACGCCGTGAGGCAGAATTAGCAGTATTTGTTTTAAAATAAAAAATAATAATTCTGAGATAAAAATTTAACTTGGTATTTAATTAAAAATTACATTTTATTTTTGCACGTAACACGGTATAATGCAATATTACAAATAAATATCATTATTTGAGATTAACACTATTCGTGGGTAGCAAAATTTATAAAAACCTAAATTTATAATTGTAAAAATACTGCAATGCCTACAGTGAAAAACGTGAAAGTTTTCCAATTATGACAATCTTCTCTGAAAAAAAGGTATAGCAGCAATAGGGTTAACAACATTGCTTCAGAGAATAATATTTATTTCGATGTTCGCTTAAAATTGATTATGAGGGAGATGCCGGCCTCGGCATAATGTAATGATGTGAACCCATGCAATATGCACATGAAACACAAGCTCCTGTGGACGGTATTTTGAGAGGTGTGTGAGACTAACGGTGAGTGTAGGTGTAATGGTTGTACTCACCTAGTTGTGCTTGCGGGGGTTGAGCTCTGGCTCTTTGGTCGTTGTGTGTGTGTGTGTGTGTGTGTGTAAACTCTTTGTATTTGTTGGACGAGCAACGGCTCCTTGATCCTGTTTTTTTCAGTCGTCTGTGACGAATTATAACTATTGATCTGTTCCATCTTCTTATAGCGTCAACTACCTCCCCATTCTAGCTGAATTTCACAGTATTTTCTTATGCCAGCTTTTCTCAAAGGAATTAATTCACTTGGAACAGAAAGGGAGGAATTTAAGTCTAAGGCTCAGATATTTGGCCAGGAGAAGAATTAGAGAATTTGATAGGAATATATTTCCTGCTAACTGTCCATTACTGGTCCTGACTTATGGTGGGGAAACCATAGGACTGATGATGGAGGAATTTGATTACCATTCTCTCACTCGGAAGAAATGCATTGCATACCTGAGAGTCATCAGTGCCGGGGTGAGAAAAGAATTCCTACTATATTCTCTCTGAAGGGATATATGCACCGATATGTATCGCATGTCTTGGTGAATATATACTTTAGATGTTTACATGATCATCTTATCATTGAACTCTATTATGTTCGTCAGACATGACTTCTCTAAACCCTTGTTATCACTTTGCTATAAAATTAGTCTATACATTTTCAATATTCTCCTGATTAATGTCTAGTTCATTACATAAATACATGTCTAAAGGTCTTTGTTCTCATATTACTTATCATTCAAATTATCTTATCATTCTAATATTGTAATATAAATTGTGCCAATATCTCTAATGTGAAACTACACTTTGTTTTTCGACTATATTGTGTATCACCTTGTAAGCTAATTGTTACTCACTTTATGCCAGAAATATAAGTTTGATTTAGACAGCTGGGCACTTGTTTAGTCCAGTCGGTATCGTACCTGTAGCCTCTGTTCACCCAGCAGTGAATGTGTACCTGGTTGCTAAACGATTTGGCGGGTCGTATTCAATGGAAAATTAGGAATAAGGACCTACCCGAAATGCTAAGCGTGCGAGTGGCTTGACAAGAATGTAAGAACTCTTATATATATAAACAAAGAAAATTGTAATCATTTGGATAAGTTCTTACCAATAAAGTCTCTGATTCAAGTTGTACTAAATATTGCTCCTATAATTTTATGTTCCTATTTCTCCTCTTTCTATGTCTCTTGCTACCCTACCCTCTCTTCGCCTTGCTGCCTTCTTTCTCCCTGCTGCTTTCTCTTCTCTCCCAGCTGCCTTTCGCTCTTAACTCTTCTCCTCCCTCCCTCCCTGCCTTTCCCCTCCCCCATCACTCTTCTCCTCCTCTTCCCCTACTCCATATCACAATGGGTAACACTCTCAATGTCACAAAGGAAAGCAATTTGATACTCCAATATCAGTTTCTGTTTTTTCTTACGTTTTCTCGGCGAAGTATTTTTTTAATATTCTTTTTAATACTTTTAGTTGTGTATTTTTTAAGCAAGCGTTTTTACCAATATAGAAACGCACGTGGATGTTCGCCTATTGAGGGCGTAGAGAACATACACTAACATACAAGTCTATCCAGTGGCCTTCAGGTATACACACACACACATTTGCATGTGTCAGGTAAATTCACACAACCATGCATGTATACCAGGTGCCAGCCAGGTAAATATACACGAACATACACCTTACAACATGTGAAGACTAAAAGGTTTTCAGTTTTAGTGGCTCTCCAGCAAGGTGTAGATTGGCTGGACTATGTGAAGTAGCTTCGAACCTTCCTTGTTTTTTTGTGTGATCGTTGCCCTGTGGCTAGAGCAGCGTGGGTAGACACCCCACATGTGTCGGTGCGATCCTATACTAGTGCTCCGATGAACTGAACGAAAATTTCACGTTATTGTTAAATATATAATATACAGATACCTTAATATTGCACTATTCTGTGTGAGCCAAGATTAGAGCGAGCCTGGCAACGATATATAGATACAGTTACAGTCACGAACAGGGATTAACCCAAAATATAATCAAACAAAGGAGGAGAAATGTATATTTTAAATACAGAGAAAGCTGGATTTATTGATTAATAACTCATGTGGCGTAATTTCAACGAGATCTTTGGCGTTGAACAGACGAGACTGTAGCCTTCTGGGGCAGGAATATAAACCTCGCCTCAGTTTTCTGTCAGGTCAGAAGACTCTTCACGAGACACTCAGCTGCCTTTCAGGTATTCAATGCACGCAATTCCCTTCACAAGGTGAGGGTAACATTCCATGAGTGAGGCGCGAGAGAAGGAGTGGAACACGGAGAACGCCGTTCCTTCACCCACCTCTCCCATGGTACACTCAATAGGGATTATGAACGTGTATGTAAATAATTTGGCAGTTCTGGTTCCTGAAGCAGCACACTGGACATGAAATAAGCCAGCTGGAGGACTGAGCTTCAAGTATGTGACTCTACATCTGCACTGTGTATACACGATCACTGAGTATACATCTGCACTGTGTATACACGAGTTCAAACATTGTAGGGTCTTGCATGTTACACTTCTAATGTGAAATAAGAAATGGAAAAATCTTAATCTGTTTTGAAATTTTACTCAACTGTTTGAGCTGAATAGATGAAATTGGTGTATGGTGCTACAGTTGGTGAAATTGGTGGTACATTTAATGGAGACATGTAGCATTCTGAGCCCGAGTGACAATTATGATAGGATAAAAATCATCGAAAATGCTTAATTTGAATGCGGAAATTACTTTATAGTCATAATTAGAAGAACCTTAAGCCACAATATATATATATATATATATATATATATATATATATGTGTGTGTGTGTGTTCGAAATAAGGACAGCAAAATGCTGGAATTTATTTCAAGTTGCGTTAAGGTTGTTGACCTAAGGTACAAATTCTAGAACTGGGCTCTCTGAGTAGTTACAAGCGCAGGATGAAAGTATTTATGAATAAGTTTGGGGTGAATATAAACAATAGCTGCCTCGAATGAGTCAATTAGCCTTCAGCGGTTACTATTAACAATATGTTGTTATGATAATGTTCCTGTGTGATAATTAAGGTCAGCAATCTTGTTAGATATTATAAGGCCACACAGACTGCTCGACTCTGGCCACTGGAACACGGTGCTGCCAGGCAACACACGTTCCGGAATGCCTAGATTTATATGGTCCACTAAATTACATTAATTTGTATTCCACGAGTGCGCGTTGAGCTTATCCAGACATTCATCCATCTTGTGCTTGCGTCGGGTGCTGCAGCACGACCCTCAGTGAACCTGACTGGTCATTGGGTAGTTGGTCGCCCCTGGAGTTGAACAAGAAGAAGTGGTATTCTATTGTGCAGGCGATGAGTCACAATAACGTGGCTGAAGTATGTTGACCAGACCACACACTAGAAGGTGAAGGGACGACGACGTTTCGGTCCGTCCTGGACCATTCTCAAGTCGATTGTGACTTGAGAATGACAATTCTCACAATCGACTTGAGAATGGTCCAGGACGGACCGAAACGTCGTCGTCCCTTCACCTTCTAGTGTGTGGTCTGGTCAACATATTCCATTGTTTTTTATTTATCTAGATGACATTATAATATAGCCACTTTATTACAAGGGGAAAAAATATTATTTGTCTAGTTTGTAGAAATATTAGTTATTTAGATTTGGCGCTATTTATATACATATTGGTTGGTGAAATCAAATGGCTATTGTCATTTAACTCGAATTACGTAATTTACAAAGGAATGTTGCTTGGCGGAATGCACTCTAAAGTGCCTTATTACTTATTATGTTCTGCAGTAATGGAACACTGCGGGGGAGAGTTGGAATATTACCATTAGCTTTGTTAATATTCACTTAAACTGGTGGCGAGGTGCTCGGGGAGATGACGAAATTCTTTCCAAAGTCTCAGAACACATAAGTGACAACTTTGACGACTTGAGTAAAATATCTCGATCATGGCGGCTTAGTGTGTGTTTACCACACCATTTATGAGGTGGGAAGCACTATGAGGTCGTCTACACCCTCATGTTGACCAATTCCACGATTTTGAGAAAAGGATTTCCTCCCTTTCTCGCTTCCTTCCCTCTCTTTCCTTTCCCACCCCCCCTCTTTCCCCTCTCTTTCATCTCATCTCCAGTTCCCCTAATCTCCGTAAACCCCCCATCCCCCCCCCCAACCCCGAACAGTCATTCTCAGAAAATGTATTATAAAGATGCAGCGAAACAACTGAACGAGTGTCTCAGAAATTATATTATGATCACTAACAATCCACGGTATTCACAATACACATTTCACACTCGACAGCATGAAAATGGTTGATGGGGGTGTTTGTAATTGCTAATACATTTTAAAGCGTTTAACTTAGGTCTACCCTGACCAGTCTATGTCCGTTCCGCACCGCAGACCAGTCCTCCTCCAAATTTGAGTGAGGTTAGTTCTAACTATCTGGCCTCCCACTTTGGACACAGATATTCTCCCTCACTTATGTATATGCGCCCGCGCTCACACACACACACACACACACACACACACACACACACACACACACACACACACACACACACACACACACACACACACACACACCATTTCTGGGTGTTTGTAGGGACCCATAAGCCTCGAAGAGGACGATATGCAGCACCCGGAGAGCCTTGCCGGGCTCTCTCGTGCACTGGCACATATCGTCTACTCCTACCGCCCCTTATATATTTATGTATATATAGGGAAATTTATTGTACAAGATTACATGATTACAAATGTGGCCTTAACACATACACTACACAACCAATACATGTAAAATGGAAAACACGACAATGGGAAACAATGATAACATATATATATATATATATATATATATATATATTATATTGTTTCATTACCTAAATTAATCTTACGTTATGTTTCACCTCCTGTCATTTATGGGGAGGTTTTCAACACAACTTTTTACTAATTATCACTTATTTGTCACGGCATTTTCGGAATTTTTTTTCTCATATTCTTCAGAGACTATCATATATACATTCATTCTTGCTGAAAACAGTAACGTCATATTTCATAAAACTAAATTCATTCAGCCTTGAATGAAAATGAAATGCGTTTCATCTTTTTAATAGGTGCTGGCAATACCATTCCCATGATAAAATGTATTTTTCAGCGCGAATTTTATTAGTAATCATGATTTCTAATTTATTGTTGTAAAATATCGAACTCGTGAGTATTCCTGTAAGTGATCTCACATATTTGTGCAGCCTATGCTCGTCCAAGTGGCGGCCGTCCTCCAAGCATGCATTCATCAGTTAGAACGTACTGTGTATTTCAAATTGTATTCTCTCTCTCTCTCTCTATATATATATATATATATATATATATATATATATATATATATATATATATATATATATATAGTGAGAGAGAAAATTATATTAGAATGCAGAGAAATCACATTAACGTGATGTATTAATTAATGAGAAGATCAGTAGAAGCCGTGATGAGGATTCGAACCTTTGCTCTGGATACTCCCAAGCAAAGGCCTTAGACGACTAGGCCACGACATGATCAAAAAGATTGCAGCCTGGGATTCTCATGAATCCACGAGGGTTCCTGAGGCTTCCGCTGAAGCCGAACCCGGGTTTCCCACACTCCTCTCATGCACTCTGACTCTGTCGTCTAGGAATTCTTCCTCGAGAATTAAAAGATGAAGAGTTAGACATCTAACGCCTCCTCTGGAGGTGGAGGCGGACATTTAATGGAGGTGGACATCTCCACCTCACTACTATCCAGTCCACCACGCTCTCCTACCACCACTCACTACCCAGTCCACCCCACCATCACCACCACTACTACCAGCTGCACCCAACTGCCACCAACCAGACCACCACCACACTTATTCCACCACCACAACCCCCCTCTCCTCTCCCTTTACAGCTTCCAATACCCTTCTACTCCTCTCCGCCACCACCCTAAAATACCTCGAGCATTTCACACTCAAATCCTGGGATCAACAGACCCAACACGTCTCCATTGTGGCTGAACTGGGCGTCTTTCCCGCTCAACTCGGCCGCTTGAGCACCAGCCCAGGTCCCAGACCAGGCGCTTGAGAGGATCAACATGGGGACAATGTCTGTCAACATCTTGCCCGGCCTGGAATGTGTTTAGTTTGGGGGGGAGGAACTCTCGAAAATGAGATGCGCGGCCTTCATTTCTTCCTGTTTCTTGGTTCTCAGTCTTCATTGCCAGCCGCTCAGAGCTCTCTCTCTCCTCCACGTTTGTTGGCACGGACTGTGCTACTCTGGCTGGCATGCACTGTGCTTTAAGAACATAAGAATAACCGTAAATGCAGAAGGTCTGTAGGTGTCTACGAGGCATTAATACCCAACCAAGCTGGTGAATATGTCTAACCTTCGCTTGAGCAGTCTAGCCAGCTAGTCCAGGCTGAGGCAGTGTTGTAGTCTATTTTGATAGATGAGTTGTAGATAGAGTGGAAATATATGCGAGAAAAGGGTAGTCCAGGGTTGAGGGGGAACGATGATCTGGCAGCTGCATTTTTGGGGGAAGGGGTTGCATGTTGCAGAGGGAGGGAGGGAATTATCAGGGTGAAGCGCCAAGCCATCACGACTATATAGAACGTGGAAGGGGCCAGGATAACGATTTGGGATGGGACGGAGGGAAGGAATGGTGGCCAACCTCTTGGACGGTCGGGGATTGAATGCCGTGCGAGTATTTTGTGCACGTGTTGGAGGGGAGGGGGGAGGAATTGAGTGTGTGTGTGTGGGTGTGCGCGCGGGTGTGCGCGCATGCTTGTATGTGTGGGGAGGGGATGGATGTCAATCGATGAATCAATGTCTTCTTTTCACTCTTAATAGTGTTTGCTGCTAGCTAAATAAAGAATCACGGAGAACGATTATATATTTCCTATGAAAGCTTGTGCTGCATGACACTTGATGGCGTAGCAAAGCACAACATAAAATTGGAGCTGGTGGCGTGTGTCGCGGACATTTGTCAATGCTCTGTGATTTAAATGTATGAAATACAAGCTGAGAATACCTGGAAACAGAAGAGAAGCAGGTAACCATTTCTTCACGAACTCACGTTCAGGTCGTAGCAGTCAACCTCATACAAAACATGGTCCCTTTATTCTCTAGACTTGGGTACCTTAGGTAACGTCCAGTCGAAAGCTGTTTGGACTGCACCAAACATGCACAGACTGCGAGGTCAGGGACGAAACCATTTGTGCAAATAACGATACCCAGGACACCGAGTGATTTAGGGAACACGATGATTCAAGTACGGGTGCTTTTATGTGGACAATAAGACTGCTAAATTGATTCAATTGGAGAAACAAAACATAAGATAACAATCCATTGGTTGGAGAACCTTTATGATGGTAACTTTGGATAATTATTACCCTGACTGCCAGGATTATTTATTGGAGTTTGAAGTATTTGTTGTCATAAATGATCATGATAGCTTTTTCTATTTTCTCATTTTTCTAATTTATCCATCACATATTAGACATTTTATCTGATGTTTTGAAAAGTGAACGACGTAGCCCTTTAGGGTGATAATGAGTGGCGGAAGCCACAGAGAGAGAGCAGTGGCAGGTAAATTCAGTTTTGAGAAAAGGGATTTTGTCCTATGATTTTTTTAGAGAACTTCCTTAATCAAAACGACTGTTTACGTCATACGAGAACACACATTATCCTCCTGAGCTGCAACACCTGTCTGCACGAGATCATGAGATGTGGACAAATATCAGCCAGTGAAACGCTTCATCTAGCGATATGCTCCACGTTCAGCAAACTTTGAATGTAAACTTTGGAGAATGAATTTTTCAACAACCTTCCAGGAGAAAAAACATAAGAAAAATTAAGAAGTTTCTTGCTGGAATCATTAATCTAATTCTTTGCCATATTGCATAATACGTGTTACAACGAAGTGTGCTTCCAACTAATATTAATGTATATATAAACGAAATCACATAATATCTTGAGAACCTGTGACGTAGTGAGCACTGTTTTCTCACTATTCAAAAAAAACAAAAAATTACAAAAGAACTGGAACTTTAAAGTCTGTAAAGAATTCTGTCACTTTTTGACAAACATCAGAGTTTCTCGCTTAATTTGCGCAATTCCCAGGAACAGATGTTAATTTAATTACCCACACGCTCTGAATTTTCAATGAAACACAAAATGCCGTGAGAACAAACATTTCGAGGATCATTCCGAGGCGAGTGCCAAAGGCTGACCATTACCAGCTTCCCAGCAAGAGGTAATCTTGCAACTTGAAAGTGGCCTTTTGTCTTTCCCTAAATTATTCTTAGTCACTAGTGATTCAGTATTTTCTACTATGGGACTATGGCTGTGCCGCTCTTATGGAGCTGTGCTGTGCCGCTTGGAGCTGGGACTATGGCTGTGCCGCTCTTATGGAGCTGTGCTGTGCCGCTCTTATGGAGCTGTGCTGTGCCGCTTGGAGCTGGGACTATGGCTGTGCCGCTCTTATGGAGCTGTGCTGTGCCGCTTGGAGCTGTGCTGTACCGCTTGGAGCTGGGACTATGGCTGTTCCGCTCTTGGAGCTGGGACTATGCTGTGCCGCTTGGTCCGCTGTGCTGGACCAAGCTCCTCTTACCTGAGGAGCTTGGTCCATGTCAAGTAGTTGAGAGAGTCACGGAAGGAGACGCTGATTATCTCCTTTAATAAATTTGGTATCATGAATTTCAACACATTCTGGAAGAATGTCTTCCTCGCCTCCTCGAGGATCACCACACGATGAAGGTTGTGCTCTTTTGACTGTGAATATATTTTTCCTTCATTCAAACTGGAAACCTTTGCTTGATCTTACTGGTAGTCTAGCAAGGCAAAAAGAGGCCTCGTGCGAGACGTTACAAGAGATCGTAAGCTTCCAGTTCACCTGTTACGTGTTCATTCACCTTTATTCAATGGACAACTGGTTAATGTTCATGAGCAAGAGAATCTCTAATTGAGAATGTGCTGTCCCTCTCAGTGTGCCATCAACCAAGATAATATGTTAAGTACTCACTAGTTGTGCCTGCGGAGGTTGAGCTTTGACTCTTTGGTCCCGCCTCTCTACTGTCAATCAACTGGTGTACAGATTGCACCAGATTAGGTGTCTTGGTGTGCTTGTTTTTTTTTTTATCTCTGTAACTCATGTGCTAAGGATAAATGGGTCGAGATTCATCTGAGGAAGTGAAGTTGTTCTCTCCAAACAGCTGCGTTGGTAACTCTTTGTGTCCACGTGAAACAAAAGTGAGGAGGTCCTGGAAGGGCCCTACACGTCTCACGTTGTTCACGTGCTTTTAGAATGTTGCTGCACCATCGAAGGATTAATGTCAGGAATTAAACAAGCATCAACATTGTTAAAATCTTGGGTCTTGGTGATTACATCGATAAACAGGTTAACTGTCCTTCATTTTCTGGGGCATTTCTCTGACGCAACTTGGAGCAGCGCCACGAGGGAATGATTCGGTCCCTATATCAACACGTGGCTTTTTCAAATTAAAATTATAAGTTAGAAACGTTGCTGGGAGGAGTAATGATGACGCTGCCTGACCTGGGTTCAACCCGAGGAGTGATAGCATTAGCAATTATTGATTGTCTGAAATGTATTGCCTTCTTGCGTTGTCTTGGCAATCCTTACATTGAAGGTTGAGACTAGTGGCTTGTCCCTCCTTGCAAGGATAGGTAAACGATGGCCAGCATTGGCAGGTTTCATTAAGCCGTGATAGTGATTAAATTTTCATAGTGGGTCCTCCGTTCGGTAGGTTTAAAAGGTCTTGAATGTTTCAGCTGCATATAGGTTAGATGTTATTTTATTCCAATTGCATGGATTCTGGTTCTGGTTGTTGTGATTGCTTCCAGAGGTCAGCAGATAAGATAAAACTTCTAGAGGTACGTTTGGTCGGTTGAGGAGGGTGTCACGTATCATGTGTGCAGACAAGTTAAATTCCCTGAGTTTGTGGCAAGCAGACTTCAAGGAATTTCAAGGACAGACCCCAGCAAAACTGCTAAGTTACATCTAAGTGCATGAAGCAATGTGACGCAACTGTTGCGTGACTATGACTCAGGGTTGCTAAGTAACGGTGTGAGGACAGTAACTATGTGTCATCTTTAAGAATCCTCCAAGTCTCTGTATTATCTATCTCACACTAATGAGGATTTTTTNGGCATGGAGGGACCCTGACCAGGGGCCATGGGAGGGACCATGACCAGGGGCCATGGGAAGGACCATGACCAGGGGCATGGGAGGGACCCTGACCAGGGACATGGGAGGGACCCTGACCAGGGGCCATGGGAGGGACCATGACCAGGGACCATGGGAGGGACCATGACCAGGGGCCATGGGAGGGACCCTGACCAGGGGCCATGGGAGGGACCATGACCAGGGACCATGGGAGGGACCATGACCAGGGGGCCATGGGAGGGACCATGACCAGGGGGCCATGGGAGGGACCATGACCAGGGACCATGGGAGGGACCATGACCAGGGGCCATGGGAGGGACCATGACCAGGGACCATGGGAGGGACCATGACCAGGGACCATGGAGGGACCATGACGAGGGGCCATGGGAGGGACCATGACCAGGGACCATGGGAGGGACCATGACCAGGGACCATGGGAGGGACAATGACGAGGGGCCATGGGAGGGACCATGACCTGGGACCATGGGGGACAATGACGAGGGGCCATGGGAGGGACCATGACCAGGGGCCATGGGAGGGACCATGACCAGGGGCCATGGGAGGGACCATGACCAGGGGCCATGGGAGGGACCATGACCAGGGGCCATGGGAGGGACCATGACCAGGGACCATGGGAGGGACCATGACCAGGGACCATGGGAGGGACAATGACGAGGGCCATGGGAGGGACCATGACCAGGGACCATGGGAGGGACAATGACGAGGGGCCATGGGAGGGACCATGACCAGGGGCCATGGGAGGGACAATGACGAGGGGCCATGGGAGGGACAATGACCAGGGACCATGGGAGGGACCATGACCAGGGGCCATGGGAGGACCATGACCAGGGGCCATGGGAGGGACCATGACCAGGGGCCATGGGAGGGACCATGACCAGGGACCATGGGAGGGACCAGGGACCATGGGAGGGACCAGGGACCATGGGAGGGACCAGGGACCATGGGAGGGACCAGGGACCATGGGAGGGACCAGGGACCATGGGAGGGACCAGGGCCATGGGAGGGACCAGGGCCATGGGAGGGACCAGGGACCATGGGAGGGACCAGGGACCATGGGAGGGACCATGACCAGGGGCCATGGGAGGGACCATGACCAGGGGCCATGGGAGGGACCAGGGGCCATGGGAGGGACCCTGACCAGGGGACATGGAGGGACCATGAGGGGCCATGGGGGGAGGGACCATGACCAGGGGCCATGGGAGGGACCCTGACCAGGGGCCATGGGAGGGACCATGACCAGGGGCCATGGGAGGGACCCTGACCAGGGGACATGGGAGGGACCCTGACCAGGGGACATGGGAGGGACCATGACCAGGGGCCATGGGAGGGACCATGACCAGGGGCCATGGGAGGGACCCTGACCAGGGGCCATGGGAGGGACCATGACCAGGGGCCATGGGAGGGACCCTGACCAGGGGACATGGGAGGGACCATGACCAGGGGCCATGGGAGGGACCAGGGGCCATGGGAGGGACCATGACCAGGGGCCATGGGAGGGACCCTGACCAGGGGACATGGGAGGGACCATGACCAGGGGCCATGGGAGGGACCATGACCAGGGACCATGGGAGGGACCATGACGAGGGGCCATGGGAGGGACCCTGACCAGGGGCCATGGGAGGGACCATGACCAGGGGCCATGGGAGGGACCATGACCAGGGGCCATGGGAGGGACCAGGGGCCATGGGAGGGACCAGGGGCCATGGGAGGGACCAGGGGCCATGGGAGGGACCAGGGGCCATGGGAGGGACCATGACCAGGGGCCATGGGAGGGACCATGACCAGGGGCCATGGGAGGGACCATGACCAGGGGCCATGGGAGGGACCATGACCAGGGGCCATGGGAGGGACCATGACCAGGGGCCATGGGAGGGACCAGGGGCCATGGGAGGGACCAGGGGCCATGGGAGGGACCATGACGAGGGGCCATGGGAGGGACCATGACGAGGGGCCATGGGAGGGACCATGACGAGGGGCCATGGGAGGGACCATGACGAGGGGCCATGGGAGGGACCATGACGAGGGGCCATGGGAGGGACCATGACCAGGGGGCCATGGGAGGGACCATGACCAGGGGCCATGGGAGGGACCATGACCAGGGGCCATGGGAGGGACCATGACCAGGGGCCATGGGAGGGACCATGACCAGGGGCCATGGGAGGGACCATGACCAGGGGCCATGGGAGGGACCATGACCAGGGGCCATGGGAGGGACCATGACCAGGGGCCATGGGAGGGACCCTGACCAGGGGCCATGGGAGGGACCATGACCAGGGGGCCATGGGAGGGACCCTGACCAGGGGCCATGGGAGGGACCATGACGAGGGGCCATGGGAGGGACCAGGGAACATGGGAGCACGGGTCATTACAGTGTCAGGTTGGCATGGAAGTGAATTAAGGCATGTAGAGAGCAAAACAGAGGCTGGCACTGTTTGTGGGTTTAATCGTAGAAGTTTGTGGATTTAATTAAAATCAACTAAGTTACTCAAACGAAATTCAGGAGCCTGGCTCAGGAGCTGAAACTCTAACCGTACAAAGGCAAGTACACACACTAACTTTTCAATATCAACTCCCTCCACACATATCCACCTACATCCCCGACGCAGCATCCAAGCAAAATACAGCACCTACTGATAGGTTAACCCTACAAGCCTGATAGACTCCATTACACTCCCAGATGGCTTACCCATTCGCGGAGGGAATGCCTTTCATCACCTTGGCGACTGCTGGTAATGAGCCCCGTCAGAGCGCCGTCATGGGGAACGTGCTCAACCCAGCTTGCGACTCCAACGAGTACTTTGACTACCCCGGCCCTACTCTCTCCTTCACAGACTCCACAATCTCTACATCACTCTGACCGCCGCAGGATACTGGCGTGTGGGGGATGATGCCCAAGATACAGAGAGAGGTTGGTTTACAGAACTCGTGCATATAATCTATCTAATGCATGTCTATTTATAATACAAATAATGGGGAAGGGTGGAAATAATACTCAAGTCAGTGATCTTTGATATTATAGTTATGTTAAAATCACAGGTTTCAAAGTTCTTCCCGAATCTGCCTCCACTGCTGGAGATTGAGAGGAACGTCAGCCTCTCTCTCCTCAATTCCAACTTGGGAAACAGTGCCCCTGGGCCCCTCCTGCCCTCACAAGTGGAGGTGGGCTCTATGCACTGTGTTCCTGGCTCGCGCCTTCCCCAGGTGAGCTAGTACCCGCAGGTGAGTTAATTATCACCGATGGGTTGATTATCCAAAGTTTTGATTATATCCCAGTTGGGTGGTTGACTATCTTGCGTTGAGAAAGACAAGAACAGCAGTTGTCAAGAAGTGTGTCAGACTGTCAAAGTCAGAATAATTAGATAAATTGGAAGAATATTGGAAATAGAGAGACAGAACGTCCACTTGCTGGAACATCACACCAGAACACTAATCACAGGACCTGGAGTCGTGGCTTGATGGCGCTGGTCCTGGAGGGGTAATCTACTTCAGCTTGGGGTCGGTGGCGACGGGCGTCTCCATGCCGGAAGAATTAAGACGAATTTTCCTGGACGCCTTCAGAAGACTGGAGTACCGTGTCATCTGGAAGTACGAGTCGAAACTGGAGGGAGTGTCCGACAATGTATTGATTAGAGAGTGGCTGCCACAGCAGGATATTCTGGGTTAGTGATTGCTTCGAGATGCTGCTTGTCTATCAACACTTTCAAACTATCTAGCATTAACAACATTTTCAACTAAACAAATGCCTCAGCACTAAGCACCTTGAGTGAACTCGTTCTAAGTAGTTGACCAAACCACACACTAGAAAGTAAAGGGATGACGTTTCGGTCCGTCCTGGACCATTCTGAAGTCGATTGAGAATGGTCCGGGGCGGACCGAAACGTCGTCGTCCCTTCACTTTCTAGTGTGTGGTTTGGTCAATATATTTCAGCCACGTTATTGTGACTCCTCGTCTGCATTCTAACTAAGTGACTAAGTGTTAAAAATTTCCCAGGTGAGTTC
>WNGS01111181.1:13323014-13347835 GCA_020271785.1 Procambarus virginalis | reverse complement strand
GAGTCTGGGTAAGGAATAATCAAGAGCTCGTAGAGGGCTTGTCCGTTCTCGTCCACAATTTGGAATCCGTTCCATCAATTAAGCGGCATTAGAGCAGGTGAGGTTTACCCGCTTTGTTAATGGGTTTTTCCATTCATTTTGCCTCCTCTTTTTCTTGTCCGTTCCCTCCTCATATTCACGTTGCTCTGTGGTGTGGTGGTGTTCGTTGTGGTGGTAATTCATTACTAACAAACTTTCCCTGTTCTTCAAACTGATTTAGATTGTATACCACCCGGAGGTGGAATAATGTGTTGTGCACCCCATAAACCCAAGCTCTCTGTGAGCTGGGTAAGGCGGCAAACAAAAAGGATTTAACCAAGGGCACTAGAAGGCCCATTATCAGGACCTCAACGGAAACATTTTACATTAACAATTATATCTACCCTGAACACCGTATAATATAATGCCAGCTAGTTTGATTAGAGGTTATATTCTATTATCAACTAGCTATGTATTTACCCAATTCAACCAATTATACATCCAATGGTTGTGTTTCTTATTCGCTAAACTTCAGGAATATCAGCGGAACATGGATTTTCAGTGCAAGGATTCAGGATTACGTTATATTGTTTTTTTAAATAGGGATTGTGTTTTTGCCATTTCATGTACGGGTGAGATTTAAGATTACCCTCTAAACATGGTTTTTTTTATCACCAGTTCTACTATTTGATGTAAAACTGCCCTATTCCTACCATGGATCCTGACCCTCTGTTATATCTGACTTTAAAACGATGAATGAATGGATAGTAGGTATGCTGTGTGCTTGGGTGTACAGTCTGTTTTACGACTCTGACAGCTTTGCCTGCTCCTCAGCCTAGGTGATACTTATCAATTAATCCGACATTTATTTTTTAAGTTTGTTCTTGACAACTGAGCTCCAACTCCCCTGAGGCATTGCCTACCAACTTTCAGGCGTATTGAGCAATGTTTCTGTAACCCATTGGATTACTCCTTTCACACTTTTGGTGGAGGTGTGTGTATGAAGACGTGCCTGTCCA
Source organism: Procambarus virginalis (assembly GCA_020271785.1). NCBI lineage: Eukaryota > Metazoa > Arthropoda > Malacostraca > Decapoda > Cambaridae > Procambarus > Procambarus virginalis. The sequence continues at coordinate 13,346,798 of WNGS01111181.1, read as the reverse complement.
TTCGCAGCCTTACAGTCTTCAACAACCCTTGTACAGATCCAGCCATCCTGTGTTCCCTGTCACCTTTCGGGTACTTTTTTTTCCCTCGACTCCACTGCCGTTACATTTGAGTTTCCATCCTGAATCACTCTCCTCTAGGTGTTGTAATTGTATACCAGTGAATGGTCACTTAGAGATTCCTCAGATTTTCAAGATTTTCCTCGCCTTTTAGTAACATGTGTTTTTTTTGGTTTTTCTTTCAATCATTTTCTCGGGATTTATGTCTTACAGTTCTGGTCTAACTAAATCTGGTTTAATTAAAAAATAAAAAATGAATAGTTTTCAGGGTATATTATTCCACCTATAGGTAGGATTTCGACGACAGGTAACACATGGCGAGATTTATTAATGTGCGGGGTGTTCGCACGACGGGTGGGTGCCCATTGGAGGTTTCAACAGAAGGGTCGGAGTGAACCATGTGCCGGGTGTAGTGGGGCGGAAGGGTTGGCGTGGACCAATGTGCTGCCGGGGGTGTTGGACGACGGGTTGGGTGACCCATGTGCGGGTGTTGGACGACGGGTTGGGTGACCCATGTGCGGGGGTTGCACGATGGGTTGTGGGACCATGTGCGGGGTGTTTTGAGACGGGTTGGGTGGACCATGTGCCGGGTGTTGCAACGACATGGGTTGGTTTGTTTGGGCCAACCAGGTGCGGGGTTGTTGCACTCGACGGTTTGGGGTGGAACATGTGGCGCGGGGTTTTGCAAGGACGGGTTGGGTGACCCACAGGTCTATGTTGCTCGAGGAACCCCTTGGGTTGCGAGCCTTATTTATGGCGCGCACATGTTATTTCACTTGGGTCGAATATATGTAATGTGGTGATTTACTAATAACACTAACAGGAAAGGATTTATTTCCTCCTAGATTGGTCTCTACAACATCGGAACAATATGAATCTAAGGGCACGACCTTGCGGGGGACCTTGCCCATTTATCGCAATACACTTGATCTCGGCGGGCGCGTGGGAAAAAAACGTTGTTGTCAGATACTTACCTACAGGTAAACCTTTTTCAGTCATTCCTGCCACTATTCTGCGGATTTTTGTTTATGTGATATTGATGATTTTATTCATTAATGACCCCAAAAAACACCATCCGGGGTTGTATTGGGAAATAAAGAAAAAAAAAAGGTTCAAAGGTACATGAATGGACTCACTTTACTGAACCCAAAAACTTCACTTAGCTAAGGCAAATACTCTTGAAACTAGCAAGTTACACAGTTTTAAATTTTATATATATATTTTCACGGTTAAAATTTACCCTTCATATAACACGAGTAACACTTCAAACTACAGCTTCATCAATTACACATTAAGTTTATTTATATTGTACTAAATTCTGTTATTTCTTATATAAAAAATAAAATCATAGTTGTCAGCCGTATCACGACCGTGTAAGAGTGCTGCTGCTACTGTGCCTCTGCCAGCAGGCTAACGCGCTTAGTTATCTTGCTAGCTTCGTCGTTGACACAAATGAGGTTCAATATCTAGCTGTCTGGTTTTTCGGGGTAATAAACACTCAAGTGTTCGAGAACAGGATATTGATTTCAGTCTTGGTGAGGGCGCTCCTTGTGGGTTAAAAACTTCTTTCAACTCTTAAGTGACTTACTAAAGCAGCTCATTTTTGGGATTATGGTGTTTGGTAACGTCCCTTGTAGCCTGCATTTTATACCAAACCCCCCGCTCCTGTTGCCAGCGTAAGTCATTACAGGGGGGTTCACCATGGCCCGTGCTACTTAAAACTTGTTGTTCCCAGTAGCTAAATCTTAAACAACAACAATATTATACAACTTGTTTAATCTTTGAGTCACAGAGTTCAAATCAGTGTTATTTGTTTATTTAATATGATTTCAAGTGAACAATCCAGATGTAATTTAAGTGTTAGAGTAATTTGTATTTTGTTTCATCATGGCTAAAGTTTTTCATTATGTCTTCTATTTTTTTTCAGGGAATGTGTTAACCATGGTATTTATATTATATCCTGTCTGGTTCGTTGTTCAAAGATGGGATATTTTAGAGAGGAATTATGGCTTTGATTTAGCCAGCTGCTACCGTGCCTATTGTGTAATCAGTCGAATTAGGGCAGTTGAAGAATTTCATCTCCTTAAACTTCCACAATTTCTTGACCAGTGGAGTTTCTTCAACTTCTCTCTCTCTTTTCGATTTTCTCTTTCAGTACAAAAGTTCTCTAAAAAATTTGCAATTGCAAATGGATCTTCTGTTCTTTCCTTGAGTTTGCTGGCCTTATTTGCAATCCAATCAGGATTTGCATACATGACTTTGGAGCTCATTCATTTTGCTAATGATCTTCAATCATGGATCGATATTGTTGGAAGTCCTCGTGGATGGTGAACTCATCTACTTGTAGATTTAGTTGAAGGCACATGCGTGTGGGGTGACACATGTAGAGACACATATGTGTGTGTGTTGACCAGACCACACACTAGAAGGTGAAGGGGCGACGATGTTTCGGTCCGTCCTGGACCATTCTCACACTCGACTTGAGAATGGTCCAGGACGGACCGAAACGTCGTCGTCCCTTCACCTTCTAGAGTGTGGTCTGGTCAACATACTTCAGCCACGTTATTGTGACTCATCGCCTGCTTATGTGTATGTGCGTGTGGGTGTAACTGAGATGTCTGTGGGAGTAATTGATGTATGGGTGTTGTAGAGACATTTTCTTGTTCTCGTCAGTAAACCTCAAGTACCTGTAGCAGCCGGAGACCATAGATAGTGGACCATCCGTAAGTAGGAGAAAGGGAGGAGTGGATAATAAAGTAAAACTATAAAAACTTGGATAGAATAATATGGTGCGAGGTGAAGGGCGGGTATAAAGGATGGTATTTGTTGGGGAGGAGCAGCACTCACTGCTGGAGAAGAAGGGAAGTGAGGTTGTGGTGGATGAGCTAGACTGATGAGTGGACACGTGTCCTTCATGCACTCACGTCAATATTTCAGAACAAACTGAGATTTATTATACTGTGAATACAATTAATTTGTTTGAGTTATGTGGCAGACTCAACTTCACTACCTTCTGACACCTGGCGAGGAATACAACTGAAGAAGGCAACTGGGTAAATGCTTTGTATATTCCATATACCCGTAAAGGCCGAATGGTCAGAATAAGGAGGAAATGATTCATTATTACATATTTAAAGTCTCGTGCAACTCAGAAAACATTATTTTTGTGTTCGTGCAACAACTCGTCTCGTTTGAATAGACGAGAGTTAGAAGTAGTTAAGCACAGATAACTCAATTGAAATATGGACATTTTCCTTTACTGTACGATTAGTGATCATGTGGATTGAGCTGGAAGAGGAGAAAGTAGAAGCCATCCCAGTTCAAAATTTCAAGTGTAAATTGCACAAAATATATGGGTTTAGCCAAAAGGCGAGAGCTTACTCCACGTGCACACAATTAGGCAAGAAGTCCATAGGTAGGAACCTGCGTATTATTCATGCACACATTGCTAAAGTCTGCATGAATATGTATGTCAGGTAAATGAATACCTACGAGACCAAGACTGGTGGTGGCGAGGCAGTCTGCTTCCCGTCTCTTGACTCGTCAGGGCCCAAGCCAAGTCATCCATCATCTGAAATAATTAACTTGTATTGTTCTTGCCTGTCTTGCTCTCCAGAATCCTTCCGCTCTCATAAAAGTATTGAATTGAAATTGAAACTCTCAATTCGCAGATGTAGAGTTGTAGACCAAACCACACACTAGAAAGTGAAGGGACGACGCCGTTTCGGTCCGTCCTGGACCATTCTGAAGTCGATTTTTTACTTCGCCTTGAGAATGATCCAAGACAGAACGTCGTCGTTCCTTCACTTTATAGTGTGTGGTTTGGTCAACATATTTCAGCAAAGTTATTGTGACTCCTCGTCTGTACTTGTAAAATAACTCATATAATGGTTGCAGATATAAAATTTACTCTGTGGGCTCTATTGGATCACAGAGTTTTGTCCTTTCCGGTTTGTCTCCTATTCGGGAGTTATATAGAAAATGGTTAAAATATTACTATTTTCATGTTGCAGTGCCAAAGTGATTTATGATCAATCACTGATTGTAATTCTAGCATTACCCGAATATCATACTTGCTGCGGAAGAAATTTCTCTAAAGAAAAATTAGTAAACATTAAACTCTTTTCAAATGACGAAAATATTTGAAGTAAAAAGTTAAACTTAAAAACGTGGCGTTTCAGCTAGTGACCACCGGTGACAATGAAATAATATAATTGTCTATTGTTAATTGTTTATTGACCATAGTATATTGCTTACTTTATTGTCTACAGTATGTTTAGGTAAATGTTTCGAGTAAAATTGCAAATACTTACACAGTCTGTTTTGTCAGCTGACACAAATTAGGAAAATATTCCAGCGAAAATAAGCAACTTTTTTCCCCCTTTGTGCAGTAAAAGTAAAGTGCAGAGGCTCGGGCTGGAACTACACTGCAAACACCTCTAATACTGAAGGCTAAACCACACACCAGAATTGCCTATGATTAATTGTCTATTGTACATCTTCGTATCTACAGCCACGTTATTGTGACTCGCCGTCTGTACCTCTCCTACTGTTATAAACATGGTGTTATATGCAGTAGTAAGCCTGTTGAGCGAGTAGACATAACAACGTGGCTGAGAATTAAATACCTCACCCACTTGTGAATGCTGAATACCATTCACCAGACGTTTTGGTGCATTCTGTACCATTATTATCAAGTTGTGTATATTTTTTATTTTCAGATTTTTGGGTTGGGTGACTAGCCTTATCCTGAGTAATTTATTAGTAATTATTACCTCCCTCAGATCTTCGAGGTTCTTTTCACTAGTTTAGTTTTCCAGAAATCTTAATCATTTTTGTTCTACGTAAATACATCCAAACTCATCCAGTCCAAACTCATTATGCAGGAAAAGGTGGGAGCAGTAAACCTGCTTATACATGTGAAATAAAACTTAACTGTAAATTATTAAGCCATTACAGAAAGGTATACAAAAACAAGCCGAAGAGCATTGTTGTGGTTGTGGTAAAGTCTCAGGTGGGTTTACTCGACCCGTTTTCTGAGGAGTTTAGTAGTGATGATAATTAAATGTTCTCAGTGCAGCCAGAGGCGGAGCATCGTTAACACCACAGCGTTCCTCGACCCGCCTGCCTCAGGACCGCCTTACCTCACACGCCACAGTCATTCCACGTCCCACACACCAGTCACTCTACGCCCAAAACACCACAGCGCTTCGTCCTCGCTCTACTGATCCTCTCCTGATCTCTGATTGATCTGAGTAGTCTCTGATTGGTAGGTACTCCTGCTTGACGGTCAGTAGTCAAGTCAAGCAAGTGGAGGCAGGCAAGTCAGCCTTCCAAGTGGCTGACTTGTCCGCCTCACAACTGACAGGTTTGAAATTAAGTTTTTCACGTCTGGTTAGTGTGATGTATGGACTATTACCTTAGGGACAAGTTCACGTGAAAAATATTAATTCGACTTGGTGGATCATTTCTTTTAATGAAATTATAGCTTAGTCCTTCATAAAATATTGTACTGATCCCAGTACTACTTTTTACTGCAGATCTGGGTAGCGTGATAAATGTATTATTAGAGTAAAAATATATATTCAATCATAATACATAATTTAGTTCCCAAACGGTTTGACTGTTCTACTGGCAGATCTATTATAAGGAAAAGGCTGGAATGCGTGTTATCAGGTGACCCAGGCTGATAACACATTCATTCACATTCAATACCATTTACATACCTAAAAGGATAAATGTTGAACGTTTATTATCAAAATATTGCTGTTCAAAGCTGAAAAATTACCCGTTACAGATTTATGGAATTTAATTGTACAAACAATCCCTTAACAGTGTAACGTAATTATAACAAAACTTAGGACAACAATTTAATTGTCATTTATAATAGCCGACAATAAATTAGCGCGTGTAACGATATTATAATGACGCTTAATTATTGTCAACAGTTTTATCTGTTGAGCTGAATAAGCTTTCGAACAAAAAATCCCCAATGTTGCTGAGCATTGTTCATATAATCGTCTATTTATAATTAGCAATGTTAAAAGCGATCAAATGGAAGATCGTTCTTGTAGAACTGCTTTTATAATTTTGACACGACATCTGTAGGGGAATTCTGAATCGTGGAATGTTTTTTATTTATTTTAATTAATTTATCTATTGAATTCTAATTTATAAAATTATTTGTTTCTTTCGGTAATGGATTATATGGCATTAAATTCCTCCCACAAGTCATATCCTACACAAGTTGGGGTTATTATAGCTTATCAATCGAAAATTATCGATTCATAGGAAATTCACTGACTAGAAATATCTGACTAGAAGGCTTCAACATTCAGGTAGAGTAGCAAATCCACAAGGGCCGTGGCGAGGATTCGAACCTGCGTCCGGGAGCATCCCAGGTAGAGGCGTAGAACACTTGGGTGGGCTCGCCTCATTCATGGCCACGTGACCCTGGAGCTCATTGCCATTTTGCACCAAGTTGTTGCTACTAATTTCATCAGGTTGCCACAGAAGATCTGCCAGAAGTATACAATGTAACTAATGCAAATAACATCCTAATAACATATATTGTATGACATATTATTATTTAGATTCTTACCCTAGATTCTTATTTAGATGAGTCTTATCCTATTTCGGGTGATCGTCCGCCTTATGACCGGTTTGTTCTACTTATAAGGCCCTGAAATAATAGGTAAATATGCAGACGATGAGTCAAAATAACGTGGCTGAAGTATGTTGACCAGACCACACACTAGAAGATGAAGGGACGACGACCTTTCGGTCCGTCCTGGACCACACAATCGTCTTGAGAATGGTTCAGGACGGACCAAAACGTCGTCGCCCCTTCATCTTCTAGTTTGTGGTCTGGTCAACAACAGGTAAATAATTTTAGCTAACTGGAAACGAGGTACTCCCGTACTGATGAGGTTGTGGTAGTAGATTTGCGTCAAGATGGCTCGGGTTTGCGAGTAATGGCGGTTCTGCTTATTGCGCGTCCTCGCGGGCGTTGATTAAATTCACAGTGGCGTCCTCCCTCCTTCACGGGTCTAGTCACCCCACTAGAAACCGATTCAATTGTCTACCCACTAATGAACAAAGGTTGGGAGGCGTTGATTTTTTTTTTAGTATTTTGTTTGATCCGGTCATAGAGAATACTTTTTTATTGATTCTAACGCTAGACTGGTGTTTTAAGTGATTATTAATATTTTAATAGTATATTTTTTAGTGGCGTGGCAATCATTTCGCGTTTTTTTTCGGGAAAATGCCACAAGTCTAATTTTTGTCATGGGTAAATAAAATAATTTAAGTTAGTATGGGTTAATTTGATAGTATAAGAACAACAGCAATATTAACTGTATTTTGTATTAAAGATTATTAAAGAATGTCGGTTTATTCCCCAACAACATCCTGGTCGGCCGAGGCAGTGTTCCGCTCCTTAAGTTTATTTCTTGAGGTTTATTTTGCTAGATTTTCCCCTCCAGCTCAACTGAGAACATCTCCCTTCACAGTTCAAACCAAGTTTTTTGAGCAGTGTGGCTGTGAGTGCATACTGGTGGTGAACACTCAATCGTATAGCATGTGTTTAGTAACACTATTAACTCAAATTTGATAGAGAAATAACCTAACAGAGGACGACAGGTCTATCCAGAACCGCCCACGGGATGGGTATGGGGTCCCACCACCACCGCCTACGGGATGGGTATGGGGTCCCACCACCACCGCCCACGGGATGGGTATGGGGTACATAATAAATGACTAAATGAAATCAAATGATAGGGAGCTATGCATATTGTGGTCCTGCAACATGGCTTTCAATCACTGAATTTTTGTCGATACGCAGAGTTACGCCCGAGACACACATCTCCAACTGACGCATTATTTTCCTCTCGCCAGAGGAAAATGGGGAAGCTGTTGTGGTTGTCCTTGGCTGCTGCCCTCACTACTCTCCTGCCAGGATGCTGCTGGGGCGTGCAGGTCAACCTTCCACCACCCGAGACCGTCTGTAAGATACTGGTGGCTGTTCCAGCAATCAGGAGGAACCACTGGAACATGTTCAAGCCTCTGCTGGAGACTCTTGCTGATCGCGGCCATCAGGTGATCCCGGACATCTGGTTCACTCTCTCTCGATCTCGCTCTAATATTAGATTGCTAATTTTATATTTTGAAGTCACAGTAACAATGACTCAGCGGCACTGAACTTTGAATGCAAGTATACACAACCACACACACGCACACACCCTCGCAAGCAAACACACACACACACACCACACACACACACACACACACACACACACACACACACACACACACACTCGCAAGCAAACACACACACACACACACACACACACACACACACACACACACACACTCGCAAGCAAACACACACACACACACACACACACACACACACACACACACACACACACACACACACACACACACACACACACACACACACACACTCGCAAACAGAGTGGTAGACGGTTGGAAAAAGTTAGGTGAGAAAGGGGTGGAGGCCAAGACCGTCAGTAATTTCAAAGTGTTATATGACAAAGAGTGCTGGAAAACGGGACACCACGAGCTTAGCTCTCATCCTGTAACTACACTTAGGTAATTACTTAGGTAATTACACACACACACACACACACACACACACACACACCCACACACACCCATCACACACAAGCACACACACAGCCACTCACACATGCACATGTATGATACACTGAATAATGGTATACAATATACGATACATTGAATACCATATGCACCAATATTGCACATTTGTTTGTTTAATTTTTCAGTCTTTACTTTTTTGTTATTTCCAAATTAAGACTTTTATAATTCTTAAGAATGACAATCAAATTCAAGTTTAAATTTAATACAAAATATTTGGCTGTCCAATAATACTCAATAAACAATTTTGAAATAATATTTATCTGCGATTTTAAAACTATTTTTTTTTATCTTTTTATATTGATTAAACTATAAACCCCCCATTTAGAAATCATTAAATAGGATTATGGGATAAAAATTATTAAAATTAGGAACTGCCATTAAACACCAGATGCACCCTTTTGAGTAGCCTTCTTCAGTATTCCTCTTCAATACCATAACAACATTGCTATGAACAGCTAACTCAGGTGAAGCTATAGATGATCTTCCTTGATCAAGAAAAAGCTTTCAAACTTCCAAGCTGGCGAGTAATTCTACCTACCCACGTTGATCAAAAAAGATGTCTGGGGGAAAACTTCTTCTCTGGATTCCAGACTACATTTAGTCACAGGTGTGACAGAGAAAAGCTGCAAGTCCAAGTATCAAACTGTCGGTTGCAAGAGAATGGGACTCCACAATGAGGAGTCCTCAGCTCTAGACTTTTTAAACATTCTTACGGAAAACTTCGTGTCCATGACATTTACATAAGGGGTTAAATTGCAAAGTTGTACTGATGATTTAGCATTAGTAGTCACAGATCCTTCACTGTTGAATAAAGACACAAGTGGCACTAGACGAAGCAACATCTGAATTTAGCATTTTAGGGCTTAAAATATATGCATAGAAATCTTAGACAATTTCTATGTTTACAAAATTATTATTATTATTGTCTATTATCTGTTAGACAACTAATAAGCGAGACCGTTGCTCTACCATCCAGTCCAAGAAGTTGTACCAAGTCATAAAGGAACATTAGGGAATGACATTGTAGATGTTGCTGAAAAACTTGGAACTAAGAGAGGGAATGTAATTGTACAATAACCATAATGTAGTTGTCTCAACATCAGGCGCTACAGGTGGGTACAAGAGGTCAACCAACTACGAACAACTTATTCTGAGGAAAGGTACATTAAAAAATAAAGTACTCTTAATAGAAAACAAAAGTGTCTATTTTCCATGTAAATGGGAAATAGACTTTCAGGTTCCAGAAGAAGAGAGGACATGTCAGCAATGTAGAAAACTGCCGGACAGACCACTGGAACATTATATCTAACATACAGTGCAGTTACATATCACATAAAATTTAAACAGAATAAACAGCGCAGAAGTTGCCAAACGCATTGTGTTTCGCAGAAGCAATATACGAATCATAAATACACATCCACCGCCTAACTACATCAGAAATAAGTAAAACCTACCCAGAGGCTTGGGCCCATGCTGGAATATCCCTACATAAAAATAAATATATATTTGAAATCATAATGTAAAAGAAACGTGCATTGTTCCTAGTATTTAAAAGTATATTGTATACAAAACATACAAATCTTTGTGTGTGTGTGTCCTCCTGCAGGTGGTGGTTCTCCAAACGATGAAGGCGGCTTTCAGCCACCCCAACATCACCGAGGTTGTGGTCTCCGTCAATAAGACCAGCATCCCGAGCAGGTTCCAGAAAATCAATCCTGCAGGTCGGTTTTTTCTGAGGATTTTTTTATGGACGTTACCTAAGGATTTGCTGCAAGAGATCATTTCATTCTCAGTTGCACAGCTTCAGTTTTTAGTAAACAGATCCAATGCAAGCTTTTATAGCGTATGTTGCAAATTTGAGAATATTTTTATAGGATGCATAATGAACGATGTGTGTGTGTGTGTACTCGCCTATTTGTACTCGCCTATTTGCGCTTGCGGGGGATGAGCTTTGGTTCTTTGGTCCCGCCTCTCAACTGTCAATCAACTGGTGTACAGATTCCTGAGCCTACTGGGCTCTGTCATATCTACATTTAAAACTGTGTATGGAGTCAGCTTCTACCACATTACAGCCTAATGCATTCCATCCGTTAACTACTCTGACACTGAAAAAGTTCCTTCTAACGTCTCTGTGGCTCATGTGGGTACTCAGTTTCCACCTGTGTCCCCTTGTTCGCGTCCCACCAGTGTTGAATAGTTTATCCTTGTTTACCCGGTCGATTCCTCTGAGGATTTTGTAGGTTGTGATCATGTCTCCCCTTACTCTTCTGCTTTCCAGTGTCGTAAGGTGCATTTCCCGCAGCCTTTCCTCGTAACTCATGCCTCTTAGTTCTGGGACTAGTCTAGTGGCATACCTTTGGACTTTTTCCAGCTTCGTCTTGTGCTTGACCAGGTACGGGCTCCATGCTGGGGCCGCATACTCCAGGATTGGTCTTACATATGAGGTGTACAAGATTCTGAATGATTCCTTACACAGGTTCCTGAACGCCGTTCTGATGTTAGCCAGCCTCGCATATGCCGCAGACGTTATTCTTTTTATGTGAGCTTCAGGAGACAGGTTTGGTGTGATATCAACTCCTAGATCTTTCTCTCTGTCCGTTTCATTAAGTACTTCATCTCCTATTCTGTATCCTGTGTTTGGCGTCCTGTTTCCACTGCCTAGTTTCATTACTTTGCATTTACTCGGGTTGAACTTCAACATCCATTTGTTGGACCATTCACTCAGTCTGTCTAGGTCTAGGTCTGTGTGTGTGTGTGTGGTGTTTTCCTGAGTGCAGATCAGTTCGCATCAGTATCATTCAAATCATACAGATGCCTTATAGCTACAGTTCTTGTCACTTCATGTCACTTGTACTTCGCAACCTCCCAGGTGGCGTGGAGGCGTTTGTGCCTAGTAAACAAACATGTGTACCTCATCAGGCGAATGAGTGGCTATGAGGGAAGTGCCGAGTGTCATTGTACCTGTGGTCGTTAACCTCTCGTACTGGGCTTTTGCAGAAACCCTGTCGTTGTTGGAGGTGTACCTCGTGCCGCTCGTCTCAAAATTTTACTCTTCGCCAAAAATCATGGAGTACTACAGGAGAAGAAAGGAATTTGATGTTGTCATCACAGATCAATTGTTCAATGAGGTAATATCTATTTTGTGGGGCATTTAAAACGTAAGCTTTTCTAATCAGTGACGGTTTGTTTAGAATGATGGTTTGTTTAGAATCAAATAAATTTAGAAAACTATTTTTTTCTGCGTTTGCTAATATCATAATTTCCTGGCATAAACATCATGGTTAGTTGTAATGTAAATTTATAGTCAATAATTAACTTTCAAGTTTTTTATGATGTAATATGCATATTTGTCAATCATCAGGCACACAGACAAGCATGTGTGAATATAATTGAGAAGAAATCCCATTATATTATACATAGTGATTACACAAAGCTGCCATTCAAATCATTACTTTTATACATTTTACAAGCAAATTAATAATGGTCACATACGTTATGCTTAAAACTAGAGTAAAAAGGTAAGATAACTTCCCAAATAATTCGTCAAAAAGTCATACATGTGAGTCAATAATTATATAATTCATTGTTATGGAACTGTTATGTCAGGAAAATTACTGCCAGTCTAATGCTTCAGGCATGGGAGGGACCCTGACCATGGGCCATGGGAGGGACCATGACCAGGGGCCATGGGAGGGACCATGACCAGGGGCCATGGGAGGGACCATGACCAGGGGCCATGGGAGGGACCATGACCAGGGGCCATGGGAGGGACCATGACCAGGGGCCATGGGAGGGACCATGACCAGGGGCCATGGGAGGGACCAGGGAACATGGGAGCACGGGTTATTACAGTGTCAGGTTGGCATGGAAGTGAATTAAGGCATGTAGAGATCAAAACAGAGGCTGGCACTGTTTGTGGGTTTAATCGTAGAAGTTTGTGGATTTAATTAAAATCAACTAAGTTACTCAAACGAAATTCAGGAATCTGGCTCAGGAGCTGAAACTCTAACCGTACAAAGGCAAGTACACACACTAACTTTTCAATATCAACTCCCTCCACACATATCCACCTACATCCCCGAAGCAGCATCCAAGCAAAATACAGCACCTACTGATAGGTTAACCCCTACAAGCCTGATAGACTCCATTACACTCCCAGATGGCTTACCCATTCGCGGAGGGAATGCCTTTCATCACCTTGGCGACTGCTGGTAATGAGCCCCGTCAGAGCGCCGTCATGGGGAACGTGCTCAACCCAGCTTGCGACTCCAACGAGTACTTTGACTACCCCCGGCCCTACTCTCTCCTTCACAGACTCCACAATCTCTACATCACTCTGACCGCCGCAGGATACTGGCGTGTGTGGGGGATGATGCCCAAGATACAGAGAGAGGTTGGTTTACAGAACTCGTGCTTATAATCTATCTAATGCATGTCTATTTATAATACAAATAATGGGGAAGGGTGGAAATAATACTCAAGTCGGTGATCTTTGATATTATAGTTATGTTAAAATCACAGGTTTCAAAGTTCTTCCCGAATCTGCCTCCACTGCTGGAGATTGAGAGGAACGTCAGCCTCTCTCTCCTCAATTCCAACTTGGGAAACAGTGCCCCTGGGCCCCTCCTGCCCTCACAAGTGGAGGTGGGCTCCATGCACTGTGTTCCTGGCTCGCGCCTTCCCCAGGTGAGCTAGTACCCGCAGGTGAGTTAATTATCACCGATGGGTTGATTATCCAAAGTTTTGATTATATCCCAGTTGGGTGGTTGACTATCTTGCGTTAAGAAAGACAAGAACAGCAGTTGTCAAGAAGTGTGTCAGACTGTCAAAGTCAGAATAATTAGATAAATTGGAAGAATATCTGTAAATAGAGAGACAGAACGTCCACTTGCTGGAACATCACACCAGAACACTAATCACAGGACCTGGAGTCATGGCTTGATGGCGCTGGTCATAGAGGGGTAATCTACTTCAGCTTGGGGTCGGTGGCGACGGGCGTCTCCATGCCGGACGAATTAAGACGAATCTTCCTGGACGCCTTCAGAAGACTGGAGTACCATGTCATCTGGAAGTACGAGTCGAAACTGGAGGGAGTGTCCGACAATGTATTGATTAGAGAGTGGCTGCCACAGCAGGATATTCTGGGTTAGTGATTGCTTCGAGATGTTGCTTGTCTATCAACACTTTCAAACTATCTAGCATTAACAACATTTTCAACTAAACAAATGCCTCAGCACTAAGCACCTTGAGTGAACTCGTTCTAAGTAGTTGACCAAACCACACACTAGAAAGTAAAGGGATGACGTTTCGGTCCGTCCTGGACCATTCTGAAGTCGATTGAGAATGGTCCAGGACGGACCGAAACGTCGTCGTCCCTTCACTTTCTAGTGTGTGGTTTGGTCAATATATTTCAGCCACGTTATTGTGACTCCTCGTCTGCATTCTAACTAAGTGACTAAGTGTTAAAAATTTTCCCAGGTGAGTTCATCCATCAGGTTCAGAGGAAACAGTAGCATGTGCTGATGTAGACTCTCAACCTTACAATTTCCTTGACGACAGATTACAATTGAGCATCTTTGTGTTTACTCTTAACTTTTTGTTTGCATAAAATACATTCGTTTCATAATCGAACGAATGTATTTTATTGGAGCTGTTGTTGAGTTAAGATTAACTAATATTGCTTTTAGTTTTATATTTTAATTTTGCTTCACATTTTTGTCTGTCATAATAGAGCGCAGCTATATTTTGTTTAACAAATGTTAAATTGTTACCTCTTTTCTATCTTACGAAATCAGATTTTCAGTCTAATGAAAGTTTTACAATTTATGAAACACGAGAATATAGATCTTGATGAAAGCTTTCAGTTAACCTCAAGAATAAAGGTACCTGTGTCAAGGTGTTACTCATATGACCCAAAACGATATGTAGATTTATTTAGTACATTGAATACCAGAACATGTTACAAAATTATGCCTAAAATGAGGAAGATGGATTGGTCGGTTGTCAATAAAACAACCATCAAACTGTGGAGAAGTATTCCTATCGTTATAGTGGAGAATAAAGTCAGTTTTGTGCAGGACGAGAGAGGTTTATACTAGAGCGAATACCTTTATGTTTTCCTCCTTAATGTGTAGCTTTTCAAAGCTGATCACGATTCCGACCGTGTTGTTTCTCCTCAGCGGACCCGAGAGTCAAGTTGTTTGTCACTCACGGCGGGCTGTTGAGCACACTCGAGGCAATATGCCACAGCACGCCCCTACTCGCTATTCCAATCTTCGCTGACCAGCCCAAAAACGCCAAGATGATTGTGACCCGCGAGTTGGGTCTTTCTTTGGAGTGGAATGAACTAACTGTTGACCTCCTCGTCGCTGCCATTAGGGAAGTCGTTACCAATCCTAAGTGAGTATTGGAGGGTCATCACAATTCATTTCTCATTTCCTGTGTTGCATCCTTAAAATTGATCTTCATAAATTCTATGACTACCTTGTCGTTGTTCATTCTGGCAGAGGTATATGATGAAAATAATGATTATATTCTGATTTCTTGCATCATGTTGATACAATGTCACATTATTTTGGTCATGTCTGCCGGAGTCCGTTGCATACGACTCTGATACTTTACCACCCTGTTCAGTTTGGACCTGAATGATGTTTTATAATGCACTACTCCCGCTTACAGTTCCTAAACCTTTGGTACGGCTTGCTACTGCTTCAGGCCCACCATGCTCCTGACCCTGCCCCACATGCTCCTGACCCTGCCCCACCATGCTCCTGACCCTGCCCCACATGCTCCTGACCCTGCCCCACCATGCTCCTGACCCTGCCCCACATGCTCCTGACCCTGCCCCACCTTGCTCCTGACCCTGCCCCACCATGCTCCTGACCCTGCCCCACATGCTCCTGACCCTGCCCCACCATGCTCCTGACCCTGCCCCACCATGCTCCTGACCCTGGCCCACCATGCTCCTGACCCACCATGCTCCTGACCCTGCCCCACCATGCTCCTGACCCTGCCCCACATGCTCCTGACCCTGCCCCACCATGTTCCTGACCCTGACCCACCATGCTCCTGCCCCACATGCTCCTGACCCTGCCCCACCTTGCTCCTGACCCTGCCCCACCATGCTCCTGACCCACCATGCTCCTGACCCTGCCCCACCATGCTCCTGACCCTGCCCCACATGCTCCTGACCCTGCCCCACCATGCTCCTGACCCTGCCCCACCATGCTCCTGACCCTGACCCACCATGCTCCTGACCCTGACCCACCATGCTCCTGACCCACCATGCTCCTGACCCTGCCCCACCATGCTCCTGACCCTGCCCCACCATGCTCCTGACCCTGCCCCACCATGCTCCTGACCCTGCCCCACATGCTCCTGACCCTGCCCCACCATGCTCCTGCCCCTGCCCCACCATGCTCCTGACCCTGCCCCACCATGCTCCTGCCCCTGACCCACCATGCTCCTGACCCTGCCCCACCATGCTCCTGACCCTGCCCCACCATGCTCCTGACCCTGCCCCACCTTGTATTTGTCTCTGACGCACCTTATAACAACCTGGACCAGATACGAACGCAACCTGAGGGAGGCGTCGAGGGTGGCGCTGGACCTGCCTCGCCCGCCCCTTGAGACAGCAGTATTCTGGACGGAATACGTCATGAGACACAGAGGAGCGCCCCAACTCAGGTCTCCGGCAGCGGACCTCTCCTGGGTGGAGTTCCTCATGCTCGATGTCCTGGCTTGCCTCTCTCTGGCAGTCCTCCTCTTGTGTGGCCTGCGCAAGCTACTTTCACCTCGCTGCAGGATGCGGGTTGCTTATTCTTTTAACTTGAAGAAGAAAATTGATTAAAATGACCCGCGTTGTGCTGGTGTTAGACAGGAGGTGCACCGGTCGACTGCTAGTAGCTGCACTGTATATTGGTTTTCATTAAAGGTTGAGCATTTTTTCGAATTTAAAATATATTGCCAACATATTTATCAGTGTGTGTGTGTGTATATATTAGAATAATTTACAAAGATTTGGTAAAATATTGTTTGTGGCGTAAAATTTACACATGACTAGACATATACTGAAATCGAAAAAGGAAATATTAAATATTAAAATTTAATATATATTTTGCTATTAGAGAAAACGAATGTAGTAAGCGAATTGTCCTCATCTTTACGAAACTGAAATCTAGGATAATTCTATCACAATAATAATACTTCCTTCACCTTCACTAGATACCTGTCAGTCAACTACCCACAATGTGAAATATTTTGGCGCATATCAGCTTGACGTTTCAAATGTGACGGCTGCCGACTTACAAGACAAAGTGTCACACGATGAGGAGTTGGCAGCCTTCAAGTACCTGTAAGACGTCTTCCCGAAGCTGTCTTAGACCAAGGTCAAGGCAACGTTTGAGAGGGAATTATAGCTATTTTCTACCTTATGGAGGCATAAGCTGTCTGAAAATATCATATTATTTGTTATTAATTATTACATACTCTCTAATCTGTCTATTTATCTAACGTTACTTGGTGACAGTCGTTTAACGTTACTGTGAGTTCTCTTCCCCTTGTTATTAGATGGTATTTGAAGTGTCAAGGTGACATCTACGGGACTAATTTACATCATAACACTTGTATCATATATTGTCTTCAAATGACCACTTGCATTGATACTTGAATTATATTTTGCTTCTTCTCAAGATATGTAAAGTGTTTGCAAGAGGCAAACATTTGTATAAAACATTTCTTGTTATATACGTCCTCCTGTTCCGAAGAACTTTTTAATGTATTAGAAGCCCAAATGTGTTTCCGACACATTTTCTAAAACTGAAATTGCATTTTGTTAAATAAAAATATTGCGACTTAGGAGTTGCAGCTGACACAAGGCAGGTGACTGCAAGAAAATACTTGATAGATGGAGAGTGGAGTGCGACCTCACACCATCGCCGCCTCCATCAAACATTTCCAATCGTTTAAGTTTAGACTGGCAATTCCTAGGGACAAAAATACGAAGATGAAGAAGAAAATTTTCCTTTGATGCTCCAAAACAGGAATGCAGTGAGTGGCCTGACGGCCCCTCACGGCGAGGCCACACTTGCGACACACGTCTATGTATTTCTTATTTATATTTTATATTAGTGGAGAACTAAGAGAGAATTTTAAGGCATCTTAGTGAAAGTTAATCTTACAGATCACTGCTCTTATATCTCGAGTAACTCCTCCTGTACCCCTCTTTATTATACTGTACTCGTCTAGTTCAGCTCTGCATCTACAACAGTTTTCATTAGAGGTAAGAGGAAAGGTGCTCGGGTGGCCACTTAACATGATTATACATCTAAGCTTCAATCATGGTCGTCTTGTCCAAATGTTGTGTCACTTTGTCACGTTCATTGTCCTTGCTGTCAGGTCCTAGCTAGGGGGTCTACCCCACGTCACGTGTGGTCTGCAACTAGCTAGTTGTGTAGCTTGCTAGTTGGGGGCCTCGTGACTGAGTAGACAGCTCTCTGGGGTCATTGTCCTAAGGCCCCGGGTTCGATCCCCAGCGGAGGCGAAAACAAATTGGCAAACTTTCTTTCACTCTGGTGCCCCTGCTCACCTAGCAGTAAATACGTACCTGGGAGTTAGACAGCTGATACGCCCTGCTTCCTGAATGTGTGTGTGTGTGTGAGGGCGGGGGGGGGGAATATTTGTCAGTGATATAACAGTGATGTAACAGTTGATTTATTGACAGTTGAGAGGCGGCCCCGAAAGAGCAGAGCTCAACCCCCGCAAGCACAACTTGGTGAATACACACACGCGTGAAAACAGAAGGCTATAAGTGGAGATCATCCGTGCGAGAATGTCTAGGAGACAACAAACGTACACAACTAACCAACAAACATCTGTGGTGAACAATTTATGAGCTTATAGGGAGAAGAAAGAGAGAGAGGACCGGAGCGGCTCACGAGGACCTCGTGATCACCTGCCTGCCAAGTCTGCGGCCACCTTCCAGAAGAGTAAATATAAACATAGCCTGAGCCTATGTCAATAGCCAAACGTTTTCTCATCTTGCGAGAATGTCTGGTTGTGACACGTGTTTGTTCCCAACCTGATGGGTCTGTCATCATGCTTAGCAGGTAACAGCGGTTTCTTTGTTATTCTTGAGTTAATTATGCGATCACGCATTCAAGCAAATTCTAAATAGTGGCGCTGCTCTAATAAATTTCCAGTAATGGTTCTTGTATCTCGTCTATTAAACTGAACTGGACAATTAGTCATTCGTGATGAACTGCCGCAAACACCTGGATAATGCGAGTGAGAAAGTTATTTGCATATTATATAAGATTGCTGCCGTTCACCAGATAGACGTGACTGTAAATTGTCATGTTGATGCTGTCAACACGAAGCTGTGTTGGCTTAGGTTAACCTCTGTGGAGTAACTGTCTTGCCAGCATTTACTTTTGATTTACTTAATTAACTCTCATTATCTGTTAACTGGTGACCATGAAATGGGGTATATATACTCTGCATATAAGCATATAAATTTTATAATATCTCTATATAAAACAGAAATATCTGTTATCTGTGTCCATGGGTGGAGGCTAGATACTTTCTCATCTCTTTATCTTGTTCTTCAGCATTTCCCAAAGTTCTTTCCAACATCAGCGTCTCCCCCCCCCCTTCATACATCTCATATATTCTTCCCCTCATATCTCTCATATATCCCTCCCCCCACGTACCTCTCACATATCCCCCCTCATACCTCTCACATATTCCTCCCCTCTCTGCATCTCTCTTCCACTTCGGAAAGGAGGTTCCTACACGCGGCTCTACACAGTAAAGTGAAGAAAGAGACAGGATTAACTTCTGTTCCTTGGCACGTATAGAAGGACACGAAAGTTTGTGGTTTGTTTGACTTTTACCATAACTCCTCGTTCAGCGTGTGGGAGGTGGGTGACTTTTATCATTAAATGGGATGCACGTTTGGGAGCTCAGTTGTTTCGATCCTCCAAATATTCCAGTTCTTTTTTATTAATACATTAGGTACATCTGCATTAGTGCAGCTACCCTAGACTATATGAAGTGGAGTACAGTGTGTCAAAAAAGCTAACTAGGTGATGCTAAAAAATCCCCATCGCACAGGATGGTTAGTCATACAGAGGCATGTGATGGGCAGTTTGCACTGGCAGACTTCAGAAGCATTTTGAGGATATCATCAACACAAGATTGAATAAGGTAGCAGTGGTAATAAAAGTTCCCATCTCGCAGGATGGTTAGTCATACAGGGCCATATGTTTAGTAGCCTGCACTGGCAAATTTTGGGTACACTGTGAGGATATCTTCAAGAATACGAGAATGAATAAAGTAATTGCAAAGCTCCAGGTACCTCATGCCAACTGGTCTGAAAGGTCTAATAACTGGGCATTCGGTGATGTAGTGCGGAAGATCGTGCCGTAGTTCCTGCTCACAGAGTTTGCAACTGGAGTGCTCAGGATAGGGAGATCAGTCACCTGCAACAGGTAACGGTAACCCAACCTGATCCTTGCAACCACTGTGTCGCACAGTCTAGTGGACGTTTTGTGCTGCCCATAGATATAAGTTTCAGATCTGAACAGATCATAGCTTTTTATACTAGTACTTTCAGATCGTTGGGAGTCAGTAATTTTTTTCCTATCAGATCTGAGTGTTCGGACCAATACAGTTTTGACAGCAGAGATGGGGATACCTAGATCTAATTCAATTTCATCCTTGTTACACGCTAATTTGGCTGCAACAGCATTAATAATTTGTCTCTGAGCAATGCAGGAGATGTAGGGTCTCGCATGACTTTAAGGCAAAATGTAGTGTTGACTTGCATTATTCTCTCTAGTATGGTTGGAAGATTCAGTTCTTCCCGCATGTTGACGATTCTTGTGCATCTTGGGGCACTAAGAATTATCCTCATGGCTTCATTCTGTACTACTTCAAGTTTGTCCAACACAGAGGAAGGGAAATTAATTAAGTGCAGAGCATTATAATCAACGAGAGATCTAACAAACATCATATAGAATAGTCTAGCATATTTAATATTAATACCAATATTCTTACCAGTAAGTGTTTTCAATGGTTTTAGTCTTTCTTTTAGCCTACGGTGTAGATCATTTACAACGTCACTGTTAATACCAACTCCAAGGTATTTGTGCTGCCTACACGTTTTAATGTTCTGCTTGTTGACATCGAAAGTTATAGGGACATGAGTTTTCTCTCGGGGATGGAGAACTCTGGATTTAGTTATAGAGATAACAAGACCACATTCAATGCTTTTAGCAGCGAGTGAATCAAGTAGAACTTGCAGTCTAGTTTGGGAATTTGCAACAATGCATATATCATCGGCATAACAAATGACGGCTTCGTGCGGTAGTGTGGGAATATCAATTGTTAATTTGTGCATCAGAACATTGAACAGTGTAGGACTTAGCACTCCACCCTGGGGTGTACCCAACTCAAAGGGTGCACAAAGTTTACTTTTGACCCCCTTGAAAAGGACTGAGGCGGTTCTGTTACTCGGGTAACCCCTAAGCCATGACAAAAGTCTTCCGTTAACTCCAAAAGAGGCTAACTGTTCTAGGATGATTTTTCTGTTTGCTATATCAAAAGCAGTTTGGAGATCAATAAATGCCGCCTGAGAGTTTGGTCCCTCTCTGATAAAATACTCAGCAAAGCAAGTTTGTGTGCTTCTTCCAGGAAGGAAACCATAAAGGTTAGGGGCAAGGTGGGGCTTGACTTGAAACATTAGTCTGTCGAGAATAATTCTCTTAAGAACTTTACACTTACACGACGTCACTCTACCTCCCCCATCCTTTCCAAGCCCTTTGGACATCAAAGCTAAAGCTAAACACGACGTCAGAGAAATGGGTCTAAATTTTTGTGAATTAGGCTTGGGTATGGGTATTATGAGTCCCTGTGTCCAGCGGTCAGGTTAGACACCCTGCCTTAGACTTTCATTAAACATTTCTAGCAAAGGGCTATTTGGCAGCTCAGCAGTACTCTCATGGTGTATGTGATTCCATCCTCTCCAGGAGAGGTAGCCTTACCTTTCTTGAGTGCTTATTAATTTCAAAGGAGGTTCCTAGCGTTTTCGGGCAAGTCCTTAATCCTAATTTTCCCGGAATACGTCCCGCCAAATCGTTTAACAACCTGCATTGATTTCAGTGAGCGGAGCAGCTAAGGGCCACCGCGCAACTCTCTGAGATGGACTGAGCAAGCAGGCTACAGATGAACATACCTGTAAATAACCTTCTCCCCCTCCAATAGTTACTTGTATTACCATTAATGTTTAATTTTTTTACTATTATCTGAAGTCTTTCAGTATTTTCTACTTTATATTGAGATTTCTCGCTTCACTAAGGCAAATTTACGAAGATTTACTTTCCCCTCACCTTTTGGTTCAAATAATTTATTCCTATTTCTGTATTTGCAAAATGTTTCTACCCATAAATTTGCTTGAAAAATGTTATGAACTTGGATGTCATAAGTATTAGCCAATTGTTACCCAAGATTTGTGTTAGACTTGTCAGATGTTAGACTCTGTGAATAAATAAACTCAGAATTAGGATGCTCTATGACTCTTCTGGAACACTTTGTAACAGTGTGTAAATTGTTAATGCAAAAATGATTTGCCATAACTAGCCAACAGTGACAACATCTGACAGCAGCTATCCAGAAGCAGGCCTGAGAGGGTTACACATGTCTCTCATTTATCGTGTACAAAAACAAATAATTTTACATGTTGCTTGGTATCAAACCCTACCGCAGAGCCACAGCAAGAGTGATCATTAGTGTGGAGGTCTGATGCTACTCTTCAAGCTGGTAATTTAAGGTTTAGTTAAGTTCGTCGTGAGTCTGGGGAATTATTGTTACTGCGGCCAAAGTTTCCAATTTTATCCTAGAAATATTTTGTTTTCCAATTTAACCTTATTTCCCCACGTGTGTATTTATTTCAATGTAACACATATATTTAAAGTATTACTCACGCCCTCTGTCGAAATAATTTGTCAGTAGAGAGAATAAAATAATTCCTTAACTCATTAGCATGGCACTTCACAAAATGGGGCTGCCAGCCCGGATACACACACCACACACACACACACACACACACACACACACACACACACACACACCACACACACACACACACACACACACACACACACACACTATTTGAAATATGTTTCATAGACTTTTTATCAAGGTCAATACTGGGCTGATAAAGTTCTTTTACCGAGTTCATGGCCTCATTTTAGGCTCATTTTGCAAGTTAAATTTATATATATTAAAATTTGCATATAGTTTTGGAAAGTCTTGGTTGATGTCGAGGAAGACAGAAGTAGTCAGAGTCATCGCGGGAGGTTGTAACCAACGACGCTTTGGCTGTTTTAGTCTAAGTTTGAGTTGTTACCAGTTTAATATTTTATAATTCAGACCTTAAGATTATAATTCAGAGCTGGTGTGAGACCTATGCTTAATGTCTTACAACCAACTGTGAACTAAAAATTAAATACGTTTTCCCTTTTCGCATATCAGTTGCCAATCACGTAATTTGGTTGGCCTGCTGTTAGCCCTTTATTAGAATTAACTTCAGTGCTCCCTTGGACCTGAATGATAAGTTCAGCTCCACTGCTTGAGAGCGTAATACTAGGTTGCTACAAAGTTTCGTCGCCTTTCTTGCATTTAAACATCATACATACTTCTTTAAGGACATTTTCGTCTTAACTTTTCCTTTGTATTTTTTTATTGTGTGAATCAAATGCTTATTATGACTTTCTTCCGAGCAAGCAAATATGGGCACAGTTTTGCTTCTCTCGTCTACAATTTGTTGATTTAAGTGACATTACATGACAAATGTTGCATTGCATAATCGCATAGCTTTTTGTAACAAATAGTATGAAGGTGAAAAAAGACCAAATACATGAGTAAA
Organism: Procambarus virginalis; assembly: GCA_020271785.1. NCBI lineage: Eukaryota > Metazoa > Arthropoda > Malacostraca > Decapoda > Cambaridae > Procambarus > Procambarus virginalis. The sequence continues at coordinate 13,323,133 of WNGS01111181.1, read as the reverse complement.
TTAAGTCATAAACAAAGTTTCCAGATGCTGATTAACTATGTAGATTTCAATAATTTTTGGTTTTATAATATACTTACAAATGTATTGGGTCTTTCCTTCTCCTTCAATCAAACACAACA
>WNGS01111181.1:13290794-13308294 GCA_020271785.1 Procambarus virginalis | reverse complement strand
ATATATATATATATATATATATATAATATAATATTTGTACGCCTGACTCTCTTGAGAATATCTGTTGAAATACAACTCGTCAACATTTAAACACATCAGTGAAAGACCTGAGAACACAATATTACAAGAAGCTTGTGACTTGAAAACCGCTTAGCACCCAACTGCTGGTCTGACCTTCACTCTCCGCCAGACTGTGCAACAGATTTTACGTTTACTCCTAATATTTTCCCATCTTCTTGGACTGGTTGGTAGAGCAGATTGCGTCTCTTCTTGCACGGTCGGCGTTCGATCCCCGATAGTCCACGAATTTGAAGACGGTCCTTGGCTCAAGACCCTTATCCTAGCTCCTTCTGTTGGTCAAATTGGCTTAGCGCTCTCCCCTGATAACTACTCATTAATAATCTTGAATTCAGTCTTTCAGAAATGCAAAATAATCTCTCTTATGACTATTAATACAAATGTTTTAAATAGTGAACTCTCATCACACAAAAAAGGTCAATTAATTTATAATTATAATATCTGGCTCTCGTCTGGTTCTTGTCTGGCTCGTGTCTGGCTCTTGTGTCTGGCTCTTGTGTCTGGCTCCTGTCTGGCTCCTGTCTGGCTCTTGTCTGGCTCTTTGTCCTCTTTTAGTTTTGGTCAGTGTTGCAAAGGCTGGCAGCCAGGACTCTCCTCACTACTAACTGTTCCAGCTGCCAGCATATTATATAGTCAGGCTTTCTGGTTTCTCTCCAACAATATTTCTTAGTCTCTGAATATTTTTGTCCAGTATTTAAATGTATCATAGCCGAGAGCAAGCATCTGTAAATTGTACTGGTTACAAACTATAAAAATTTACAAAATGCAGTAGACTTTAAAGCATTTACAATATTTCATTTTGATTGAAATGACTGAAGAAGCAGTCATTTGTGTAATTATTTCTGGGCTGGACAGAGGGTCAAGTTGGGAGTAAACACATTACCCAGCTTAGTCACACTTCACTCTATTTACAGATTAGTTTTATAATTTACTAAGGGGTAGTACCCGGCTATGTCCGGTCTCTCGGCCCCTTCCCTATTTCCCTCTCTCTTTCCCATCTCCCCCCCCCCCTCTCCAGCTTCTTCTCTCTCTCCTCTCTTTCCTCTGTCCGCTCCTCTCTCTCTCCCACACTCTCTCTCTCCCTTTCCCACCTCTCTACTTTCTACCCCTTCGAACTTCTCTCCACATCGCCCCTCTCCACCCTCTCTCCCAATTTTCTCTTCTTACCTCTCTCCCTCTCCTCCCGTCCGTCCCCTTCCCCTCTGATCTCCACCTGTTACCCTTCACTCTCTCTCTTCCGTTTCTGTGGTCTGTCTCTGTTTTCCCGTTTTTTGTCATACTGCCTGGTCAACCCGGCTTCTCTGCAGCCTATCTTTGTCGCTAAATATGTCTGTGTATTTGTCTCCTTCTCATTCTTCTTTCTCGTTTTTTCTCCTCGCTATCTCTGTCTCTTATATAAACGAATGTAAGAGTCTCCCATTGATGTGTTGGTGGTCGCCAGTGGCAGGATCTAAGCAGTCATATATTAAAAATATATAGAATTTGCTTTGAGAAAAGTATGGGGCTTGAGAAAGCCTTTGAAACTGTGGGATGATGCTTTTATGCTACAAGCCAAGTATGAATTTAAGAAATGTTTCCCTTTCTCGGAGAGCATTGAATAGTGATGTCTATTATTATAAGAAAACATTTCAATTTGTTTTCAAAATATTTAGCATGACGTAGCTGGCGGGCAATACCTAAAGTCGTTGTGGGGGTTGAATGTGATGGTGGCATGCTGTTCCTTCTTGAATTTTGGAGATCCCCGACGAATCTACGCCCGTCCCATACCCCAGAACGTTTACCCTGCAACGTTGAGTGAGACTAGCCCCAGGTGTTCAGCCTCAAACCTTGGACAGGCAGAAACAGAGATAAACAGAGAGACAGTATTAGTTTCATAATGATATAGATTAGAAGAGGTACCTGGTGGTGGCTGGAATAGTCATCTCTCTCTCTCTCTCTCCCACCAAAACTCCCCCTCTTCTTCTTCTCTTCCCATATCCCCCCTCTTTCCTGACCCTTCTCCTCTCCCCCCCTTCTTCCTCTCTTCTCTGTATAGCCTCCAACCTCGAACAGATTGATATTTCAAAATAATACTTTTTTATTATTATTAATATATGATGTACATGTGCATTAGTGCAGCTACCCTAGACTATATGAAGTGGAGTACAGTGTGTCAAAAAAGCTAACTATTGATGCTAAAAATCCCCATCACACAGGATGGTCGTCATACAGAGGCATGTGATAAGCAGTCTGCACTGGCAGATTCCGGATGCATTTTGAGGATATCATCAACACAAGATTGAATAAGGCAGCAGTGGTAATAAAGGCCCCCATCTCGCAGGATGGTTAGTCATACAGGGCCATATGTTTAGTAGCCTGCACTGGCAAATTTGGGTACACTGTGAGATATCTTCAAGAATACGAGAGTGAATAAAGTAATTGCAAAGCTCCAGGTACCTCATGCCAATTGTTCTGAAAGGTCTAATAACTGGGCATTCAGTGATGTAGTGCGGGAGATCGTTCCGTAGTGTTCTGCTCAGAGTTTGCAACTGGAGTGCTCAGGATTGGAGATCCGTCACCTGCAGCCACCTGCCACAGGTATCGGTAGCCCAACCTGATCCTTGCAACCACTGTGTCGCACAGTCTAGTGGACGTTTTGTGCTGCCCATAGATGTAGGTTTCAGATCTGAACAAATCATAGCTTTTTATACTAGTACTTTCAGGTCGTTGGGAGTCGGTAAGTTCTTTCCTATCAGATCTGAATGTTTGGATCAATACAGTTTTGACAGCAGAGATGGGGATACCTAGATCTAAGTCAACTTCAAACTTGTTACACGCTAATTTGGCTGCAATGTCTGTTTCATTATGATGGGTTATATTTATGTGTGAAGGTATCCATACAAAGGAAATTCGAGACCCTTTACTCTGTGCATCAATTAGGTCTTTTATAATTGGGAATATGAGGTTCTTGCTATCGATCTTCCAAGAGAAGTTTTCGATTGCTTGAAGAGCAGACTTTGAATCACAGAATATTATTCCTCCTCCAATGTTTTTTAATGTACTGGTAGCTAAGTGTAATGCTGCTAGTTCCGCTTGTGTGGAGGTCAGCCAGTTGTTTAACCTGACACTGACAGTCTTTGTGCAAATATTATTTCTATAAAACCTACATGCTGCTGCAGTCCGTCCAGTAGAGGATTGGACTGAGCCGTCGGTGTAGGCACAGTGCTCGTGAGATCTTAAACCCTCGATGGAGGATTTAAGATCTCACGAGCACTGTGCCTTTTTTTTTTTTTTTTTTTTATTAATTCCTTAGGTACATCTGCATTAGTGCTAGTGTGCCTACACCGACGTTCATGCGAAGAACTCTAGGGACTCGACCAGCCATATTTTACTTATTTTTGTGGGGAAATGGTTCACTGAGCTTTTCCCCTCTTAGAACGATCTCGCTTCATATAAGTACAAACACTGTTTTTGTTTATTATTGAAGATTATTAGTGTAAAATGTTCACATTTCCACATACAGCTAACTGTTCAACAATTTGCTCATCTAATACTATTATCTTATGTTGACTTGAATTCTTTATAATTTCAATTCTGGTGCGTTTAAAGGTCATAATGCAAATTTAACGTTCGTTTTTACTCTGTAAATCTGGCTTTTGAAGGGCATTTGCTTTTTTATAGGTTAATCAAAAGTCGAAACGACCTTAAATCACGTGAAAAAGAGATATCTAATATTTACTATGTAAATAAAAAATGGGTGTATTAATCTGTATCTTAAAAAGTTTTTAAGATACAGTTTAGTTTAGTAAAGTTTGGCCTCGCTTGTACGGGTTGACTTTATTTGCCTAGGTTTTATCTTTAAGTTTAATCCAGAAAGTTATAGGTCATATTCCTGTAATAATATACTAACTAGCGAATTCAGAAATTAAAATGCCTTTATATTTTTTAAAGTTAGGAAGCTAGTAGGTCATCTACATTTCAAAATATTATGTAGATGCTACACTTTCAACTTTAAGTATTTTAATGTCTAGAAGCATTTACCTCTGCCTCTCCCTCTAAGTTTAATGCGTCCTAACTTTACCTTGTATAGAAAAGTATTGTTATGGATATCTGTGACACCTTGAGGAGCATTTTTAGCTTAGCTTGGCATTTTAAAAGCACCGAATCATCTTCTGTGGTTGATTCTTCAATAAGCCCTTGAACAATATGTTTAACACATCTCTAACCCTGTCCATGAAGGACAGAAGTAAATGTATATATGCTGGTTAGCATTGTAAATGTGTGGCCACGTCTGTGGTAGAAAATAATAAATAATAAAAAAAACACATTGAGGAACTTTGATGAACTGATAACGTGACGCTAGAATTACCTAAATTATTCTGGTTTACTCATAATTTGTTGATGCCAATTAAATACAATAATTAATTCAGTCATATCTTTCATATTTGGTTAATAACGTTTGTTATAATATGAGTAAAGTTTGATTGGAATTATTGTTTTTTTAACATTTGCAGAAAACTACTGAATCTAAATCAGCTGCGTATTTCTCAAGCCGCTGCAACCGATCTATCAATATTACCAAAGTCGTTTAGTATTCCTATGCAAGTCACTTGCAGAGTAAGTGCATATGCCCGGCCCTGTCATATACCCTGCCCTGTCTTATGCCCTGCTTTGTCATATACCCTGCCCTGTCTTATGCCCTGCCCTGTCATATACCCGGCCCTGTCTTATGCCCTGCCCTGTCATATACCCTGCCCTGTCTTATGCCCTGCCCTGTCTTATGCCCTGCCCTGTCATATACCCTGCCCTGTCTTATGCCCTGCCCTGTCATATACCCGGCCCTGTCTTATGCCCTGCCCTGTCATATACCCTGCCCTGTCTTATGCCCTGCCCTGTCATATACCCTGCCCTGTCTTATGCCCTGCTTTGTCATATGCCCTGCCCTGTCATATAACCTGCCCTGTCTTATGCCCTGCCCTGTCATATACCCTGCCCTGTCTTATGCCCTGCCCTGTCATATACCCGACCCTGTCTTATACCATGCCCTGTCTTATGCCCTGCTTTGTCATATGCCCTGCCCTGTCTTATGCCCTGCCCTGTCATATACCATGCCCTGTCATATACCATGCCCTGTCATATACCATGCCCTGTCATATACCCTGCCCTGTCATATACCATGCCCTGTCATATACCATGCCCTGTCATATACCATGCCCTGTCTTATGCCCTGCTTTGTCATATGCCCTGCCCTGTCTTATGCCCTGCCCTGTCATATACCATGCCCTGTCATATACCATGCCCTGTCTTATGCCCTGCTTTGTCATATGCCCTGCCCTGTCTTATGCCCTGCCCTGTCATATGCCCTGCCCTGTCATATACCATGCCCTGTCTTATGCCCTGCTTTGTCATATGCCCTGCCCTGTCATATGCTTTGCAAGTGACTTGCATAGCAATACTGAACGACTTTGGTAATATTGATGGATTGGTTCCAGCGGCTTGAGAAATACTATTATATATATCACAGAGAAGTTAAGTTACACCACCGTAGAAGTGCGGGGAAAGTTTCAAGCTGGAGTCATTCTCAGCTTTATCTTACTGTCCGTTCATTACTTTTATTTATAGTTTTCCATTCTTTAGGACAGGGAGCCTGTTAGGCTTAGCGAGGAGTCCCCTAGACCAAAGATTGAGGTTCGGCTGCGACACACAACAGTTGCCAGGAGCCCAGGTATAATATTTATAGGTAGATAAACAGAGGCAACAGGGTGAAAATGCACCCAAAAGTCTTCGACCTGCTACAGGAATCGACCCGGGACTTTTTGGCTCTAAACTGACTTCGCTGGATTGAGAAATACAGTTAACTTGACAAGAATCATGAAAGCGTTGAGAAAATGTTGGTCACAGTGTTGTTACTGCTAAAACAAGTATTAACAGATCCTCATCAGTGATTTTATAAAAATGCCCAATAATTGCTACTTAACATTCACCCGCATCCAGGCGAGTCTAGGAGAATATTTGCAAGGTTGCACCCAGAAAGTTACAGAGGGCTCCATAGGCAAAAGAGGATCATGCCAATTCAACATTAAGCGAGTGCACACGAGATCTGCTGATTGACCATTATTATCTGTCTTCAGGAGAACTCGACTGCGTCTTGTGCGCCACGGTATGTGCAACATGGCTTGTCAAGCAGTCATCACAACAGCCAGGCTTCAGGCCGTGTTGTCATAACAGAGAACAAATGTTTGAAAACTATCTAATGGTCAACCATAATTAAAAATGCAGGATTCAAAATTGATCCAGATTTCAACAACAAATTCCAACTCATAGCCTGAGCTGCAAGGAAAATGTTCAATGAGAGCTGAAGAACAAAAATCTCCACACACTTTTACTTCACATTGCCAAAAAAAGATTGCCAACATTTGCATTGGTAATGTCGTCCTCGTGTCCAATCTAACTCTCTGACATTGTCACTATCCAAGAAAAAGAAGAAAGAGATCAATCTGTTCAGCTTAAGGCCGTGTGTCGGGTCCTGTTTGTCTCTGTCTACGTATTCATGTAATTGTTATCATTCTGGTATACCCCCCCCCCTCTCTCTCTCTGCTTTTTCATAAAATCACTAATTAGTTGCGCATCATTCGGCAAAGCAACATACTCACCAACCCACTTTTAAATTCATGAGATGCAGAACCAAACAGAATAAAAAAATACGTATAAATATCGAATGTTTGATAATAGCATCGTCTCAAAACATCTTTACTAGCCAAACATATCTTGAAGAGCAAATGAAATGATTTTGCATGATATATATATACAAATAGTATATATATATACAAGTAATTCTCTTTCACCAGCAATGCATATGAGATTATTGACCAGGGCGGCCAGTCCCTACCCATACCATCCATGCTTACCACCTATGGGTTCGATCCGTAGTGCGCTCAGTGATGCGAGCTTGTCCAGTCCCTATCGCCTAAAGTCTACCCATCAACGCTTTGGGTTCCAGTATATGTATGTCAGTATCCGTATGCAGGCGAGGAGTCACAATAACGTGGCTGAAGTATGTTGACCAGACCACACTCTAGAAGGTGAAGGGACGACGACGTTTCGGTCCGTCCTGGACCATTGTCAAGTCGATTGTCACTTGAGAATAACACAGTCGACTTGAGAATGGTTCAGGACGGACCGAAACGTCGTCGTCCCTTCACCTTCTAGTGTGTGGTCTGGTCAACATGTCAATATCAATTTATCCAATTTAAATCGATAAATATCGAGTCAACGTACTTATCGAACAATCACTATAAACACTGCACCTATTTAAGTATCTAATATTAGATCTGACCAACAATAGGAGCCAACTTTCTTCTCTAACAAAACACTATTGCAGGTGCGATACAATCTTCTTAATGCAAAGTCTTCCTGATTGCTTTTCTCGCAACACACAAGCTCCGGCATTTTTGCTTATATTATCGCGTTTTAATCTCGTGTTTGTCGCGCGACTTCTCATGTCCCGTGTTTTATCTCGTGTTATTCCGTTCTTCCGTGTTTTTAAGAGCTTATTTTGTTTTGTTGATCTGTTAGAGATTATATTCTATCACCGTATATCCTAGAGTCTAAATATTGTTCTTTTTTTTCCCTGAGCCGTGAATAAGTAAATCTTTGGGAATCTGTTATTCCAATACACTCTTTGAATATTCTCTCTTTGTTTGGATATTTTCTTTCTCACTTCTTATATCTATCTGCTGCAATCATATTCTTTGTCTTGCTTCTTTATTTTTGCTTGTGTTCATTACTATAATGCTGTTCTTCCTTTCTCTTTTACTCTCTGTTTCTCGGCTTCCTTTTCTTTGCATGTGTATTACTTATTAGTTCTTTCCTGTTACATATTTACTACCTATTCTCTCCTGTTTTACTGTCTGTGATATACCTAAAAAGAAAGAAAGCAATTCCAACAATTCTCTCCCTTGTCGAGTTTTTCCCAAGGCTCTCATTCCAAGGTAAGGGTGTGTGTGCGCGTGTGTGCGCGTGTGTGCGCGTGTGTGCGCGTGTGTGTGCGTGTGCGTGCGTGCGTGCGTGCGTGCGTGCGTGCGTGTGTGTGTGTGTGTGTGTTGTGTGTGTGTGTGTGTGTGTGTGTGGTGTGTGTGTGTGTGTGTTTGTGCGCGCGCGTGCGTGTGGGTGTTGTGAGCGTGCGTGCGTGCTTGCGTGCGTGCATGCGTGTGGGTGTGGTGAGGCAAAACTCACAAGACATTTGTGGTCTCTAGCGTCTTTTTTGCCTTTCATCTCCCTCACTTTAGTTAACATCCTTTCCCTCTTCCCTTTATATCTTAATATCCCATCAATCCCATCTATCATATTATCCTCCTTAATCCCTTTATACATCCACGTGTATCATCTCCTTCGTCTCCTTATGCCTTGTTGTTTTGTGTGTTGCTTCCCGAGCCTTGCTCAAGGGTTTTCTTCTTCCTAGAAGATTCTTCTTCATCCACTCCACCTTCTTATTTATCATCTTCACGTCTCTTTACCCATCGTTTCTTCATCTCGTTTTATTGCTTCTATCTCTATGTTTGTTTTACTATGGTGGATCATTGTTTTGTAGTATTTGTCAGAGTATTACTTGGATTTCCTCTTTCTCGGTATTACTTAAAGTTATGGCATTACTTTACAACCACTGCACCATAACTCCACACCACTGTCCCCGCTACCATAACTCCACACCACTGTCCCGCTACCATAACTCCACACCACTGTCCCGCTACCATAACTCCACACCACTGCCCCGCTACCATAACCCCACACCACTGTCCCGCTACCATAACTCCACACCACTGTCCCGCTACCATAACTCCACACCACTGTCCCGCTACCATAACTCCACACCACTGTCCCGCTACCATAACCCCACACCACTGTCCTGCCACCATAACCCCACACCACTGTCCGCACCATAACCCCACACCACTGTCCCGCCACCAATAACTCCACACCACTGTCCGACACCATAACCCCCACACACTGTCCCGCTCACCATACTCCACCACCACTGTCCCGACACCATAACTCCACACCACGTCCCCCGACACACCAAACCACCACCACTGTCCCGCCACCATAACTCCACACTACTGCCCCGCCACCATAACCCCACCCCACTGTCCCGCCACCATAACCCACACCACTGTCCCGCCACCATAACCCCACACCACTGTCCCCCCGCCACCATAACTCCACCTACTGCCCCCCACCATAACCCCACACCACTGTCCCGCCACCATAAACTCCACACCACTGCCCCGCCACCATAACTCCACACCACGTCCCGACACCATAAACCCACACCACTGCCCCGCCACCATAACTCCACACCTGTCCCGCCACCATAACCTCTACACCACTGCCCCAAACCATAACCCCACACCACTGTCCCCGCCACCATAACTCCACACCACTGCCCCGCCACCATACCCCCTCACACAAAAAACACAATTCCCGTTTTAACCGCAAAAAAAACGTATTTACGTACCAATTTCGACAGGGAACTCCAGCACGGTAAAAATACTTCGCCTTATTGCACAAAGTTGAGACATAAAAATAAAGCTTGTGAAGCGAGCCCCGCAGCACCCCGCGGGCTAACAAGCTGTAGTGTGTATTGGGCTCTGATCATGTGTTTTACTTGAAGCTCGATAGTCGCGATAAATATAATAAAACCATACCTCTTGTATTTACTGATTATTCCACAATTTTGCATATCAACTGTGTTCCTCGTATGTAATTTATTTACGTGAAGAAAGTTTGTATTGAGATGCCACTGAGACACAACATGACTCCTCCAGGGTGAAGAGAGTGAGTCACTGTTTTTGACAGTTAATTCCTTTAGGCAAACCTCTTGAAGCCTCTTCTTGAGAGGCAAAACGATGTCAAGAGTACGCCAAGTGATTTTCTGAAAGCTTGACTCCTTTATACTTGACTTGTCAAATGTTGTCTGTACGTCCGTAAGTCCTGAGTCCGGAGTCCGGGTCTTGTTGATGAAGTGACTGTTGACCAGACCACACTCTAGAAAATGAAGGGACGACGACGTTTCGGTCCGGCCTGTAACCATTATCTAGTGATAATTGTCTACAATCGACTTGATAATGGGCGAGGACGGACCGAAACGTCGTCGTCGTCTCCAGCTCCTGATGTGTGGTTTGGTCATCGAAGGACATCATGCCCTTGTTGGGAACCTTATTCATTACATCTATCTCTTTCTCTCTATCTGTAGCTACTTAAATCTTTATCAAAAAGCAACTTAATACTAACATGTACGTAACCTTACCGTCAAGAACAGTTTTCTTAATTTAATAAATGGACAGCTATTTTTAAAATAAGATTAGGCCAATTTTCTCTTTTATATATTATTAATACATGAAATATCGGGGCGATTATGCTCCATTTTCTTTTTTATATAAACTGCAACCATTCAATTAAGTTATGAATAGAGAGAGACGATAGTGCAGTTCCCGTCTGATCTCGTTACGTTTATGTAACATAAAATTAATTCCTGTTTCAATTTAATTTTATTAGCAAAATGCTCTCCAAAAATTGATTGCAGCGTGATTGAGGTGGTGGTTGTTTAAACTGTAGTGGAGGACGCGAGGTGTGCTGCGTTAACGATGCTTCTCCCTTAATTGGTCGTCAGTTACGGGAGGTTCAGCCCCACGTAAAATATAACAGCCATGATGGAGTGAACTCTCAAGGATGTCACCCCGTAGCTCTCGAGTGGGTCATAACGTCCACTTAACTGATGTACCATTGAACAATGAACCTAATCTAACATATGATCTCACGCTTATTTGTAAAGTACGTGTGTGTGTGTGTGTGTGTTTGTGTGGGGGGGGTGTGGTTTTGTGGCTGTGTGTGTTTTTTTGTCGTGGTGTGTGTGTGTGTTTGTGTGCGTTGTTTGTGCGTGTGTGCGTGTTGTGTGTTGTTGGCGTGTGTGTGTGTTTGTGTGGGTTGTGTTGTTGTTGGGTTGTAGTGCGTGTGTGCTGCTGGTGTGTTTGTGTGTGTGTGTGTGTTGTGTGTACTAAGGACCAATCTGTTCTGTGGTAATAATTACCCTCTCTCTCAAACGCAATGATATCAGTGTTTATTTACTATAACACCGCAAGTTTTTTTTGGGGGGGGGGGGCTTTATTAGTTTATTCAATTTAAACTTTCACTTTAAGAGAATTAAAATTTCAACTGATGCAATGTCTCACTGCAATTACATACATTAATGGCTCTATATAAGTGTTTTCTGTAAACGCTGAAAAATCTTGGCTTTTCCACCCTCGGGAAAAAATTTGAAATAAAGTGTATTATATATTTCAAAAGAATTTGTACTGAAAGACGAAAAAAGCAAAAGATATTGGAGAGATTACCGAGTGCTCACATTACTGACCCGGAAATGGTTGAAGAACCGTTCAGTGTATTTTGTTTTCAGCCAGAAGTCATTAAAGTTTGAGATTGTTTGAAACGTTTTCTTTTTAGAGCTATAATTGTTGTCAAATATCCGTCATCTGTCATTAGTATTGCCATCATCTTCAGTGATGGAAATACTGAGTTCATCTTATGTGGTATTCAGCATCATACTGTTTTAATCTTAATTTACTTGACTAGGGACTCATCATCATATCTCCTCAACACACACCATGCGAGCATCCTCATCCACTGTCATTATCTTTATCATCATTCTCCACTATCATCGTCTCTCCTTATTGTCCGCACACGTACACACACCACACCCAGTATCTCACAACACACCCATTAACCCATTACCACCACCCTCACAGTACCACACAACACACCCACCGTACGCACAACCACCCTCCATACCACAACACACCCAACAGTACCACACACACACTCCATACCACAACACACCAACCAGTACCACAACACACCCTCCAGTCCACACACACACCCACCCTTACGCACAACACGCCCACCAGTACCACAACACACCCACCGATAACCACAACACACCCACGCAGCCTACAGACACACCCCACCACCAGTACCACAACACAACCCTCCAGTACCACAACCACCCCCAGTACCACAACACCACCCCAGTACCACAACACACCCCAAGTACCACAACCACCCACAATGTACCACAACCACCCCCAGTACCACAACACCACCCTAAGTCCCACAACACACCCACCAGTACCACAACCACACCCAGCACCAGATACCACAACACCCTCCAGTACACAACACACCTACCAGACCAAACACCACCCACCAGTACACAACACCCCCACCAGTAACCCCAACACCCCGCCAGTACCAAAACACCCCACCCAGTACCAAAAACACCAACCAGTACCACAAAACACCCCCCAGACTACCAAAACAGTACTAGCTCCCAGTACCAGGCGTCTCACACTGTTTGGACGCCTCTTTAAACGCAAGTCTCTAGGCCTGCCCTCCGTGTCATCAAAGGCTTCCTCACCAGTCTACCTGGAGGATTGCTAATTACGCTTGCGTGTTACCTGGTTTGCTGCACTCACCCAAGCCAACAGAGATATTGCTAGGCGTAAGCACCTCTCGGAGGAAATTTGCGGGTTATCGCTCTGAAGATCTAACATAGACGCATATTCCAGGTGATTGCGACATGTATATGATGATTATAACCCAAGCCAACTGCCCAAATGATAAAATGTGTTTTCCTTTTGTAGGAAATTAGTAAATGGCTATTATTGGCAGTAAGACTGAGGAGATCGCCGTAGAGCAAAACACACATCTGTACACCTCAGCATCCAATCAGTGGAAGGAGCTGAGACCAGGAAAAACAAAGACCTCACAAGATATATGTTTTTTGGCGCCCGGAAGAGCTCGGGCATGAGAAGACTTCTTAAAGCTTGCCTACAAATATCCTTCGATGAAGAATATTATCTTCCTCCACTGTAGAAGTGGAAAGATATTTTGTATTTGTAATTTTTTTTGTAATTTTTTTTTTTATATTTAGCTTCAGTTGTCGTTGAGAAGGTAATGTCTGAAAAAGTATAGTATAGCATAGTTTTGTGGGTAATATGGCTGAGGCAGGAACGTGAGGCCAGATCAATTCAAAAACGTAGGCTATAGGTCACGACGTCTGTCTATAGTGCTCACCAGACTGTAGTCTATAGTTCACGACTTAGGCTATAGTTCACTGACTATGCTATAGTCACGACGTAGGCTATAGTGCACGACGTATGCTATAGTGCACGACGTACGCTATAATGCACGACGTACGCTATAGTGCACGACGTACGCTATAATGCACGACGTACGCTATAGTGCACGACGTACGCTATAATGCACGACGTACGCTATAGTGCACGACGTACGCTATAGTGCACGACGTACGCTATACGTACGCTATAGTGCACGACGTACGCTATAGTGCACGACGTACGCTATATTCAGAATGTTACTCTATACGTACTCTATAGTCCGACGTAGTGCTATAGGGCACGACGTAGGCCTATAGTTGCAAGACGAGGCTATAGTGCACGACGTAGGCTAGAGTGCACGACGTAGCTCTAGTTCACGACGTAGGCTATAGTTTTCACTGAAGTACTGCTATAGTGGCATCACGACGTAGGTCTAGTTCAAGACGTAGGCTATAGTGCACGACGTAGGCTATAGTGGCAGGCGACGTAGGTCTATAGTGCACGACGGAGCTATAGTTCACGAACGTAGGCTATAGTTCACTGACGTAGGCTATAGTTATCACGACGTAGGGCTAGTTCACGACGTAGGTTCTAGTACACGACGTAGGCTATAGTTGCACGACGTAGGCTATAGTGCACGACGTATGCTATAGTGCACGACGTACGCTATAGTGCACGACGTACGCTATAATGCACGACGTACGCTATAGTGCACGACGTACGCTATAATGCACGACGTACGCTATAGTGCACGACGTACGCTAATTGCACGTATTCTATATCTGCAGTTCCAATGTTCTCAGCCGAGATGAAAGTAAACCTTAGATACAATAAAATAAAAATATACATTGAATGACGTCACACCGAGCGTGACGCCAGCAACAAACATCAAACTAAAGCAACATAAAAAAAACGGTGTTAGCAATTAAATTCAGACAATTCAGACCACTCCGCACCAGTCACAACGAGGCCGGTCACAGAATATCCAGCGCCGTCATGAAACACTCGCAAGGTTAAGCATAACAACATTGAAGAACTGCGAGCTCGCCACGAGATAACGTCAGAATATAACGATCCGAACAGAGACGACAAGGGTAACTGATGCTGAAAATATAATATTACAGGAGGGAGACGAGCCAGAAAGAGAGCACAATGATGTCCCTAGGAAGTATAAACGACAAATTGCGACGTGACGTTAATTGCCAAATGATAATGTATAAAACATGAGGACAGTGCAAACTGTGGAGTGTGGAGTCACTGTGGAGTGTGGAGCCACTGTGTAGTTCTGGAGGCCACGTGGTGTGTGATGTCCAACATTAAACCATTACATAACAACCTCTGCTACTCTCGGGATAATGTAAACAAAGATCAGCTGTTCCGCTATGGAAGGTCTCGATAACATATCAAGATAAAACACAAACAATGTGTAAAAAGGAAATTATTTCAGTTTGGAAATAACCAGCATGAACAGAGTGAACAAGGCGCGTAATGAGGGCGACTATCCTGCGCACACTTATGACTAGAATTGTCTTGCTGCTAAAAACTAACAAACTCCAGTGTAGATATAAGAGTTTAAAACTAATCGAAATACAAATTGGAAAATCAATTAACTATTCTCAAATACACATTACTAGTGTAAAAACGAATTAATAAGTACAATTGTGACAAATATCCGCAAGTGACATCTAGACTACCTTTGAGTTGCAGACTAGTAAATACATAATCTGTCATTGGAATTTCGCCCTAATAAATAGAACCACAAAGGCTCTTGTACTGAATAAGTGGTTGTGTGTAGGCGTTATTTGACCCCCAATGATACCTTGAATCGTAACACTATTACGGGTCCGAATTTTGGCGAATCATTAAATCTTCATTTCATAACGCATGAGACTAATCGTCAAAAGCCTTAAATATGTTTAATCGAGATTCAGGCAGTCATTAGTGTAGAGCGGTCCATATTTTCTACCGTGTGGTCTTTGGTGGTTGGTGTCACCAGTGGTGGGTGAGTGGGATTTCACCATGGTGGAGGTGTGGCGTCACCAGTGGTGGAGGTGGTGATGTTTCACCTTGGGGGAGGGTGATGTCCACCAGGGGTGGAAGGTGGTGGCAGTCACCAGAGTAATGAGCGGCTACAGAGACAGGACAGGTGTGTGCTCCCGACAAGCACAATCGAGGTATTGTTCTCTGGGCAATTCTTTGCTCTGAGGGCATCAATATTTGTGAAGAATAGACAGTTAATTCTAAACCAGGTGCATGAGCGAATGCCCTCGTTTCGCAGTCTAGATCAGTGTGAAATGCTGGCGTTAAGGGTGACACACGAGGGCGGCGTGATGTGTACCCTTAGCGAATGGTGGTTACTAGTGATGCAACAATACCCTAATGCACTCTCGTTACCATGCCTCTCCCTCAGCGGGTCTTCCCACAGCTCGGTCTCATTTAACAAGCGTAATGTTTTAAATTTTCGCTTATCTATATCGCTTCAAATCTTCGGCAATTCACCAACTATCGAGACCAATGATTTATTAGTTTGAAAAGCGTCAATATTGAAGCGTTTTGTGACTCGCGTTAACTTCTGGAATACTGACGGTTGCAAAAAAGCCCTGCGCAGTTGTGTTCCCGGCTCAATACAATTATTACTCGACTTGAGTAATAGAATGAGAATGGTTCATTAATACACTTGATTATAAGAATTGATAATATCGTTAACGACTTGAAATGGTCCAGGACGGACCGAAACGTCGTCGTCCCTTCACTCTTGTGTTGGTTTGGTCAACCACACTATTATTCTAAAATGATAAAGTGCACGCTACCACGTTTTCGAAAATTCAACGCGGCTCTTAAGAATTTGTTTCGACAGCGATGGAAACAAGTGTTTAAGAATCAAGTTATGTGGATATATGACTTAATAGCTCCTTCATCTTAAACTTTGGTCTTCCGGGTTAAATCATGATAAATTTTTTTCGTCGCAACTTGGCGAGAAAATTTGGTGGCGTTCGAGACGGCTATATGGATTACTGCCGCTACTGGTTCGATACCCAACAAAATGTCATTACTGCGCGCACCCGACTGAAAAATATCGGTAAAATTATTTTAAAACCTAAACGACTTCCCTGAAAGTGATTCGGCGTCTCCCGACTGTGTTCACTTATATCTTAGTCGCATCATAAATTCTTTATTTAAATTAACAGTGTTTCATCGACTTTTGCATCAACAACAGATTTGGATTTAAGAGTTGATGTTGCAAGCATTTCTCGAGTCATTAGAAAAAAAGAGTAAGATAAATGCTTGCTGACATTAAAATAAAGGCCCACCCTGATCGTTAATTACATACTAGCTCGTGTATGATTACAGTAATCCACCATGGATCAGAGTTAAATTCTGACAATTTAGTATCACATTTTCTCTAAGGGCCAGGTCATAACCTCATTTTCGCATTTTCTGTATTTGAATTATCAGACAGCATTAACTTCTACTCCTTGTGTTGGAAATTATACGGCATTTGGGCTCCTGGCATTATATATGTATCACTCGAGTGATTTCGAGTAAGCTTAATCTTGAACCCGTTTTTAGGAGAGCGTGATTAGGTTTTGCAGCCCCCCCGTTATCACCAGGTGAGGGTATCACCAGGTGAGGGGTATCCCCAGGTGAGGGGTATCCATGTGAGGGGACCACCAGGTGAGGGTATCACCAGGTGGGGGGTATCACCATGTGAGGGACCCACCAGGTTAGGGGACAACAGGTGAGGGGATCACCAAGGTGAGGGGTATCACCAGGTGAGGGGTATCACCTGGTGAGGGGTATCACCTGGTGAGGGGTATCACCAGGTGAGGGGTATCACCAGGTGAGGGGACCAACCAGGTGAGGGGACACCAGGTGAGGGTTATCAAACAAATCAAGGTTAATTTCCTGTGTTACTGAAAATCTTGTCTTGTGCGCTGGTAAATTTAATTGTCCCTTAAGTATTTTGTAGATATTTCAAGACATCGTACATAGTGTTTAAACCAGCAGCGGGGGACCTGTGGCTCGTTCGTTATGTTATGGACAAGTTTCACGTTAACAATAATTTCTATAAGGAGCTTAAAAAGATTTTATTACGCATTTCCTTGCTGCGTCCCATTTGTAAGCAGTTGGTGTTACGATACTTGCTCTTACCACCCGAACATGTATTCCTGACCATTAGAGAGTACCTACCAGGAAGGAAACAAAGAGTCCCAAAATATGTATTGCTGAGTTAGTCATGATTTCCGGGGGATATATTTCCATTAAAAACC
>WNGS01111181.1:13249963-13272144 GCA_020271785.1 Procambarus virginalis | reverse complement strand
GGGTGTGTTGTGGTACTGGTGGGATGTGTTGTGGTACTGGTGGGTGTGTGTTGTGGTACTGGTAGGGTGTGTGGTCTGGATGGTTGTGTACTGGGTGGGTGTGTTGTGGTACTGGTGGGTGTGTGTGGTACTGGTAGGGTGTGTTGTGGTACTGGTGGGGTGTGTTGTGGTACTGGTGGGTGTGTTGTGGTACTGGTGGGTTGTGGTGAAGTGACTGTGGTGTTGTGTGACTGGTGGGGTGTGGTCGGTGGTGTGTGTGTACTGGTGGGTGTGCTTGGTTCGGGGTGTGTTTACTGGTTGAGGATGGTGGTGTTGTGGTACTGAGGGTGTGTGTGGTCTGGTGTGTGTGGATATGGTGTGGTGGTAGGTTGTCTGGAGGGTGTGTTGTGGTACTGGAGGGTGTGGTGTGTATGGTGGTTTGTTTGGTGTTGGACTGGAGGGTGTGTTGTGGTACGGGTGTGTTGGGTACTGGTGTGTGTTGTGGTACTGGGGGTTCTGAGTGGTGTGTTGGTGGACGGGGGTGGTGTGTATGAGGGTGTTTGAAGCTGGGTGTGCTTGTGAGATATCTGGGTGTGGTGTGTTGTACAGTGTGGCAGACAATAAGGAATGACGACTGATAGTGGAAATGATGATAAATATAATGACAGTTGATGATGGATGCTGATGGTGGTGTTGAGAGAGATGATGATGATTCCCAGCAAGTAATTAAGATAAAAAAGTATGATGCTGAATACACATAAGATGACTAGTATTTCCATCACTGAAGATGATGGCAATACTAATGACAGATGACGGATATTTGACAACAATTATAGCTCTTAAAAAGAACGTTCAAACAATCTCAAACTTTAATGACTTTCTGGCTGAAAACAAAATACACTGAACGTTGTTCAACAATTTCCGTCAGTAATGTGAGAACTCGGTAATCTCATTCATATATTTTGCTTTTTTTTCGTCTTTCAGTACAAATTCTTTTGAAATATATAATACACTTTATTTCAAATTTTTTCCCGAGGGTGGAAAAGCCAAGATTTTTCAGCGTTTACAGAAAACACGTCGCCTGACGTTTCCGGAGCGCTTTATCCTGGGTTCGTATCCTGGCCGGGGCGGATTTACTGGGCGCAAATCCTTAACTGTAGCCTCTGTTTAACTCAACAGTAAAATAGGTACCTGGATGTTAAACGATTTTTGCGGGTCTTATTCCAGGGAACATAGGATTAGGACTTGCCAGAAACGCTACGCGTACTAGTGGCTGTACAAGAATGTAAGACCTCTTGTCTATATAAATAAACAATTAATATATAAATGCTGTTATCTTCAGGCTGTACACTGCTGCTGTTTAGACGTGGGAAATGTTATGCTGTATGAGGACGTGAGTGTTACAGCACACCTGACTACAGTTGGGTACTTCTACATCTGACCTCTGCCACTTGCAACACACGTCTCACAATGAACTAACAGCCGTACCCCCTCGGAAAATTAAATCACGTATTTTCCCAAGATAACATTGAATTATTGCAACATCAAGTTTAGCGAGCCTCGCCATCGAGGACGTGTCCACCAGGAGTCTAGTGCAGTATTCAGCTGGTATATATCCATCACAGTCATTGCCGTCACCACCAGCACCACCAACATCACCACCAGCACCACCAACATCACCACCAGCATCATCACTAACATCAATACCACCATTATCACCACTACCATCTCCAACATCAACACCATTAACATCGCCACTACCAGCACCATCAACACCGTCACCACCAACACCAACATCATTACATCACCACCACGACCATCACCATCAGCACCTACTCATCACTACTTGACACTGTTGTCATGACACAAGGCTGAGAGGTGCCAGGTGCCGAGGCAGAAGGGGAGGGAGGGAGGGAGATGCCTGGGAGTGCCAGGGCACTAGAGTGCCAGGTGAGAGAGAGCACGGGGCCACGCTTGGCACCCGGGCCACTAAGAAGGATGGATGTCTCCCGAGGCTCAGGGACTTACGTCGAGTAATCCTATAATGTGCACATCACTTGGCCAGGAGTTGTGGGGTGTTACACGAACCCGAGACGAGGAGCAAGAGGAGAGGATAATGATAGAATGGGGTTAAGGAAGACACAGAAACCTGAGGACGGATGGAATTAAGAAGAAAGGACAAGTGAAGCATAGATATGTTAAGAGGAGAGTTAATATTCGGTTACAGGAAGGGTTAAGGGAAAGGTTAACACAAGGGCTTAGAGACCGGAGTTCATGTGTAAATGGAGACTTGTGAAGGGTTTTGTGTAGATGAAGAGAAGTAAAGATAAAAACAGTGAATGGATGATTGATGATCGAGCAAGTAGACTAGTGGCAGTAGTGGATAGAAAGAGGAAATGGAGAATAAAACAATGATGAATCTTGGATGATATGAGGGATGGAAGATAAGGAGGTAATGAGATGAGGGAAGAAGAAAGGAGACAGTGGGAAGAAAGCATTAAGGAAGGTAGATGAGAGAGAGGTTATCTTGGTTATCTTGAGATAATTTAGCGTCCCCGGGGCCCGGTCCTCGACCATAGGCCTCCTTTTTGTTACACATCCCCCAGGAAGGAGCCCGTAGCAGCTGTCTATTTACTGCTAGGTGAACAGGGGCATCAAGATGAAAAACTCTGTACATTTGTTTCCGCCTCCGCCGGGAATCGAACCCGAAACCTTAGGACTACGAATCCCAAGCGTTGTGCACTCAGCCGTCAGGCCCCCTTGTCAGGTGCAGGACGATCATTGACATCACAGTGAGGGACTTGTTAACTAGTGGAATAGTCACTTGGCTACTGGGTTTCCTACCTAACTAGACTAACAATCCACCAGACCCCATCCTGCCCGCCCGCTAACTGGTCTGGGAGACACAAGATAACACCAAGCAAGGCATACAAGATAACACCAAGCAAGGCATACAAGATAACACCAAGCAAGGCATACAAGATAACACCAAGCAAGGCATACAAGATAACACCAAGCAAGGCATACAAGATAACACCAAGCAAGGCATACAAGATAACACCAAGCAAGGTATACAAGATAACACCAAGCAAGGCATACAAGATAACACCAAGCAAGGCATACAAGATAACACCAAGCAAGGCATACAAGATAACACCAAGCAAGGCATACAAGATAACACCAAGCAAGGCATACAAGATAACACCAAGCAAGGCATACAAGATAACACCAAGCATGGCATACAAGATAACACCATGGTCAGAGGGGTGGGCCAGGAGCGTCTAACATCACTCGCTGGGTGAAGGCGGGGGTAATTAACATGGAGATTACCGGTGAACAAGGAGCCATTACACCAACAATTGGACAACGCATTTGGACTTAATTTAACCATGATAGAGACAAACTATGTTTGCGTTCTTGTATAGTTTTCACCGCCTGTTAACAAAGAGGAACAAATGTGGGAACACACTTTGGCAAAGGAGACAGTTTAAAGCACCCAGTAACATATATAAATCTAAATGAAGAACTCCGTCTATACTTGACATCTAACCTCAGACGAAATGAAAATCCCGCAGCATTGCTGCCAGACACAGCAGGAGAGTTCTGCCAGCAGTACAGAAGCCAGACACAGCAGGAGGGTCCAGGCAGCAGTACAGGAGCCAGATACAGCAGGATGGTCCAGGCAGTGGTACAGGAGCCAGACACAGCAGGATGGACCAGGCAGCAGTACAGGAGCCAGACACAGCAGGATGGTCCAGGCAGCAGTACAGGAGCCAGACACAGCAGGATGGTCCAGGCAGCAGTACAGGAGCCAGACACAGCAGGATGGACCAGGCAGCAGTACAGGAGCCAGACACAGCAGGATGGACCAGGCAGCAGTACAGGAGCCAGACACAGCAGGAGGGTCCAGTCAGCAGTACAGGAACCAGACACAGCAGGATGGACCAGGCAGCAGTACAGGAGCCAGACAGCAGTAGTGGGAGTGATCGTCCGCTTCCAGTGTCATTCACAGCCCGGTGATTATTTCAGCAAAGTTAAATCACCGAGGGAGGCTAATTATTCTCGTTGGCATTAATTAACTAGTTCCGTATCGCGTGATTTAGACAACTATTGTGTGTGGAGGTTTGCGCCCCGAGTGACCACGGGGAACTCTAGCCTCACTCCCCACACTACACAACGTATAGGAGGACCTCACAGCACACTTACCTCTGCTCTAATAGAGGTAAGTGCTATACTCCACACCATCCTCACACATCATGCCACACTCAGACCACGCCTTCCACCTCACAATAACTGTTCCCTCTACATATTCCCTTAATACAACCATTGTGTCCAATCTCCATCACCCTCATGGGTCTTCCCCTCACACCTGCCTTCCTGTGTCTCCTCCAAGACTCATTCCTCCCTCATACACAGCGCTAATTGAGACTTTGTTCACATGTTTCCTTACGCATGTTGAAGACTGGACGTGATGACTGGAGAGTGGACGTGATGTCTGGAGAGTGGACGTGATGACTGGAGAAGTGGACGTGATGACTGGAGAAGTGGACGTGATGACTGGAGAGTGGACGTGGTGACTGATAAGACAACTTCATCTTAATGAGAAAATTTGTGATTTAATTTAGGAATTTTAAATATTAATTGATCAGCCTTTCAGAGGCCACTCAAACATTGCGAGTTTCAGACTTAGTGACGAGGAATATTCTTAGTGACGAGGAATATTCTTAGTGACGAGGAATAATTTTAGTGACGAGGAATATTCTTAGTGACGAAGGATAATCATGGTCTCGAGCGATAACTTGGCAGATAAATCAAATAAAACATCATATTATACATCAAATAAATTACCGGAATAAGCAGAATATTGCAAATATGTAATCAATAAATTTTTCGGTTCGAAAACTGTTACAAAATCCCTAATTAAGGAAAATGTAGCATCAGTTTTCTTACATATTAATACAATCTCGTCTCGAAGAGGATTGAGTATCCAGGAGGATTAGAGCTCTCTAACCATGAGCTGGATTGAGCGCCTAAGAGGATTAGAGCACTTGCTCCTCAAGGAAGAATAAAGCACCAAGATTATCTAAGAAATCTCTTGTTACTTGAGAGTTTAATACAAGTAAAGTAGACGTTTATGATATAAACTTTATTGGTGATCTAACTGAAAACAATTTTCCAAGTCTGCTAGCAGTCTGAGAACTTTCTGAACTTGCAGTTAAAAGCAAATATATATTTTCGTAAAAGTATATATTTTAATTTATAAAAAATCGTAAAATACTTAAACCATCTATTTAGCAATTCATATTCATTCGTACAGGACGTTAATTCACTATAAAATACAAAGAGAACGACCAAACATATATAAATAGTGTCTAGATCAACTGGTTCGTAGGAACCGAACTAGTTGAACTATCACTCATATATCACTCATTTTGTGTAATTTCTTAGTATGATTTAATATATACAACATTTTCTATACTCTACATCATACTTAATATTGGGATTTCTTACATATGAGCAATATTGTTCGTTTTCAAACTCTGACTGTTTGTTATGAACGGAAACGTCACAATATGCTAAATTGGACTGATAAATGACACAGGTGTCTGTCATTTTGAGTGATCACAGAATGATAAACCACTGGACCTGCCACTAGAGCTGCCACTGGACCAACCTCTGGACCTGCCACTGGACGGCAGGTCCAGTGGTTGGTCCAGTGGCAGGTGAAGGGAATTAGTGATGGATAAGATAATCATAATTAGCACAAATCTCAATGGTTATAATTGCTATAATCAATGGTTATATAATAATTTTCATGGGCTACCACATGCATGAGGTTGGAGGGGGGTCGCCCGGTCACCAGTTCGACCCCCATATATCACAGCACAAGATCATCTGTACGTGGGAGTCGAACGGGGGGCGGCGGGGAAGCGGAGTTAATATTCTCCCTCATACATCATGTTTCAAATTAATGCACAGCTTGTATATGCCAGTTCAACACAGCAGGTTCCAGAACCACAGATTTATTTATCCATGTCACCCTTATCAAGTACGTTGTGTCTCCCCATTCCTCGTGAGGATAGTAATCCTTGCATACACTAAAGTGGGTATTATTATTATTCTGTAAAAGAACGAACAGTATAAAATATGAGGCGTATTAATTTACTTGTCTTGACGTACTTTACCTTCACTAATAGCCGCTCGGGATAACTGACCTTGTACTGTGGGTTAAGAAAGAGAATGTTGGCTATATTAACAAGTTTTTCCCTCGTCGTTGGTATTCTAAAACCAATTGGGAACGTTCTTAATATGAGCAGGAGGTACAATATTTAATTATTTCTGTACAGTGCGATAACATGAAAGTCCAAACAAGTGAAAGTGAGTTGAGCGAAATAGTATTACAAATAATAATTGAACAAAGCTGTTAAATCAGTAAGATTTACTGACTTTCAGAAAAGAGAGTAAGAGAGATGAGAACAATGGCAAAATAATATAACTAATATTTGTTTACTCGGGTATAAGTTATAAGATTCCTGTTATCACGTCTATAAACACACATTATATTTATCGCATAACCACTGTGATAGTTGTGCACTCGTGAATAGATCAGACCGGGGTATAGATATGGTATTATATGATGAGGGTCTTCATACAGGCGTACGATAAGTTAATCTTCTGTTTTGTGAGAGATTGATCTCTGGGGCATGGCTAGTAGAGTCACAGCGAAAATCTAACTTCGACATTCTTACCCCCTCAAGCACTCTTCATGGTTTTGAGAAGGAGCCAGTGTAGCAAATGTTCTGACAAAAGCTAAATTCTCTTCCCGGACATGCACTAGACGAGCTAATCTCACTCTTAATTGTTGTGTATCCGTCGACAACGGTTCAGCATATGAGATGAAAGCGGGGAAGCCTTGACGGTGAAAGAAGCTGGTCGAAAGGTCTCTCCAAAAGGTGAACAATAATTTAATACCTTAGATATCACTTCGGGTGACCAGACAAGAGTCCTGACCATAACTGTTCTTGTGGGATTTATGGTAATATATTAATGTACTTTCCTTGCAGCTAGATTATAAAACCCTATTTTGTTTAAAAGTCTTTTCACGTGTTATAGTTTCCATATTTAATGTAACATATTATTCTTTAATATCTTTAACATTTAAGGTTCGATAATCAGATGTTTCTTAAGGATTTTTAAAATATCTTAGTCAATATAATTTATCCAAAATATATATAAAAAGTTGTTTGGTAAATTTGTTTAAGACCTAACATTAAATGTTTTTGCAGTAAAACTAATTGTAAACTGTTTTATGTTTTTCACCAAGTTGATGATATCCAACAAAAATCTGATTCATCAATCCACCTATCAGATGTTGGATGAAATTTCCTGAAATGAGCCATTTATAGCGTCCTGCTCTCCTTGTGTCTACCTTGGAGGATCTGGCCTAAAATATGCGTTACGAGGGAAATTATGAATATCAGTTCCTACTCGTTAAATCCTCGGTTAAATCCTCCGTTAAATCCTCCGTTAAATCCTCCGTTAAATCCATGATAAATCCTCTTACTAATATAATGTATTACCTGCCTGTTATACTTTGCTTTCATTCAAAAATCAATGTTTTGTAAGTGAATGCCAGGTTTGAATTATAATACTCTGAGACTCTGTGCTCCCAGAGTTCATGAGAGTACGGAAGGATTGCTTAGTCTTTAGTAAAGCTTTGTTACGTATTGTTAAAATTTGTTCAGTTACATTGCCTGGTTGAGTCCAGGTGTGTGTAGAGAAGCTAGAGTCCTCCTTCCCAACCTTCGTCACTTGTATTAAAGACAGTATTTTCAGTGTTGAAGAAAGTCTTGAAGAAATGTTATAAAATATGATTTATCATGAAGGGATATATTTGAATCTTCATGCTACGCAACAACCTTTCTACAGCAGATATATAATTTTTTTTTGTAAAAAATAGTGTATAGATGTATCTCTTCTTAAAATATTTAAGCACATGTACATTGTAGAATTGACACACATATATAGCCAGCACTAAACTTATACTCAGTGTTATTCAACCACAACCAATGTGTAGTAACTTCTTGCACAATGCGGAATCATCCTTGCAACCAGCACCAATGTTTATTAACTTCTTGCATAAGGCGTAATCATCCTTGCACCCAGCTCCAGCCGCTTGCAAATAACTCCAGAAAACATCTGGACTTGTATATAATTTGTTCCTACATTTTGCTGCTGAAGTAATTCCTCTCGACTGATCCGCTGAAAGAAAATATCCTTCGCCCTCGGATTAATCGGATTAAGTTTTCAACTAAATATTTCATGCGTCTGTATTAAGAGGTTATATGCGCCAGAACTCTTTAGAGTTCAGGTGCTCTCAGCCTGGAGGGCGCGCACCTCTAGGACTTTGCAGTATTTATATGTTACAAGGTTGGTCTACTGTTTATATGTTGCCAGGCTGTTCCAAGGTTGCTCTTCTCTTTGTGTGTTACAAGGTCGCTTAATTCAAGTTCGCTCTAGTCAATATGGCGAACTTGGAGCCTATACTAGAGAGAGCAGCAGGGATACGTGTACCATAGTTTGAGAATCCCACCTTCAGACTCCTTTTACTTCCGAGATACTCTGGTGTCCACCAAATGAGGTGGTTTGCATTATCGCTGATTACCACAAAAACCATTCAGGTGATTTTGGCTCTATATCGAAAACATGTAGACGCTCCATCTTCTGATACAAGTAATTGATGAATGTGTAGTTTGAAAGCAGACAGCTCTAGCCGTTATCACGATGCTCTTGTTAAAGTGATACTAATCATCTCAAGCTGTGAATCCCATGTGCATGTGGAATAGGTTTACAGGTTCCAGAAGAAGAAGAGAGGAAATATCAGCCTTGTAGAGAAATATCCGACACACTACTGGAACATTATTTAACATGGTGCAGAGTTACAAACTGAACTGGATTTCCACTGAGATTTAACATCAGAGATGGAGTTGTTAAACACACTGTACATAATATTTTTGAAGCCAACATACTAGCTATAAACAATCAACCCACTACCCAAGTAAACCTGAAGTAACAGTTAGTGGGCCAGCCAGAGACTAGGGACCATACATGAATATCCCTGCAAAAAAATCTAGCCGTAAAAAGGGGGTAAGCGACTTATTACTAAAACATGTACCACATGGTAAAGCAAAGGCTTTCTTCTCAAACTAATTCGCACGAAAAGGAATTGATGATAAACCTCGCATCAATTTATGATAAAACTCGCATCAATTGATAATAAACTTCGCATCAATTGATGATAAAACCCACATCAATTGATAATAAACCTCGCATCAATTGACGATAAAACGCGCATCAATTTATAATAAACCTCTCATCATTTGATGACAAACGCAATAGAAAAGTTAGAAATGGTGTTAATAATAACATAGATAATGAACTTTTGGAGCCACAAAAGGTTATTTTTCCTACCCTAACATATTTACATAGGTTAACCTAAAACTTGCAAAGTTAATATCCCCTCCGCATCCCATTATTTCTATTAGAGGTTCTTTCTTACTCGAACTTACTAAATGATTAAGCAGCCTTCCGACACTTTTTGTTTTACGAATATTCTCCAAGCCCCATATTATGTATTCAGATAATTTTCAAGACGAATCCCAAGTTATTCACTTCAACAATGGTAAACTTCTTAACTAAAACATAAACTCTTTACTCAAGTGCCGGTGGAAGGTGTTCTCACTTTCTTGGGGGACAAATATGTGACCAACTCTTGGATTGCCCGACAGTTAAAAGGCGGTAACAAGTTTGTTTGCATGCCTAAATTGATAATATCTGCCTCCTAATGTAAAGGAGGAGTGTTAGAAACCCTTTATCAGTTTTCTTTTCAAACTTGACGTCCACTATCAGCAATATTTTCTAACTAGGAGTCATTTTGAAGCTTTGTTTATTTACATATGGAATACTTTGATACTTGTGTTCCTTTAGGGTTAAGGGAAATTAGGGCAGGTCGGTAAAAAAAAACATTTTAAAGAAATATATCTAAAACTAGTCAAAAATAGATATTTTTAGAAAGTAAACTTTAGCAGCGAGTTATTTTCATAATGGTAACGTACATGTCAATAGCTGTTCTCCTTTAAGTAAAAGATGTCAACGTTTTAAAAGATATTTAACGCAATTTGGAACGCTAATATTAATAATCAGTAGGTCTAAATTTTAGATTTTAATGAATTTAAACGTGCTTATTGTGATATAATTTCCACGACTTTTATGAGCACGTTAGCCGAACCATAGTCTATTTAAAATCAGTTTGGATCTGGTTAGATTTTGGTAAACTTACATTCGATATTATAGGAAAACGTTCATAACTGTGTGCCTGCTTCACACACACACACACACACACACACACACACACACACACACACACACACACACACACACACACACACACACACACACACACACACAGGTACGTTAGAAATAACTTTTTCAGTGTTAGAGTACTTTACAGATGGAATGCATTAGGCAGTGATGTGTGGTGGAGACTTGACTCCATAGACAGTTTCAAATGTAGATATGATAGAGCCCTGTAGGCTCAGCAATCTGCACACCTTTTGCTTGACAATTGAGAGGCGGGACCAAAGAGCCAGAACTCAACCCCCGCAAGCACAACTAGGGGAGTACAACTAGATGAGTACACACACACACACACACAAACACTCCAACTAGGTGAGTACGTACACACACACCGTAAGCGTTGAATAATATAATCCGCTGATATTCCTGGGACAATGACTACACTCAAACATGATAAACATAATATTAGTTAAATAGTTCGTGTTACCAGTAGATATCCTCAGTAGTAGCTGAATGGTCTGCCATTACCCATGCACTCATCAATTGTTACCGCATCTGGAGAGAGAGAGAGATAGAGAGAGAAGGGGAAATAGAGAGGGGGAGAGAGGGATTTCTCTTGCACTAGAGGAAGTGCAAGAGAAATGGCTAGCAGGTAAAAAATATATAATTAACCAACTTACAATAACCAATATATTATATAGTATTACCAGTCATGCACAAGTCCTGTTAATCGAAATTTATATATTTCCGCAAATTCTAAGTTGGGAGTTATACAGACAGCGAGTTCCTGTATGCGTTTTTCTTTTCATGTCGGGAGTGAGCGTATTTACATACCCTTACTGCTGTTGCCTGTGTATACTTAAGCACAATAAAGATCTTAATACCGTCTTTATAGCCCACAACTGCTCGTCCTGTTAGCACAACTCTTTAAACTCAAAATTGCAGCTATGTAAATGTCTTTGAACTTCCGAGGGTTGTTAATCGATATTTTCAATTTTAATCACCGTTCTAAAGTGGTCCAAGCCGTTGAGTTGGTTGCCTAGGAAACGCAATGTTCAGTTTTTCTTCATTTAGGTAATGAAACGCAGAGTGAATGCGAGCCAACGCACCGGGAACACAAACATTGCTTGCAAATACAGAGAGAAAGAACACGGGCGCAAGAGGAACTGTAACATTCATAGCAAATTTCATCCGAGAATTTGCTAAAACGAGGAGATGGTGATTTCTGCACTCGCTTCCCCAGGTATAAACCTGGACTGGTTACTGGGAAATGCATTGGAAGAATAATAATTTAAAACCCAATCTTGACGAATGTCACAAACACCAGAAAAATATCGAAAATATTTGCAAGCAAATTTAGAATGAACTTTTACATTAAACAAAAATTATTTTACCCTTTCAGTGATATTTTTAACACAGAAATGGTAGAGTTCCCAGAGTGACGGAGCACAGAGCCATATATGATCACTATTCATACCATTTTGTATTTGAAATGTTCACTTTGGATTGCCAACAAAGTGACCACAAGTCAGCACACAAAAATAAGATGAATTATTACACCGAGTAAGAACGAACACAATATGATGATAACGCAATATTTGTATCATTATTCTTTTGAGAGATGAAGCCAAGTTTGCTACAAGTGACAGCTTGCCTCAACGGCTCAAAGTGCTTCTGCTATAATTAGGTCTCCGGTGTTGCACTGAGTCTCCTCAGCTCCATCTCCTTAGCTGAGAGGATTCTAAATGGACCATATCGTGCCCCTGAGATGTAAGGGAATGCAGGAGATTAGGAAGCTGGACGATTTAGCAGAGAGCTACTTAGTCTAGTTACACCCAAGCTTAGCATGACCTAAACTTCACACATGTTCTCTGAGAGTAGCTGATGCCTCTGATGTCGTTGCTTCTGGTGCTGTAACTCTGGTGTCAATGTGTCTGGTGCTATACCTCTGGAGTCACTGCCTCTCGTGCTATACCTCTGGTGTCACTGTCTGGTACCTATTCAACTGGTGGGTATGTTTTGGTATTAATGAGACTGATGCAGGACTGAAAATTCGGTGCTGGAGTAACGCTTGCCGATGCTCCGTGTGCAGCTGTACCGTGCACCGTGTGCAGCTGTACCGTGCACCGTGTGCAGCTGTACCGTGCACCGTGTGCAGCTGTACCGTGCACCGTGTGCAGCTGTACCGTGTGCAGCTGTACCGTGCACCGTGTGCAGCTGTACCGTGCACCGTGTGCAGCTGTACCGTGCACCGTGTGCAGCTGTACCGTGCACCGTGTGCAGCTGTACCGTGCACCGTGTGCAGCTGTACCGTGTTGCAAAGCATCCTGGTCAATATCGACTGCAGTTTACTCATTGCAGATCTCAAGGTGTTAAAGAACAGAATAACCAAGGGTGTGACCTGTGTTGTGGTGGGTGTGTGGGGGAGCAACCACTCTTCTCCCAACTTTTCTCCCCTCGTCTCTTAATTCTCTCCCCTACCCCGTCACCCTTTCCCAACGCCCCGTCAACCCCCCCCCCCTGTCACCCGTCCCATACCACCATCAAATGTCGCAACATTCAACAGCGACACACATCAACTCTCCTGATCCAATCAAACAAGAATTAACCTAATAACAGTTAACTCAATATTCAATGAACATAATGTCCAAACTAATATTCAATAAACATAATGTTCGTACACGTGCCATTAGGAGCGAATATGCTGTACAGCTCCAGTGTGGGTGACGCTTGAAGCCAAGTGGGGAGCCGAGCGGACAGCACGCTTGACTTGTGATCCTGAGGTCCTGGGTTCGATCTCAGGCGCCGACGAGAAAAAATGGGCAGAGTTTCTTTCACCCTATGCCCCTGTTATCTAGCAGTAAAATAGGTACCTGGGTGTTAGTCAGCTGTCACGGGCTGCATTCTGGGGGTGGAGGCCTGGTCGAGGGACCGGGCCGCGGGGACACTAAAAAGCCCCGAAATCATCTCAAGATAACCTCAAGATAAGGTATGCTGTAGAGCTCCAGTGTGGGTAACGAAGCCAGGTACGCTGAGTGGGTACCGTCCTCACCACACATCAGACGGAATGAAAGGAGAATATAAATATGACTTGGATATCAAAGTTGTGGTTCAGTGTCTCCATGACGCTATTCAGACATGCTATTCCAGGAGGTTTTGTCAATGGATTATCAAGGGAAGACAGAGCTGATGTTACCGTGACGATGCTCAGGATGATATATGTGTTAAGGTCTGGAGAGAGTATGTAACCCATGCATGCCTGGCTGTAACAAGTTGGGGTTATTTGTTGCAGTCAATGACACATTGCGTGTTGACACACTCCAGCACACTGGGATCCAACACTCTTCTTTAGTTGTTCATGTGTGAGTGGGTGTGCTCAGTTATGTTCACCAAGCTGTGAGTGTGTGTGCGTGAGAGTGAGTGTCATCGAGCAGATACATAAACAGTGAGTCCGAGTTTCATGAATGACAATGAGAAAGATTTTTCTGAGTGGTATTGTTGTGGGCGTTTGTGTTGTGCGTGGTGTTGCTGTGGGTGGTGTATTGTGCTTCTCCCGGAACTCAGAATTCCGTTTCATACAAAACCAGCAGAAAGAATAAGTTGACAGTATAAATAAATAACATTTTATGAATACAATTTTGATTTGTTGACCAGACCACACACTAGAAGGTGAAGGGACGACGACGTTTCGGTCCGTCCTGGACCATTCTCAAGTCGATTGTGAATGTCGTCGTCCCTTCACCTTCTAGTGTGTGGTCTGGTCAACATACTTTAGGCACGTTATTGTGACTCATGACCTGCACAATTTCGATTTCTTTTTACTTCTCCCCGGATACCGACTCCTAGAACACCATACTTGAAGCATTTCAAGGTACCAGCGGCACTACCTCTCGTGTACATGGAAATGTTTTTTGTGATACCTGCGACATTCCAGAGGTTACTTAAATATGCCGATGTATCCAGAGTCCAACTTGGCGGTTAAAACACATTATAAAGGTCTTTGGGAGGGTGATTAGAGGTCAGAACTCGAGTTATAATAAAAAATTAAAGGAATGACCCAGGTCAGCGTGACGGTTTATATTGGACTATATATTAATATCTCATAAAATGAAGTTCAGAGCAATAACAGACAAATGGGCAACTGTAAAGAACTTGGTATTCAGCACAGATAAATTAAAACAACTCAGATGCAGAAAAAAGAGAATCTTAAACTTGATTTATATTAAAAAAATGCTATCAGATCTTTTCCTAGAGCGGAAACGACATGTAAAAGATATATGAATAATGATGTCTATCGACCGAACATTAAGTGAGCATAATCAAAGAAACGCAGCATCAGCCACTAATGTTATATAGTGGTTTATAAAGAGAATAGTAAGTAATAGTATAGGAAGGAGAATTGTCATAACCAACAACACGATGCATCTTCTTTTCCAATCGCTTGCGATTTCCCGTCTTTAATGCAGGAAAACACACACACACGTATAAATCCTAAGTTAAAATCAACAGAATGGAGATTTGCAATTACCTGTTGCCAGCCCAGCTGTGACGGGGTAATTCTGACTTTTCTCGATTCTTAATTATACACCATATAAAATTGAATATACTGTTACAATTTTACTGTACATTTTACTGTTACTGTACAATGTACTGAATAGTGTGGTATTGTGCACAGGTATAGTTAGCAAGGATGTTTTCATTTAATTTACAAATATTGAATTTATAGATCGTAGGATGAGCTATTATAGAGATGTTCTTCGATCTTACGAAGTGCATGAAACACTTCCCAGTAGAAAGATTGAACGTAATTTGTTGCGATTTATTGTATAAAGTGCTTATTATTCATACACGGGAAGAACGGCCAGCTAGTTTGAAGATAGTTCACCAATGCTTAAAAAACGGAATATATTTGATTATGAGTTTTTACATATGACTCTAAAGAAATTTTCTGATCTTTCTAAAAAACATTTCACCTTCATTTCGTCTTCGTTGTATACTTCACAAAGGCTTCACCAAAATAATTATAATATAAATGACTGTCAATAAAAGTAAACATCTCGTCGGTAATCGTTAGCCACGTGCTCCTTAATTAGCCTGCTCTCTTAATTGAAATTATTTCACTCTCAACTAATTTTAATTGAACGTTTCTCTAATAGTGCTTACCCACTTCTTATGTACAAAGTGCACCTTCCTAAATGCTTTCGCCTTGCAGGTGCTATATATTCAAACGTTCGTCTACATCCAACCGAAACTAACATTCGAATAACATGCAGACCATCATATGCAACAAATGTTTGAGAAAAATACTAAACTTTATTGCATGATACGAAAAATTTATTAATGGGTCTTCAGGGAAAACCGCAGCTTGAACGTACTGAGAATTTGAGCACATCCGAAGGGACTTTTAATCTGGTATCAATACCCCATTAACAAATTTGTCCAGGCAGTTAAATAAACTCATAGAAGTGAACTGTGGGTTATAATACCGTAGACTTATTGCAAAAATAAATGTTGATCTGCCAGTGCAGACTGCTTATCACATGCCTGTATGACTAACCATCCTGTGTGATGGGGATTTTCTAGCATCAACTAGTTAGCTTTTTTGACACACTGTACTCCACTTCATATAGTCTAGGGTAGCTGCACTAATGCAGATGTACCTAAGGAATTAATAAAAAAAAACTGGCATCTTAAAAAACATTGGAGGAGAAATAATATTCTGTGATTCAAAGTCTGCTCTTCAAGCAATCGAAAACTTCTCTTGGAAGATAGATAGCAAGAACCTCATACTCCCAATTATAAATGACCTAATTGAGGCACAGAGTAAAGGGTCTCGAATTTCCTTTGTATGGATACCTTCACACATAAATATAACCCATCATAATGAAATAGACATTGCAGCCAAATTAGCGTGTAACAAGTTTGAAGTTGACTTAGATCTAGGTATCCCCATCTCTGCTGTCAAATCTGTATTGATCCAAACATTCAGATCTGATAGGAAAGAACTTACTGACTCCCAACGACCTGAAAGTACTAGTATAAAAAGCTATGATTTGTTCAGATCTGAAACCTACATCTATGGGCAGCACAAAACGTCCACTAGACTGTGCGACACAGTGGTTGCAAGGATCAGGTTGGGTTACCGTTACCTGTGGCAGGTGGCTGCAGGTGACGGGTCTCCCGATCCTGAGCACTCCAGTTGCAAACTCTGTGAGCAGGAACTACGGCATGATCTCCCGCACTACATCACTGAATGCCCAGTTATTAGACCTTTCAGACCAGTTGACATGAGGTACCTGGAGCTTTGCAATTACTTTATTCACTCTCGTATTCTTGAAGATATCCTCACAGTGTACCCAAAATTTGCCAGTGCTGGCTACTAAACATATGGCCCTGTATGACTAACCATCCTGCGAGATGGGGACCTTTATTACCACTGCTGCCTTATTCAATCTTGTGTTGATGATATCCTCAAAATGCATCCGGAATCTGCCAGTGCAGACTGCTTATCACATGCCTCTGTATGACTAACCATCCTGTGTGATGGGGATTTTTTAGCATCAACTAGTTAGCTTTTTGACACACTGTACTCCACTTCATATAGTCTAGGGTAGCTGCACTAATGCAGCTACCCTAGACTATATGAAGTTTTTAAAAAAAAAAAAAACTGGCATCCCCAGACGCAAAAGAAGAGTTGACATGATGAAAGAACTGAAGCTTCCCATCATACTAGAAAGACTCATGCACGCCAACATTATCTTTCATATTTGTCATGAGAGACCCGACCTCTCTACTATTAAGGAGAGACAAACTGTCTTATGTTTGTCTTGTTTCGGCGATACCCAACCCACAGTTCCAGAAACCATGGCATATAATCACTCATCATCAGTTCCGGCATCCCTTTGGGAATTCTTGGGGACCATTACTACACCGACGTCTAATGATGGACGCTGCGTGAGGCACTCTGCCACACATATAAACCCATGCACTTAGAATGTTTTATCAGAACATTGTTTAACAGCACGTTCATAAAAAATGCAGATTTCATCCGTAAATTTGTTTAATAACACACTTACAGATGCTTCAAGTCTTTCCTTCCTTTTGTAGGCCTTTGTACTCAACACTTTTTCACACAAGGGGTATCAACATCAATTGCTAGTGTAGTTAAGGAACAAAATAATTTGTCTCTTGAGTAATACAGGATCTGTCAGGTCTCTCTTGACTAACATGAAAGGTCATGTTGGCTTGTATAAGTCTGTCTAGTATGATGGGAAAGCTTCACTTCTTTCGCCATGTCAACTCTTCTTTTGGGGACTCTACAAGCCACTTATTTTGTGTCATACGTCTCTGGTATTACAACCCACAGTTCACTTCAATGAGTTTATCAGACTCCCTCGACAATCATTTTTATTGTGTTGTGGTCCTATATTAAAGTCCCTCCGGATGTGCTCAAATCCCCGATGTCCTCATAGACTCTTACTAATAGCACTCACATCCTGGTAGTCTGTATTCCTGCTAACACGATATACATGTTTCAGGTGAGAGTCATGGGAGAATAGACCTGAGTCGTTGGTATCGCTTGTTTTGGGGCTTCCCTGTGTAACTAACTGCACACTAGCCATCCCACTATAGTAATGTCCACCTCACAAGTGCACACACACACACACAAACTCACGTTTTTTCTCGGACTGCATCCTATTTCGTGGACCCAATTGGCGCTCCATAACATACTCTCAATCGTAACAGTCTACCATCTTATTTGTTTAGTGTATTTGGCAAGCAGAAAGGCTTAATACCTTCATTGGGCCACTCAAGACCGTCACGATGCAATAATAAGTTAGCTCGGACTCTCTGAGGTAACTCAGTCCATCAGACTGCTGATGTGGCAGAGCCAAGCAGAGCACAACCTCCCTCAGTGACATGTCAGGCAAGGAGAGGCAAACGTAGGTGGAAAATAAATTATGGGACACAGGCGGAAACGAAGTACCAAAATAAATGGAACACACTAAGAAATTAAGTGGAGGCTGACCCGAAACACAGCTTTTTGTCAATATAGGACAGGGCCCAACTGGCTCGAGAACCTGTAGACCAGTTGAGAGACAGGACCAGAGAGCGGAAGCTCCACCCCAACAATCAGCATTAACAGAGTAAACACACACACCACACACACACACACACCACACACACACACACACACACACACACACACACACACACACACACACACACACACACACTCGCATTCACACACACACACACTAACACACACACTCGCTACCCGCCTCCCCATCCCCCAGACTCCAGTCACCCCTTCCCCAAACACCCTCATATCACCCCTCCCCCCCCCCCACTTCCCGTTACATTGCTCCCCCTCAGATAAACACGACTACTGTGTGTTCACGAGAGCAGCATTGTTCTGATGCTACAATGGCCGGATGGGGTCATCACACAGCTGGGAGAGAAGCAATTCAACTTTATTTCCCCCTTTTGTTTAGACCATTCCGGATGACAATCGGCCCCCTGAGAGCAGATTGAATGAGATAAATTACTTGACCAAACTGTCACTTAACGCCAATATCTTACAAGGAAAACAAGTAGCTTTTACGTCATTTCATATATATGACACCTGGGAGCGTCCTCACCTCTCCCAGTGTCAGCAGAGCTGGAAGATATGAGTGGAGCGAGAGAGCTCCGGTGCTGGGCACTCTAAATACCTATTACATTCCCTGATTTGCCTACATCTGTATGCTAACAGGAGGTAGCATTCGCATTACGGACTGAGTGCAACGCATTATTTAGTGGTAAATGGTGTGGGTATTTGAGGGTTCTCGAGGTGTGTTGGGTGGAGTTACGGTGCCTCCTGGTCTGTGGTGGGGAGTTACGGTGCCTCCTGGTCTGTGGTGGGGAGTTACGGTGCCTCCTGGTCTGTGGTGGGGAGTTACGGTGCCTCCTGGTCTGTGGTGGGGAGTTACGGTGCCTCCTGGTCTGTGGTGGGGAGTTACGGTGCCTCCTGGTCTGTGGTGGGGAGTTACGGTGCCTCCTGGTCTGTGGTGGGGAGTTACGGTGCCTCCTGGTCTGTGGTGGGGAGTTACGGTGCCTCCTGGTCTGTGGTGGGGAGTTACGGTGCCTCCTGGTCTGTGGTGGGGAGTTACGGTGCCTCCTGGTCTGTGGTGGGGAGTTACGGTGCCTCCTGGTCTGTGGTGGGGAGTTACGGTGCCTCCTGGTCTGTGGTGGGGAGTTACGGTGCCTCCTGGTCTGTGGTGGGGAGTTACGGTGCCTCCTGGTCTGTGGTGGGGAGTTACGGTGCCTCCTGGTCTGTGGTGGGGAGTTACGGTGCCTCCTGGTCTGTGGTGGGGAGTTACGGTGCCTCCTGGTCTGTGGTGGGGAGTTACGGTGCCTCCTGGTCTGTGGTGGGGAGTTACGGTGCCTCCTGGTCTGTGGTGGGGAGTTACGGTGCCTCCTGGTCTGTGGTGGGGAGTTACGGTGCCTCCTGGTCTGTGGTGGGGAGTTACGGTGCCTCCTGGTCTGTGGTGGGGAGTTACGGTGCCTCCTGGTCTGTGGTGGGGAGTTACGGTGCCTCCTGGTCTGTGGTGGGGAGTTACGGTGCCTCCTGGTCTGTGGTGGGGAGTTACGGTGCCTCCTGGTCTGTGGTGGGGAGTTACGGTGCCTCTTGGTCTGTGGTGGGGAGTTACGGTGCCTCCTGGTCTGTGGTGGGGAGTTACGGTGCCTCCTGGTCTGTGGTGGGGAGTTACGGTGCCTCCTGGTCTGTGGTGGGGAGTTACGGTGCCTCCTGGTCTGTGGTGGGGAGTTACGGTGCCCCCTGGTCTGTGGTGGGGAGTTACGGTGCCTCCTGGTCTGTGGTGGGGAGTTACGGTGCTCCTGGTCTGTGGTGGGGAGTTACGGTGCCTCCTGGTCTGTGGTGGGGAGTTACGGTGCCTCCTGGTCTGTGGTGGGGAGTTACGGTGCCTCCTGGTCTGTGGTGGGGAATTACGGTGCCCCTGGTCTGTGGTGGGGAGTTACGGTGCCTCCTGGTCTGTGGTGGGGAGTTACGGTGCCTCCTGGTCTGTGGTGGGGAGTTACGGTGCCTCCTGGTCTGTGGTGGGGAGTTACGGTGCCTCCTGGTCTGTGGTGGGGAGTTACGGTGCCTCCTGGTCTGTGGTGGGGAGTTACGGTGCCTCCTGGTCTGTGGTGGGGAGTTACGGTGCCTCCTGGTCTGTGGTGGGGAGTTACGGTGCCTCCTGGTCTGTGGTGGGGAGTTACGGTGCCTCCTGGTCTGTGGTGGGGAGTTACGTTCCAAACGGTCATATTAGGAGCATTAATAAGAAACAAACAAGTTCCAATTGCCGAAATGGTCATGAGGAGGGACTTAGTAACTAGATATATAACTCACTAGATATAACTCTCACAGTCTCTCTATCTCTCTCTTTCTGCCTCTCTCTCTCTCTGTCTCTTCTCTCTGTCTCTCTCTCATTCTAAACTGTTACTAAATTATAAATATTATTTAAAACTGTAAGGTATTTGCTACAAAATGTTGCTCTAGATAGTCCCTATTACCCTATCATATAGATAGTTTTTTAGGTTCATATACTCAATGTGTAATGTTAAAGCTTTTCAGTTTGTACTAATATCACGTCGAGAATGGTCTGAATAATACAGAAGCTGCTGGGCAAGGGAGCTCAGTCAATTACCGACTTCCTGGAACATGAAAAAGAACTTGGCATTACAAATGTTACTCTGCAAGATTGGCGCACTGCATATGTATATATTTGACTTACCAAGAGCAGTCGAAACTCTCAAAAGGATAGGAACATTACTTGAAACAATCACATAATTTAATACTTATATTCCTCAAATTAGAAAAGCATATAAACTTGTTGACCAGACCACACACTAAAAGGTGAAGGGGCGACGACGTTTCGGCCCGTCCTGGACCATTCTCAAGTCGATTCTCAAGCATATAAACTTGCATGCTCTCTAGCTATATTTTGCCCGGTTGTTGGTTTCGGAGGAGATGGTTTTAATGGAAATATATCCCCCGGAAATCATGACTAACTCAGCAATACATATTTGGGACTCTTTGTTTCCTTCCTGGTAGGTACTCTATAATGTCAGGAATACATGTTCGGGTGGTAAGAGCAAGTATCGTAACACCAACTGCTTACAAATGGGGCGCAGCAAGGAAATGTCCGTAATAAAAATCTTTTTAAGCTCCTTATAGAAATTATTGTTAACGTGAAACTTGTCCATAACATAACGAACGTAGCCACAGGTCCCCCGCTGCTGGTTTAAACACTATGTACGATGTCTTGAAATATCTACAAAATACTTCAGGACAATTAAATTTTAACAGCGCACAAGACAAGAGTTTTCATAACACAGAAATTAACCTTGATTGTTTGATTAACCCTCACCTGGTGATCCCTCACCTGGTGGTCCCCTCACCTGGTGATACCCCTCACCTGGTGATCCCTCACCTGGTGATCCCCTCACCTGGTGGTCCCCTCACCTGGTGGTCCCCTCACCTGGTGGTCCCCTCACTGGTGGTCCCCTCACCTGGTGGTCCCCTCACCTGGTGATACCCTCACCTGGTGATACCCTCACCTGGTGGTCCCCTCACCTGGTGATACCCCTCACCTGGTGATACCCCTCACCTGGTGATACCCCTCACCTGGTGATAACGCTGCACCACCTTATCACGCATTCTCCTAAACACGGGTTCAAGATTAAGCTTACTCGAAATCACTCGAGCTGAATACATATATAATGCCAGGAGCCCAACCCGTATACATTCACAACACAAGGAGCTAGAAGTTATGCTGTCTATACTTCAAATACTAGAAAATGCG